>CM053594.1:83443854-83456549 GCA_028646575.1 Pseudocheirus occidentalis
ACTCTCTTGCAATGTTAGTTTTGTTCTCTTCTATGAATGGCCACAATCTATTCCCCTTACTGCAGCAAGCTATGCAAAGAGGGAACAGGCAGGCACAGCTGGATAGATCAGTGTAAGTAAGCCTTACTCAAAGGATCATAAAGTTGGAAGGGACCTCAGAAGCCATCCAGACCAACCCCCTCATTTAACCAATAAGAAAACTAAGGTTCAGAAAGTTTAAGTGATTTGCCCAAAGTCACACAGGTAGTAAGTGGTAGAGTCAGAATTTGAACTCAGGTCCTTTGACTCCAAATCCAGTGTTCCTTCCACAGCATCATGCTGCCTCCTGGAAAAAAACAACATAAATTTCATGTCCTATTAATGGTGGTAAGTAGAATCCACTTTGTCTCCACTTAAGTAACATTCCTTCCATGAAAACTTCCCTGATATCCCCAGATGAAAATGATCTCCCCATCAATTGATCTCCTAGCACCTTATAGCCTTTTTGTAAATAGTTCACATTTATTTACAAGTACTTTTATGTGTGTTTAGACTCATGGTTTCATCAGTGTAAGGGAACTTCTGGTAAGTAAACTTCCTTTACCAATGCAAATCAGCAGCTGTTATACAACTTACAGTCTTAAGAAACTTGTCTGGGATGTTCCAGAAATCAGACTTGCCTAGAGCATCATAGACAGGTTTGAGAGTCTTCTTGAGTCTTAGGCCAACTTTCTGTCTGTAATGCAATGCTTTCTCCCAATATAGAACTTCATAACAACAACATGAGGTAGGCATTATAAGTATCATCATCAATACAGATGAGAAAATTGAGACTCAGAGACTGATTAGCGTAGTCCCACTGCTAGCAAATGTTGAGACAGGATTTGAATCCAGTTCTTCTGACTCCACATCCAGTCTTCTTTATATGACATCACCTTCCACATTCTAATGTGTGCTACAATAATTTTTTTACATGTCTTTTTTCTACTGTACTGTAATTTCCTTACAAATAGAGACCATATAGTATTTATATTTCAAACTTCCTCAGTGGCTTGTATGTAGGATGCTTAACAGATATTGGTGGAATAAATCTGTTGATTCATTTAACATTTTAAAAAATACTATTAGAGACAATAAAGTATTCTAATATATTTCAGTAAGGACAGAATACATAAAAACCTTTAAATCTGGTAAACTGAGTATTGTCTTGAAGGACAAAAGTTTTGGATCAATTCTAACAGTTTATTAACTAGATTCATTCTTCTTTCTTTTCAAATGGATTGGTATGTCTAGACACAACTATGATTTTGGAAGGAAGACAATATCTATCTCCATGGAGTGTCATGAAAACAGTTTAGAGATGATTTTTTTTAGGACAGTCATTTTTAGATTCAGGAATGTAATTATGTTCTATCAGAGCCACAAAAATAATAATAACAACATCTAACATTTATATGAGCATTTCAAAGCATTTTAAAAAGATGCATTTTATTTTATCTTCAAGAGGGGTCATTTTAGAGACAGGGAAACGGAGGCCAACATATAATGTGATGGGCCACATCATTTTCTCAGAGATAATTAGCGCATGGGTCACACAGCTATTAAGTCTCTGAGGTTGGATTGGAACTCCAGCCTTCTGACTGTAGAGTTTACTACACCTAGCTATCTGAATTTCGCCTTGCATGTAAAAGTCATTTAATATTGCTGAATTGGTCAACTGGCCCAAAGGCCACAGGGAAAGCTAGAGAGATCTTGCAAATTGCCTCATTTTATAGAGATCCAGGGAGAGAAAGTCACTTTTGGAAGCTACACATAGTAAGTTGGGATCTTATCTCAGGTCCTCTGCATTTAAATATACTCTTGTTGACATTACATTGTGCTGTGAAGATCTAATCCTGTTTCTCTGTTATTATTGGTTAAATTTCCTTTCATTGCTCTGAATGTTGGCATTCATATCTATACTTTTTTTTGCACCCATCATAAGAGAACATTAGCCTTCATCCCCTGGTCTGATTGATGTCTTGAGTCCTCAGTCAGTCACCATATATTTGTGCTATACACTCTCTTCAACTACAGGAAGTTTCTTCAACAACTTAAGGTGTGGATGGAGAGGGTGGGTCTCAAATTTGCCTTTTGAAATTCAACCCTTCCTTCCAGAGTGAGTTCCAGTGCTCCTTAAGGAAGTCTTCCTTTATTCCCCCCACCCCTCCCACCCCCACCCCATAAGAATAGACCTCTTTTTTGAACCTTCCACAAAAATGTTTTGGCACCTCCCATATGCCTTTATCATGACATATTTTATATTATAGCTATTTGTGCCTGAGTCTTACCTTTCTTACTAGAGGGTAAGCTTCATGAGGGCAGGGGACTTATTTTATTTTATCATTATGTCTTCACATCTGCCACTTAAAAGAGACAACTATTTCTTCTGATCCTGGACTGCTTGTTATCTAGATTATTGTAATAATATACTTCCTGGACTTCTTGCTTCTAGTTTATTCCCTGATCATTGCACTTATGAAAATTTTGTTGTTTAAATTAATTGAATGTCTTCTTTTGTTGGTATGTATATATGTATGTGTGTATGTGCATACGTTTGTGTCTGTGTGTGAATATTTCTTCATAGTGTCTAGCACAATATCCTGAATAAAGCAGGTCCTCATTTAACATTTTGACCTGCCATTGTTAGAATGTTAGAATTGGAAGATCCTTTGAGATTATCTAGACTTATCTATTCATTTTACAGAGGAGGAAACTGAGACCTAGAGAGGAGGAATAGCTACTTCAGGGCACAAAGTGAATTAATTGTTGGGATGAGATCAGAACTTAGAGCTCTTGAATCTCAGAACAATATCCTTTCCACTATATTGCCACATCAGAGAAGGTGCTGTGCTCTATGAACAGAGCAGAATTGAAACAGCTCAAAGGAAATGCAGGATGTGTAAATTTGGAGAATCCACCCCAAATATTCATGCAGGCTATCTGTGTCTGATCTGTGGTAGAGCATTCCAAGCTCATATTGATCTGGTCAGCCACAGTCAGATACAATGAAACTTGACTCTAGCATAGTGATGTCATTTTTGTCCTCTTCGAGAATGAAGGACAATAACCATTACTCATAGAGTTGACTCAAAGAATAGATATTGAGAGAAATTAGGTTAAAATCTTATTTAGGATAGATCTTGGATCATGATGGATACTAAGTATAGAAGTAGACACAGTGTTTGAAGAAAAAAAAAGGCCCTTGTTTCCAAACTTTCTCAATTTGTGGCTCTTCTACATAGAGAAAAGAATAAAATCACTTTCCTACCTGGATACAATGGACATATGGCATATTAAAATAAATCTGTTGAACTAGAAGAAAGAAATTGTACCAGAGGATGAGGGGGCAAAATTCTGAATCCACAAAATGTTTCAGAATTGCAAATGACTGAGAAGGTAACTGGTCTTTGCAGAAGGACAGATTTCATTCTTCTGAGATTTGGATCTGTGTAGGGAGTGTGTATGTATGCTATTCACCTTAATGCCAAAAGATATGTAGCCCCTCTTGGCGTAGATTTCCCTGCCTTCTCCTCTCTTTTCCATGCCATGGCATTAGCTATCCTCCATGCATTGGAATGCACTCCCTTCTTATCTCCACCTCTTTGAATTCATTTTTTCCTTCAAGACTGAGTTCAAGCACCATATTCTAGATGAGGCCTTTCTTGATCCCTCCAGTTTGCTAGTCCACTCCCTTTCCAAATTTTCTTCTATACATTTTTGTATCTATTATATATAAAATTAATCTAATAATACACACACACACACACATACACACACACATATTCCTGTTGTCTACCCTATTAGAATATAAGCTCTTAGGGAGAGAGATTTTTGTTTTTGTGTTTGTACTTAGCCTACTAATATGGAACACAAGTGCTAAAAAAATTCTAATTGATGGATATATTCAGAAATGAAAATATTACATACTATATCATAAGATATGGTAGTGAATAAATTGGTCACATAAAATAAAAAGATTCATTTCTGACAAGGTTCATTCTTCAACTTCTCTGTGCCATTTAGCATTCCTTATATTTTTCATCCTTTCTCCTCCCTTTGGGTTACCTGGCACTGTACCTCTCATAGTTCTCCTCCCATAACCCTAATTTCTTCTTCCTTCTTTGTTTTAAAGATAGGTAATTCCCAAGTTTCCATCCTTTGCTTTCTTCTCCTCTTGCTCTATACTCACTTGTAATCTCATTTAGTTCCATTACTTCAATTAACAACTCTAGGAAGATGATTCTGAGATCTGAATTTTCATTATCAATTATTCCCCAGAATTCCAGGATAATATATCTAACTCCCTGCTGAATATCTCCATATGAATATACTAATCATACTGCAGACTCAATATGCTCCCAAAATTGTGATGTCCTCTCTTTCTCCACCTCTATTTCTGTTGACATTACCAAAATACTTGTAGGTACCCAGGTTTGTACCCAGAAGTCTTTGACTTCTTTCTCCACTCCATGTAGCTAATAGTTTGTTAAGTCTTATGGATTCTTGTCTTTGGCATCCACTCCCTATTTTTCCCTATTTCCCCCATTCTTATTTTAGGCCTGACCACATCACAGTTAGGCTTTTATTATCATTTTCCCACTTTAGACTATTCCTATGGATCCAATCCTTGGCAATTGCTACCTGTTGTGAAGTGTGGATTCCAGTTACCACATTAGTAACCTTAACACAGTGGTTCTCAACTTTCCTAATGTTGTGACCCTTTAATACAGTTCCTCATGTTGTGGTGACCCCCAACCATAAAATTATTTTCATTGTTACTTCATAACTGTAATTTTGCTACTGTTATGGATCTTGATGTAAATATCTGATATGCAGGATGTATTGTCATTGTTACAAATTGAACATAACCCACAGGTTGAGAACTGCTGCATCACTCTTCTATTCAAAGACTTTTGGTATACTATCCTGACTACCTGCTGAAAAAGTATAAACTTCCTATCATGCTCTTTGTGACCTGTCCCAGTCTGGCTTTATCCTACTTTTCCAACTTAATTAGGTTGTTAGCCTCTAGCAAATAGCTCCTGGTGTATTGACCTTTATCATCCTGGAATATAGTGTAGAGCCCTGCACATGGTACAGATTGTCTAATATGTTAAACAAATAGACTTGAATTGCTTATTAGCTGGGTTGCCAGTTGAATGTTCCTGGTGAGGAAACAGATACTAATATCCTGCATGATGATTCTTGTCTGAGTATTCTGGAAGTACCTGGAAAAATGTTTTAGAAAAAAATGAGGAGAAAACAACAGTTTTTCCCTCCCAAATTTTCAACTGAGAGATAAAGGGAGAATTGATTTTTGGTTACAAGTAGCTTTCTTGGCACCCTTTATAGAGGCTAAAGTGCAGAAAACTTTGCATTCTATTTTTTTCTCATTTCTTATCTTTTTATTACTATTTGAGATCTCCCTTAACAATAATTCTAAATAAATGTGAGTATTTGCTTTTCCTTTTAGAAATTCAGCTTCCCCTTTGTCCTCTTTCTCCATCCCCTCCCCATATTTCTCTTTTTTCTCCTCTTCTTTCCCTTATTTGGCATTTCATGATCAAAAGGTCTCTAATGGAATGCATCTTCTCAGCAGTTAAGACTGAAGGCCTCCTTGCTAGCTGGCCTCTCATCATTATTGGCCTTTGCAATTATGGTTAGAGATGGAGAAAGAGGAGATTTCATTTCTTTAAATTTCTCTCCCAAAGCAATGCAGGAGTTGTTTTCATATTAGCTTAGACTGACTTCATGACTGAAAGACCTCAGTATAGACTGTGTAACAACAGGATAATTCCAAGAATTATTCTGGCTTTATATTTCACTAAAAACAATAAAAATGTCATCTTTCTACTTGGTGGTATCATTAGAGAGAAAAACACTGATCTTTCTTTGCCAGTTGTGTCAATGTGTATATGACCAACACTGGTCATTTTGGCTATTATGATCAAGAACATCTTGGAATATTTTGCTATTTCGGGTACACTCTTCTAAGTGTTCAAAGATCAGAGGAGAAATAATAATTGCAATTTCTTGTCCAACCTTCTTCCAGATGCTGACCTTTTCAAATAATCATAGATTTTGAACTAAAAAGGATATGCTAGAGCCAGCTTGAACTGGTGGCATGGCAGAGATGACTGTTAAATTTTCAGTGTGAGCATTTATCCCATGGAAATTGGCAAATGGTACAAACCAGGGCTTGAGTTATTATTTTGTTGATTGTCTAGACTTTTTAAGGAAGTAATAGAGAAAATGTTAATAATTCCAATCACACTTAAAGTGAGTCCTGTGTACATTTTTTTTCGGGGGGAAAGCTAGCTATCACACATTTACCAGGGTACCCTTGGGATCTCAGGGATAATTTAATCTAACACACATTTTGCAGATGAGGCTATTTCAATAGGGTAGTTAAATGATTTTACCAATGTTACTCAGATAAAAGTCACAGTAAGAGTATATTTAGGATCTTATTTTAATGACTGGAATTCAAAGTGAGCAACCAGACCCTAAAATTTACAATGCCCAGTTGTTCACTCTAAATTCACAAGGATAGGATTAGAGTCTAAGTTAGAAAGGAGTTTAGAGACCATTTAGTATATGTAATATACCTGGTCATGTGGGAAGTACGAGAGGTGATAGATGGACAGCTATGGAGGCCTATACTGGCACCATTGCAACTTTGAGAAAAACCGAAGAAGGGCTCCACACTATTGGGTAGATTCCCTGCGGTGAACTTTTGGGAAAACATAGACAAAAGTCACACAGGATTGCAAGCATTGATAACATGCTATCTTCACCATTAGAGAGAACTAATGAAAACAAAGATTTGATTGTTGAGAAAGGGTGATCAAAATGCATTGTTCTTTTATTGAGAAGACCTCAGTTTGAATTCCAACATTAGCAATATGATACTAGATAAGTCACTTTACTTTTCTGAGAGTCAGTTTCCTCATTTATGAAATGGGACTAATGATGTTTCCCTATCTACTTCCTTTCTGAGGTAAGGGCTTTGTAAAATGCTGAATGCTTATATAAATATGAGTTCTTTTTTTTTTTCATCTGGTCCAAGTGTCTTATTTCCTAGAAGAAAAATGTGGCCTGAGATCTTAAATAACTTATGCAAAGGCATAAAGCTGGCTAATGGCAAAGCCAGGACTTAGATAACCACTTTATGACTCTTAACCCAGTGTTGTTTCCATCACACTGTTTTCATTCTATGGCATCATCATCGTCTCTCACTTTTATTTAGTGACTTTAAGTTTGCAAAGCTCTTTTTATATATTATTTCAGCCTCTAATCCTTGTGATCTTCACAAGATCCCAGTGAGATTGATGCTATTATTATCCCCTTTTAAGAGAGAAAATAGAGGCAGATGAAGGTTATATGACTTGTCCAGAGTCATAGAGCTAGAAAGTGTCTGAGGAGAGGTTCAAACCAAGGTCTTCCTGACCCCATGTGCACTGTTCTACCTTTCATTAGACACTTTATTCTGTCTCCTGTCCTTATTAATGAACCCAGATATTAATGTACCCAAATCTTAAAAGATCTACATCCATGGGATTCTTCATTATTTCCTCATAGTCAGTAGAGAAATACATTATCTCATTTTCAACTCTATAATAAGTTAAACTCTCAACAAACTAATTCCTATGTATAATCTAGATTGTTTCCTGTCCAAAATTCAGTACTCTAATCATTGTCACTGGGCATCTAGGAAGACTCATCTTTCTGAGTTCAAATCTGGCCTCAGACGCTTATTAGCTGTGTGACTCTGGGCATGTCACTTAACCTGTTTGCCTCAGCTCTTCATCTGTTAAATAAGCTGGAGAAGGAAATGACAAACCATTCTAGTATCTTTGCCAAGAAAATCCCAAATGGGGTCACAGAGACATGACTGAAATAACTGAACAGAAACAATCACTGCCATGACAAGATTGATGGACCCATGAAGCAACATTTTAAAATTTTCCTAAGAAATAATTTGAGCTCCTTGATTTTTTTCTTCTTTTTATCCTCTACTTTTTCAACTTAGGAAATAATAGCCAAGGTAGGGAAAAGAAGATATAAGTATAAAGAGAGAAGAAAATAAACTGTGTACCAGTTGAAAGGATATTCTCTTGGTTTGGTTATGAAATTGATACTTATTTACATGTAGCCATAGTCAGATTAGGGAAGAAATGGCATTTAAATCTAGAATCAGAATCTGGGTGCTATATTGGTAACAAGTTTATTGGACTAAGAAACAACAAGGAAAATGATGCTTACTCTTAATCCAGTTTTACAAGACTCCAGTTCTTTTCTAAAGTTGTTCAATATTTCTGATGGCTCACTTTAGCCAACAAAAAGTGAGATGGAATCTTTCATTCAATGAAATAGTTGGCCAATGAAACAAGGCAATTGGGTTGGTAGACATGGAGCCTTGGTGTGTTTATCTCTTACTGCTCAAATGCATAAGTTATTAACGAAGAGATTACATTCTCCAGTTTTTGTAAAGGAAAAACTATTGTTATTTTGTTTATTTATCTTGTATTTACCAAATTGTTCACATGGGGTTTACTATACTAGAGTACAATCCCTTTGAGGGTAAGGACTGTGTTTATGCTTTCTTTGTATTCCTTGAACTTAATACAGTAACTGGTATGTGGTAAGCTTGTTGACTAACTTAAAAAAAAAAGGTCAAATTCCAAGAACAATTAAGGTTTCTGATTTTTTTAGACTTCGTTCATTCATTCACATTCTTTTAGTAATTGTGTAGCAACTACAGAATGGGGGGCCCTCTTTGGTCTGGGAAGTGCAAAAATTACATATGCCATAGAACTTGCTCTCAAGATGGGGACAATCTAATGGGGAAAAAAGAAATGTACACAGATAACTGTGATAAAAACGATGGTGTACTTAGGACCAGAAAGAAGTCCAAGGCAAGTACTATGAGGAAAATAAGGATGGAGAAATTACATTCTTTTTCAAACCTTGTACCATTAGCTCCTCCTACTTTCATTCTTGGACCTGGCAATAACATGGAGTAGATGAGAAATGTTAAATCTAGAAGAATGTTAAAGATTAATATTATTATCATCATCATCATCATCATCATCATTATTATTATTATTATCATCATCATCATCATCTAACTTTTACCTTATTTGACTGGGATACAACTACATAGCCATGGGAGTATTTCCAGGCAACAGAGCAGAGGGGCACTTGAGCATTCTTATAGAAGTGGCCAGCTAATTGAAACTGACCATCAATAGATCATGGCAAAGGTAACTTCCAGGTATCATAGATAGTATGAGATAGAAACAAAAATAAAAGCAAAAACCAGCACATACTTTAGCAGAAAACTGAAAATTCCTTTGGGGGCTATTAATGGAAATACATTTTAAGTCATGTAGGTTTCTTGGTTGACTTGTTTTCAAATATTAGATACAAAAAGGCAAAAAAGCTATCTCAGAGTTGGGCAGTGAGGCTTAGCTTTAAGAGAGAGCAAGAAATAAAAAAGAGAGATAGTGAGGAAGAGGGAGAACGAAAGGGAGTGAGAGAGATGTCTTACCACTTTTTGGACTATTCTGTTCATAGGAAATTCATATTGTTTTTAGAGAAGCTAAAAAAAATGTACAAATAATTCTGCCAATCCCAAGGTACAAAATATTGTCTGCAATCTTTCCTTTAAATCCTGACCCTTTTTCTATTTGCTAATGTGTTAGGGTGCTTAGTATTGTTTGACTCTCCTAGGCCTTAACCTCAGCCTGCTGGTAAACAGGATCACCTGTTTCTTTGGTATAGAATAGTATAAACTACAGAGAGAACATTTTGTGAAAAGAGCCCCAAGAAAGATCACATATAAGGTCACAGGCTATTGGAGTTAGAAGAAATCTTAATGATCATTCTGGAGAGTGCCCTCATATTATAGGGGAAGAAACTTTTAAATCATAGAGGTGAAGAGACAAACTAAGATAGTGGCAGGAATGAGACTCTATACCCTGTGACTCATGAAAAAAGGGTACATTTTATTCCACATAGATTTTTTTGGGGGGCAGGGGTTTCCAGCATATAATTAGTGGGTCCAAAATAGAACATGTTATCTCTGGGAGAAAAGAAGCAGGATTTCCTAGATGTGTATTTCATGTACTCATAGAATGTCAGACCTGGAAGGATCATAAGAACGTAGAACTTTAGAAATACAAATGACCTTAGGGATCTTAAGTCTCATCATTCATTTTGCTGGTGAGGAAACAGAAATTCATAGAATTGAAGTGATTTGCACAGTCGTATAGCTATAATTAATAATAATAATTGCTAGCTCTTACGTATCACTTTACAAATAGATTATGTTTCTTCCCAATAAACCTGAAGATAAATGCTAATATTATGACTATTATATAGATAGGAAACTGAGGCAGACAGAGGTTAAGTACCTTTCCCAGCTAGCAAGTGTCTGAAGTCAAATTTGAACTCAGGGCTTCCTGACCCCACAGCCAAGCATTTTATCCTCTGTGCTGCCTAGCTGCCTAAGCAATAGAGTTAGAAGTCACACTGAAGTCCAATGCTTTTTCCTCAATAATATGCTGATTTTTTTCATTACTAGTACCCTGTCATGGTCAGCAGATTAATTTGCTTCCTCTGGGTCTTTTCATAGTTAAGTCAAAATTACATTTGATTAATGTTGTTTCTCCACAAAACATGCCAATATTTTAGATGTGGAGAAAAAAAAAGAATCAGAATTTACCACTTATAAAAATTACCCAAGATACAAATTTCATTAAGGAAATATAATCTACTTCATTCTTTCCTTTACCCTAGCCCAGATAGTCATGTATACTACCTGGTGGCCTCATGAATAAGTTAACCAGCAAATATATTAATGTAAATGTTACAATTATCTGAATAGAAAGTAAGCTCCATGAGGCAAGGACTGTTTCATTTTTTATTTTTATAGCTCTGAGATACAATACAGTGCCTGAAATATAATATGTACTTAATGAATATTACCTTGCATTGAATATATAGCTCTAATGTCTACAAGCATGTAAGCACACACGTGTGCCTAGGCAGACAATCAGTACTGAATATTGAAGGTAAGTACTAGAAGGTTGTTTTTCTAGATTTTCTTCATGTATTTTGTTTCTGGTAAGGTAGAAAACCACAAGCAACTGTTTTAAAATCGAGATAGATTCACTAACAAAACATGGTTTGGCTTCTTCCTGAAAAGTTATTCTGGTGGTCATATAGTTGAATGAAAAATGTGTTTGCTCTAATGTTACTTTGATGTCTTTGTGTATGTAAGGCTTGATTGGTCTCATTGTTTTATCTTTACACAGCAAATTTATCTTTTAAAAGGAAATCATCATGCTTGGTAATAAGAATAAATACAATATAGCTTACCAACTTCTCAGGATCAATGAACACCATTTTAGTGTGCTCACATTTTGTGATTCAGACTAGCCTATAGTTACCTAAATTAATCATTGTTAATAGATAGTAAGAGATAGTAAGAGACAGTAAGGTAATTTTATCAGTTTCTTAAATAAGTTATTTTGTAAATAAATGATATAATTAGATTTTTTCTACATTAATGCTGAAAATATCATTACACTATATATTTACCATTGCTAAAGATGTAATGATGGCTAATAAAAAGATATGCTATCAAATTCACATTTTTTGCTTTTATTTTTTCTGTTAAGTTTATTTTACCTTGATTAAGGGTTATCAGTGGTTATGGAAAAATGAAAATGCATCTGAAATTCTGGAATAACATCTGAATTTGAACTATCTTGCATTTCATTAAGAATCCAGGTTTGGGGGGGCAGAGCCAAGATAGCAGCATAGAAGCAGGAAAACTCTGCAGCTCCCCCCAATAACCACCTCAAATACTTACAAAATATGACTCTAAACACATTTTAGAGCTCCAGAACCCGCAAAATTTCAGAGAAACAAAGCTCCCACTGAAGGCAGTCCATGAGGTGGGACAGGAAAGGCTCATCACAGCAAGCTGGGAGCCGAAACCAACCCAGCCTGAAATCGCAGCTTGGCCTCAGGATGGCCAGGACAAACCCTGGCTGGAGCTTTTAGGAGAGTGGATCAGTGGCAGTTGTGGCAGTTTCCAGAATTATCAACCCATAAGAAACAAGGACAAAGTGAAAGGTCAGTGGAATTCAGCTAAATTTGGGGGAGAAAAGCCAGTCCTACCATCTGCCCACAGGGCAAGAAAGCAGCAGAAGTGGCAGCCCTCAGCCACCTCCACATGTCTGCTTCAGAGCTCTCAACCTGCAGATTGCAGGAGGGTGGGCAAGCAATCATTCAGAGGCTAAGTGTTCTTGCCTTAAGCTGCCTGGATCAGGATCGTGGTCTTGGGCGGTGGTCCTGAGGTACGTGAATAGTGATTCAAAGCTCATGAGGGCTACAGAGACAGAAGTCTCCCAATAGCTCTGGTAGCTGTGAAACCCCCTGTGATTTGGGACAAAGTTCTCCCTCTGGGAAGCAGAGATCTACTGTGGCTCAACAATCAAGTTGATTGACAGCAGCATGAGCAGGCAAAGGAAGCAAACCAAGCTCAGAAATCCAACTTTAGATTCCTTTTTTGGGGAAAAAAAGGATCAAAGCATGGATCAGGAAGAAGACAACACAGTCAGAACTCCTGCACCAAAAGTTTCCGAGAAAAATATTAAACT
>CM053594.1:83457049-83482989 GCA_028646575.1 Pseudocheirus occidentalis
TGTGTATTTATAATATATACTTATATGTGTGTCTATCTATATATACATATATATGTGTGTGTGTATTTATAATATATACTTATATGTGTGTCTATCTATATATACATATATATATCTTATCAGATAGGAAACCATCATTTCCACATGTCCTAGAGACAGCTAAGTGGTGTAGTGGATAAATATTGGACCTGGAGTCAGGAAAGCCTGATTTCAAATCTTTCCTTAGACTTTTTTAGCTATATAACCCTGGGTAAGTTACTTAAGCTGTCTGCATCAATTTTCTCATCTGTGAAATGGGGATAATAACAGCACCCACCTCCCAAGGTTGTTGTGAGAATCAGATGAGATCATCGTTGTAAAGCACTTTGCAAAACATTATAATTCTTCAGGAAACCAAATTTCCTATCTCAGAATCCACCTGATTCTTCCTTTGTCCTCATCCTCCATACTCATTAATCACCAGATCTTGTCAATAGAACCTCCACACCATCTGCCACATAGACACTCTCCCAGTTTAGGTCCTTATCACATCTTGCCTAGACATTTGCTATAGTTTCTTTAATGGACTCCCTGCTTCTAATTTTTCTCTCTCTCTCCAATAATTCTCCATGCAATGACAAAAATAATCCACTTCAAGCATAGGTCTGACCATGTCATTCCATTGCTTATCCAAGAATACCCTATGCCAGTGAAATCACAGGTCTTTTCCAACAGTGCCTTACATTTTTTTTTCCTCTGTGATGTTATTGGCGAAGGGAACTCCCAGTATGGATACTGCCACTACAGATGCAGATTAACAACTCATCTATAACTTATCACCTTAGAATGTTGCCTAGGTCCCTGAGAGTTTAAGTGCCGTGTTCATATCATATAACAAATATGTTTATGAGTCAGGTCTTAAACCCAATTCCCAATGTTGGCACCAGTGCTTAGCACAGTTCCTGGGCACATAGTATGTGCTTAATAAATTCTCACTGACTATCAGCTATTCCATGCTGTCTCTCACCTTGTAAATTATAGGCACTTAATAATAGTTTGTTTAATTAAAATGAATTATGAAGAGGACTTCAGAACCTACCCTCCCATGTTCCAGGTTTCCCAATGACTTAATTTTTAAAAAAATATTCTCTGCCAACATCAAACCTAACCTGGAGGATAGAAGGTGCAAGAGAGTGAGAAACAGTCTTTTCTGGGTGATTTTTCTTTTCTTTTTTTTTTTTTTTTTTGCTTTTTAGAGGGCAGTTGGGGTTAAGTGACTTGCCCAAGGTCACACGGCTAGTTTTTTGTGTTAAGTGTCTGAGGCCAGATTTGAACTCAGGTACTCCTGACTCCAGGGCCGGTGCTCTATTCACTGCGCCACCTAGTCGCCCCTCTGGGTGATTTTCTATAACAAACTACGACTGTATGGTAATATTTCAGATAGGGAGATAGGAAGGATATAAAATTCTTGCTGTGTCAGTTGATTTTTAAAGAGCACTCAACATTGCCCCCTATATCCCCATTAGGGCTTGAATATGAAAGATAAGATGACAGAAAGGGCTTCTTCATTCACCAATGCCCTCAGTGGATATCTACCTTCTCTTGAATATTTCTCCATTATTTCACAAGGCAGCCATTTCCACTTTCAGAAAATTCTAATTGTCAGGAAGCTTTGTACCTTATATCAAGCCAAAATCTGCCTTTCTGTAACTTCCATACTTTGTTCATAGTTCTGCACTCTGACCAAAGCAGAATAAGTGGATTTTCTCTGCCAAGTGACAGCCTTTCATAATTTAAGGCAGTTATCCTGTCCTTCTCCCTAAATGTCATCTCAAGGTTAAGTGTCCCAGCTCTTTCAACTAATTTTCACATGACATAATCTCAAGAACCGTTTCCCTGTAATAGTAGCAGCCCTCCCCTGGATGCTCCCCAGCTCGCTGATTGTTTGGTTCCTCCAGGAACCTCCATTTTAAGGAAAATGTATGGGACAGTCATGTTTGCTCCTTTATTTCTTTCCAGATTCTGATCCTTGGCTCTGCCAGCTTCTTTCTCTACCATCCTCCCTCCCCTCCCACTCTGCCACCTCACTGTTTTTCAGTTTCCTTCTGTGTGTTATCTCCACCCATTAAATTGTAAGTTCGTTGAGGACAAGTATTGTTTATGTTTTTTCTTTTAGTTATATTCTCAGAACTTTAACTTAGATTCCTAAAAGGTAGTACCCAGAACTGGACGTAAAAGTCCAGATGTAGTATGACCATGGCAGAGAGGGGAGGAACTGCAACCCCCTCAGCCCAGAGTTATAACGAAGAAGTTCAGACACCCTGGTTTGTGCTGCTCAAATACAGATCAGACTCTTGGAGAGGAAAACAATGACAACAACACCCTTTCCCTATTATCCTCTGCTGTAAATGAAATCCATCATGAAAGCCATCCATGGTGCAAGAAAGGCTGAGTGCCTACCAATGGCAATGGTAGTACCCTGAGATTTCCTCTCATCCCTGGTGAGTCCCTCCTGTCTGCTCCCTGGCTCTGCCTTCTCACAAAGGCAGTAGCTTCCTCCTACTATTGGTCTCTCCTAATAGTACCTTCTACTTGTCCTATGCCCCAGAATTACAAGTTAAGAATGTGACTGTGCCTCACTTAGTTCAGTTTAGAAATGAATGATCTCCATTTATCACCATCAACCAATCAAGAATCATTTATCAAGAACTTATTATGTGTCGGATACTGTGATAAACGTTGGTGATGCAAAGACAAACATGAAACAAAGTAAGGTCTAGTATTGACATGGAAGGGAAAATTTGCCCCTCTTATCCCCTAAGAGTGAAGTTTGGGTCCCTCAAACCTCCTTCTTAGAGCTCTAGGATAAAGAGGTATCTTTTCTCAAATGTCACATTGCTTTAACTATTCCATCATGGCCTGCTGGAGAAATTGACAGACCCCAGAGAGATCTAACTTAGGGCATCCACCAAGGTCTTTTTCATCCTTTTTTTAGAATACTTGGATTACATTTGTGAACTCACTAGAATGACTAAATGACTACTCCATTCACTGACAAAACTCAATCCCTTCCAAAGAAAATCACCTGTAATTCCTGATAGAACAAAAGGAGCTCTTCTTCCTCTTGGAGTCAGAGGGTCAAGGGTCATATGCTGCCCTAGTCGCCTACTTCCTTTGTGACCATGGGCCTCAGTGTCCTCAACTTGAAGAAAAAAAGAGGAATTTAGACTAGATGGTGTCTGAAGTCTCTTCCAGGTCTCAGTCTACAATCCTTTCATCTCTCCATAAATGCTCCAAAAGCGGACCATTCAAATACACTCAAAGAATATTATTTGGTTCTTTTAAGATGCTGAAGAGCCAATATAACTCGCAGGTAAATTGCTCCAGTAGTCTGTCAATGCATTGGCCAATAGACAAAGAGAACACATGAAGAGTGAGAGCAATTCAATTAATGTCTTTTGATCATGAATTCTTAAGGGTTTGTGTGTGTGCATGTGTGTATATGTGTGTGTATGTGTGTGTGTGTGAAATCTATTCATGAACCATGGACCTCAATTTAAGAACTCCTACTATACTCAGCATTATATGTGACATTAGTGCAGGAAGCAATGGATTTAGAGTCAGGAGAAATCTAACTCCAAACCAGACTTAAACCATACCTCCAGCATTTACTAATTATATAAACGTGGGCTGTGGATTAACCCAGCTGAGCCCTAGTTTTCTCCTCTGTAAGAAAAGAGTCAATACTTATATTACTTACCTTGTTGGATGCATATATGGAAAGCATTCTGTAAATCTTAAAGTATATCTATGGATGTGTTATCATCTATATCCTGTATTCCACCAGGACTATTGAAATGGAGAAGGGAAGGGGCAACAAACATTTATAAAGTGCCTATTGTGTGCTAGGCACTGTGTTGAGTACTTTACAAATATTATCTCATAGGGACCAAAGATCAATTTTTATTTTTCACCATTTTATGAGTCACTCTGCCTTCCCAAAAAAAATTTTATAAGCTATGGACGATTCATCTGACAACAAACATGAACCTCTTAGCACTTAGCTAGGCTGGTCTTCAAATAGTAGACATAGTGCCTCACAAGATGTCCTACTTAGGGAAAAATTACAACTCCTATACTCTGCTGGCATAGACTCCAAGAGACTAAAGTCTCTTTCATGCCACCATGAAACACTGAAGGGGGATCCCATTGTAGATGCCCTCAAAAAACCTCACCCATCTGAGAAAATAGGCCAGAGTATATATTAAAAATGGCCCTAAGGCCTTTTGATAAGTCTTTTTTATAAGTACCG
Source organism: Pseudocheirus occidentalis (assembly GCA_028646575.1). Taxonomy (NCBI): domain Eukaryota; kingdom Metazoa; phylum Chordata; class Mammalia; order Diprotodontia; family Pseudocheiridae; genus Pseudocheirus; species Pseudocheirus occidentalis. The sequence goes on from CM053594.1 coordinate 83,461,341, forward strand.
AGAATGAAGGAAAAATTGGGAGGAAGGGAATTTCGGGATTTTTTTGAACCTTTGAGACAAGCCCAGAATTAAAAGTTAGCTTATTTTTGTTCTAATTAAGTGAGTCACACAAAGTAATACTTCCCATAGGTAACATCTCTTTATTCATTCATATAAGTAGCTCTTGCTATCTAGTTATGGTACTAATTTCCTTTGTTATTAACTAGAAGAGTTCTAAGACAAGAAGTTAGGAGGTATCTACTAGTAAAAATCCTTCTTCCTTGTACATAGTGGGGATCCTAAATATGGAGTTTGTGTATGAAATATGTGTGTTTGTGTGACAGAGACAGAAAGACAGAGACAGAGAGAGGGAGGGAGAGAGGTAAGGAGAGGAGAGGGGAGGAGAGAGAGAGAGAGAGAGAGAAAGAGAGAGAGAGAGAGAGAGAGAGAGAGAGAGAGAGAGAGAGAGAGAGAGAGAGAGAGGGAGGGAGGGAGGGAGGGAGGGGAGAAAGAAAGAGACAAAAAGAGGAGAGAGGGAATTTATATTCTTAGTCTTCTTTTGGTCCCATATAACCAGAGACAGACAGCAGTCTCTTCAGGACAACGATAAAAGCATTTCAAGAGGATAATCATTCAACTAATTTTATTTCTTTCTTTTTTTTAATCAACACGAAACTTTTTAATAAAGAACACAAAATACCCAAGGCTCACTGTTTGAAAGGATGTGTATTTACATTATTTACCAACTTCAGAAAGCCTCAGTACCACTGTGAACCTGTTGGGAAACATGGCAAAGATTTAATTTGTGCTTAAGCACAGGTAAGGGTAAAAGCAAGTCATGAGTCCTTTGAGGAAAGAGCACATTCCCGTATTCTATCAGCCAAGCTTTGAAAAGGCTTCCTAGGCTAGTTCCACCCCTTCCCCACACACATCCTTCAGGTGCAACTCACGGAGGGTTATTATACAAAAGTCTATTCCGTTTGGGATGGAATGCTGCTAGATTGTTGCAACTAAAACCAATCCAAATGCACATTGCAATATACATAATTGCCAATCCAAAATACCAAATACCAAAAACCAATCCAAAATAACATTGAATGGAGTGTCCAGTTAGATGCTTCTGGAAGGACAGGTGACATCTCAATTTAATGTTAAACAAATGTTGATAATCAAGGGTCTGGAAGAAAAAAACTTCACAAGGACCAGCAGAATACAAATGAAAACTGCATCAAGCTATGCAGTTCCCTCATTTGCTATGGTCTTGTTTTCTCACGAACGATGGGCTTTGGAACATCCATGTAAACCCATTCAACTCATTTTCTAAGTATATGTCATCTTTAATTATTTAAAATATAAACCTAATTCCATTTTTTGATTGTATTAAAATAAATAGACTGTTGTTCTTCAAGCAATTATGTATATTGCAGTGTGCATTATCATATTTAAGTTTGCAGAGATCCTTTTGAAGAAGATTGTCAGAAAAGGACTAGGAAAGGCTTAGCAGAGGGGTTGTCAATCTATGACGTTTGCCATGTAGTATGAATGGCAAGTCAACTAACCTTCAATAATGAATGGACCAATTTAATTCAGTTCAGTAAGTATTAATCACCTAGCATGTATGAAGTACTCTGGGTACAGAGATTAAAAGGAAATAGTCCCTGCCTTCAAAGAGTTTATATTCTACTGAAGGGAGACAACACTTAACATAGGAAAGAAAATACAATATAATTGGAAAATGAATGAAAAGTAATTTTGAGGGGGCAGAGCACTAACAGCTATGGAAAACAGAGAAGTCCTTTTGTTAGAAGTTATCACTTTGGGCTAAGAGATGAAAGGAGACAGGATTTCCAAGTAGATTAAGTGGGAAAGGAAAGCTTTTTAATTAAGGAGGAAAGCCTATGTAAAAGGAAGAAGATAGAAGGTTATTTGTAGAGAAAAATAAATAAGACAGAGTGAGTAGAATATAGAACTGGATAATAAATACATTCAATCATTTATTTTTTAATTAAGTCATCAACAAACATTTATTAAGCACCTACTATATATCAGCTACTATGCTAAGTGCTGGGTTTACAAAGACAAAATTAAACCATTCCTGCCTTCAAGCAGCTCTAGCTACCCACAGTATAAGGCAGACAACAGGGAGAGATCATGAGTTAATTAATCCCTTGAATCTAATGGTAGAATTAGAAAAGGCTGCACAAAGAGAGAAAAGAATGAAGACCTGGAAAGCTATATATCTATAGACATAGACGTAGACTTAGACACAGACACAGACACAGACACAGACATAGCCATAGCCAGAGCCATAGACATAGACATAGATATAGATATATAGATATCACACAAGGTCAATACTTTGTATAGCTATAAACACACAGGACTTGGGCAGAATGTTATTAGCCTGTAAAGTGAATGGTTCCACAAAATCAATTTATTGAGGTGTGTTAAGCTAGCAAGCTATTTATTGGATTAAAAAAAAGTGCTGAAACATGAGTTCAAAGGTCTAGGTTCTAGTCCTAGCTCCAGTACTAGTTAATTATTCTGATGCTGGTCAAGTCATCTGGTCTCTTTGTACCTTAATTTCTTCAGTTATAAAATGAGGAGGTTCTATTTGATAATGTCTAAAGTCCCTTCCAGCCCTGACACTCTGAATAATTCAATAAATTGAATTTTAAAGTTACTTTGATTTTTTTTTAAACAGAAAGTATATATTGTTAACATTATTTAGCATACATATATTGTAGTTCTGAGAAGTTGTGAACACAGAAGAAAAGAGTTCTAGTACTGGGTATCACTGAGAGATCATTAAGCAGGCAGCTTGGGTTCATAATCCGTCTCATCTGTGTAAGCTTGGGCAAGTGATTTATCCTTTATGGACTTCGATGTCCCCATCCGCAACATGAGGAGCTTGACTGTCAGTCCATCTGTCAACAAATATTAAGTCCAATTTGTGATAAGCACTACGCTAAACTGATGTTAAAAAGAAGAGCAGAAAATAAAATAAAATAAAATAATCTCTGCCTTCAAGGAGCCTATAGTTTAATGGAAGAAATAACATGCTAACAACCACGTACAAAAAGATAGATACAAAATACACTGAGAATAATCTCAGAGAGAAGGTGCTAAGATTAAAGTAGATTAGGAAAGGCTTCTTACAGGAAGTAGGATTTTAGCTAAGACCTGAAGATAGCCAGGGAATCCAGGATGTGAAGACAAGGAGGGAGAGAGTCCCACACGTGAGAGGCAGCCAGTGAAAATGTCTGGAACCAGGAGATGAGGGATCTCCAATGTCTTTCTCAGTTCTCGTTAATAAAAACATATATGACAAGATTATGTCTAAGGGTCCCTCCAGCCCTAACATTCTGATTTGAAAAAGAAGCAATTTAATTAAGAGGATTGTAATTAAGTTTCCCAAAGGAAGACATGGATAAATCCATTACAGTGGCTCTGCTTTCACACAACACTAACACCTGAGCAAAGGGTAAAAATGCCAAGAGTCAGTTCCTATCAGTATCTGCTCAAATAAAATCAGGAAACAAACCCGGCAAATGATGGAATGGAAAAATGTGCCCTAAGAGCTTTCCATCTATCATCACCCAGACCCACCTAGAAAAGCAAATTTTGTTGAGGACCCTCAAACATCTGTAGGCACAATTAGGTGGCTGGGATTTTGTTCTGGTGAAATCTATGGTGCTACTTGGGACAAAAATAGAGACCCAGAGTTGGCATGGAGTTTGGATTTGAGCATCTGAGTAGGTGGAGGCTGACAGTGCATTGTAAGCACCACATTTTGGGGCAGAGGGCATTTCTCCAGCTCCTGTAGCTAGGATATTGAGATAATCATCCTAGCAAAATGTTGCCTTGGTACCCGTTGCCTAGGGAGATGAGCAAATGGGAAGAAGAGAAGGAAAAATGGACAGAAGTAATGAATGTAAACAAATATTTACTTTTCATGTCAAAATACACAACATGGGGAGAATAGTCTCAACCTAAAGATTACCCATGTTCAGTAATAGCTATTTCTTGAATTAAGACTAAATAGAAAATGTTTGAGCCCCAGAAGAGGGAAATACCTCATGAGGTAGCTGGTAGTGCCCAATAAGAAGAGTTGACTAACATTAAATCACCCAGTGTTCTGTTCTTCTTTGCAGGATGATGCCAATGGTCATTCAGTTCTCTCTCCTGATCATGCTGCACTCGGCCCTTGTTCTTATCACCACAGCAGAGGATTATAAGTGTTTACCACTTGTGCTGCGGAAAACTTGCTGTTGGATTAATGAGACCTATCTGGCCAGAAATGTTATCATCTTTGCTTCCATCTTGATTAATTTCCTTGGTGCCATCTTAAATATTGTAAGCATCTCTAAGCACTAGAGACAAAACTGTCTAACTTTTAGGTTGAGGAAGTTTCCATATTCTACAGATTTCTACCTACTTTTCATAAAAAAAGGCTAATGGTCATGTTCCTGAACTAGCCCCACTCTCCCCACACACATACCCAAGGGATGGAGGGAGGGCAATAATAAAAAGGGAATTATGCAGTGAGGTCCTGTTAAATCTGCTGCCCCTCAAATGGTACCGGTCATTTCTTATAGATCACCATCTATCCATTACCTTTCCATCCAAAGAGATTATCCTTTGGATATCACTGCTAGTCAATCCATTTATATTATTATGTGACTTCCCAAGAATCAGCTATTAAAAGTAGAATGTACTCCAACCTGAATTTATTACTCTCCTTCTAATATTTGTCAGTTCTGTGTCAACTTGATATATTAGATTTTTACGAATTTTACTAATCCTGATCAGGATAAAAAGCATTTTAATTTTCCATGAATATTTTGTACATACAGATGTTTTGAGTTTTCTGGGCCAGGTTTTAGGCATAATTATTTTAGGGTCTAGATGGGAAGTTGGTACTTTGAGTGGCTATTTAGGCCATTCTCATGCCATTGAATAGAGTCATAGAACTCTTAAAGAGTTAGAAGGTGCGTCAAAGTTCACCTGGTATAACCTCTGCCTCATGCTGTGGTGCCCTTAGTAGCCTTGACATGTGGTCATCCAACCTTGGGTTGGACACAGCCAGCGACAAGGAGTTCACTACGCAAGTTCATTTTCCTTATTTGTAAATTAAGGAGATTGTATTAGAACTGGTGATCTTTCTCACCTGCTCTAAAGCTCTATGATCTTGACATAAGTCATTCCATTTTCACATAGTTCTAATTCACAGGAAGTTATTCCATGAGTTAAACTGCAGTCTGCCTCCCCAATGCTATTTTGGGTTCTCATCTCTTAGAGCCAAAAATAGTTTAAACCTTACTTCCCTATATCTTAGAAGACATTATCATTAACAGTTGGAAGAGACTGTCTCATAAGCCACCTAAGCCACCCCCCAATTTCGAAAAGAATCATCTGTAAAGCATGAATGGTAAGTGCCCCTGGCCCTAGCCTGAAGACTATATAATTTCTTTCAACAAGGTTTACTCTCTTCCAGCTCTTATATCTTATGGTCTTACATTCTGTGGTCTAAAGTTCCCTCCCTCTCTGATAGTCTATTATGCTATACGTTTTTAGCATTCTCTATTCCAAGGTCCATATTCTAAAATAATATACCCTAAGGTCTATAGCTCTGAAAGTCTATTATTGTCTGTGGTTTTTATTTGTTTGTTTTTTGTTTTTTGGAGGGCAGGACAATTGGGGCTAAGTGACTTACCCAAGGTCACATGGCTAGTAAGTGTTAAGTGTCTGAGGTCAGATTTGAATTCAGGTCCTCCTGATTCCAGGGCTGGTGATCTATTCACTGCACCACCTAGCCGCCCCTATTGTTTATGTTTTAACATTATATATTCTAAGGTCCCCTCCAACATGATGGTCTCTCTTCTACCATTTTATATTCTAAGGTCCCTTCCAGCCCTAACCTTCTGTGTTCTGTTATATATTATTTACCTACCCTGACACTCTATGTTCCTATGATTCTTTAAATGATCATAGTTCCAACGGAGCCTATGGTCAAACATCCAGCCTCTCCTAGGGTATTCATTTAAGAACAGTTAATAGCACCCTGTGCAGTCTCAATCTTGCTCACTGACTTAGTGTTCCTGTTTTTGTTTGTTTGTTTTTATCCCCAGCTGTGGTGTGATTTTGACAAGTCAATACCCTTGAAGAACCAGACTTCCAATTCCTCGGCTGTGTTTACAGATATCTGCTCATACCCAGAGGTATATATAAGCTCCCTTTGGCAAATCTTGGGCATAGTTAATGCAACATGACTCTCTTTTTAAATGAGCACATTTGATAGACATGGCTCCAGGAAACAAGCCAGTAAATCTCTCTTACTAAAAAAGCAAAGCTAAATTTAAACTGAGAAAGAGAGTGTAGAGATAGAGACGGGTCATAATAACCACATGGCCACAGCAAAATCCTAAAGTGAAGAGGAACTCTGGAAGACACATTAGAAACATTGTTCACCTAATAGCATCAACTATTGGAGTTGCTGGGGACCTTGGAGGTCAAATCACCTTTCCCTCTCATCTTACAGAATGGGAAACTGAGGTCCAGAGGGGTGGGATAAAACTCATATACACAAATTCTGTATAATTAGAAAAAAACATTACACTTATTAAATATTCACTTTCATATAAAATTCCAAGGTTAGTTAAGTACTTTTCTTCATAGCATTATGAGCTAGGTACAATGGATGGGGTAGGGGTGGGGATTCAACTCAGGAAGACTCCAGTTCTTATCCAGCCTCAGGCATTTACTACTTCTGTGACTCTAGGCAAGTCACTTTTAACTTCTTTCAACCTCAGTTTCTTCATCCGTTAAAAAGGGGGGGGAGTATAATAATAGCACCTTCACAGGGTTATTGTGAGGAATGATATCTCTTTGCATAAGTATACCTATGCTCATTTTATAGGTGAGAAAACTGAGATTCTCACAGATTGTGAGCTGCCCAGGTCATGATCTCTGTAGTAGAGGCAGACCTGATATAAGGCACAGTGAGAAAGCAGCAAAATGTTTTCTGGGAACAGGTAGTCACAATTGACTGGGTTGTGGAGTAGATGGCTAGAAATAGTTAGCATAAGACTAGAAATCACAACTTTTTGAGTTATATTTTTATCTGTTTGTTCTGCCCTCCAATATCAGTGAACTGCCATATCACATGGGTTTTAGGAAGAATCAGGTGCCAGGGTAAAGTGGAGGAATTAAGAAGAAAAGGCTCTCAGATGCCTGTGATTGTATGTCTTATTGGAATAAGCCAATGATTGGCCATAGTGGCACCTGCCTATAATCTTTGCTACTGGAAAGCTAAAACTAGAAGATTGCTCAAATTCAAGAATTCTAAGCTGCAGTGGGGCTAAAGCCTATTGAGTTGTAATGACATGCACGAGCAGCTTCCCAAAAGAATGCTACTGTGAACAGCTTTTAAGGTTCTGATTACACAGTATACTGAATGCTCTATTTATTCAAGAACAAATCAAAGGAAAACATTCACAACAAATCAAGATACAATCCACACTAAATCTGACATCTATGTGGTAAAGCCTTGTTTGCAAGTACAGACAGTGGGATGCTAAGGAGGGACAAAATGGCCCAGGTAAGAAATGAAGCAAATCGAGGCTTCCATACAAATTATTAGGGGGATTGTGCCTGTGAATGACCATTACGCTTTCATCTAAGGCAAGATGGAGAGACCCCCACCTCCAAAGGGGTAGGGAAGAGGGAATATACCAGGGAAGAAATATTTGGCCAAAGTACCTACATTCTAGGACATAGAATAGTCATGTGATGTGTGATGGTCCAGCCAACCTCCACAGAGAGATTTTGAAGGCTCTCCAAGACTTCCTGGAATCATAGAGCAAGCCTACAGAACATGCTGTAACACTGGCAGCCCATAGAGGATCCACTTGAGGTCCAAATACATACATAAATTGGTCTGATGAGTTATCTGTCTGGGAGGACAGAGGTGGGAAGGGGGGAGGGAGAGGTGACATTTTACATATATGGGTTAGGTTGAATGAGCTGCTATTGAAATTTCCCAGAGGATCTCAAAATTTAGATTTTCAGAGACAAAGACTTTAAAAATCAAATTGTTCTAACCCTTCACTTTAGAGAGGAGGTAGGGTGAACTTTCTAAAGACATACAGCTAGTCAGTACTCTGCAAAAAGGTTCACCTACTGCTCCTTTTTTGTGAATTACCCCAAACCAGAAATTGGCAGAGAACAGGAAACACTTTCTCCTCCAGTAGCAGCCCCACCAGAGATGTACAATAGCTGGGGGGGAGTTTGCAAGGAGGTCCACAGTTGTTATGGCTGCATCACTGTGAGAAAAGGAAAAGACATGGCTTGGGGACAACCATTCATTAGTCCTATTTTATTAACATTCATCAAACTTTTGTCTCAATTATAATCCCTCTGTCCTCCACTGTCAACTTCAGAGCTATTCTCTCCATGTAAAAATCATTAATCAATGTAAAATGAATGAATAGACAAAGAATCAGGGATAGTGGGCTATTTTTAACATTGACAAGAAGAGAAAAGGGATAATATCCTGATAAACATAATGAGTTTCAGATTTCCTTTGATTTGCCATTGTTGGAAAGAGAGATAGAAAGACAGACAGATAGATAGGTAAATAGATATAGTTAGATGATAGACCGATAGGTAGATAAATAGATTTCAATGACCTTCTTTGCCTCTGAACTTGGTTTTCACAGAAGCCTTTGCTTTCAGGCATATCCAACTGATATTGTGTAGTGGTCCTGACTTGCCTGTCCTGTTTCTGTATTAAAATGAGTTCATTAATTGTTTTAATTTGTCTTCTCAAGGGGATAGTAAGTGGTAATAGTGGGAAGAGATGGAAGCTTGGGGAGACCTAAAGTCAGGGTTTCATCACTGATTGAATGTATTACCTAAGGCAAAGCAATTTAACTCTATAGACCCCAATTTATTCATCTATAAAATGGCGATTATATTATTTGCACTAAACAAAAATAGGAACAGTGAATAGAAGTAGCCAAGTGGCAAACTTAAGCTTGATAAAAGGGAATTCTCCCTTCTACTTAGAGCTGTCCCAAAGTGTACTGGACACCTCAGAAGGTAGTGGGGTTCACCTCACTGGAGGTCTTCAAGCAAAGACTGGATGAATGCAGAATCAGAATTTTAAAATCACAGAAATTCAGAATTGCAATGGATTTCTGCAACTGTAAAGTGCAACCCATGCCCAAAAGAAAGAAATACTAACAAGTGGCCATCCAACACTTCCTTGAAGACATTTAACAAAAAGAAGCTGTCTATCTCTAGGGGTAGTCCATTCCACTTTGGGCCAGCTTAATAGTTAAGAGATCTTTCTTGCCTTTAAGCCTAAATTTGCTTCTTTGCAAGTTCTACCAAGTGCCTCAGGGAGTGAACAGAACACATCTAATCCTATCCCTATACAACAATCCTTCAGATATTTGAAGATAGTTATCATCTCCCCACTCCCTCTTCCATGTCTTTTCTTCTTCTCCAGGCTAAACATATCTACAAGTCCATTTCCTATAATCAGTACTCATAGGACTTGGATTCAAGGTCCTTCAGCATACTGGTACACTCTCCAGCATATCAATGTCCTCCTCATACTGTGGCACCTCTAGAATACAATCCTCCTAATGTGGTCTGACCGGGGTAGAAGACAAACAGATTCATACTTCCTTAGTTCTGTTTGATTCTAGGCATGATTCATATCTGGCAGCCAATCATGTGGTCACAGGGTAGCTCAGTATTAACCAGGTAGAGAAATTTCCTGTTCAAAAAAGAAATTACATAATGGGGAAAATGAGCAAAGAATATCCTACCTTAGGCCATATCAAGGTCATCCCTTCAACATTTCTCATGATTAGACAACTACTTTTAATAGTTCTAAGACTGCAGCACATGTCATTTTTTTACTTTTGCCTTCATGACAATTCAGACTACCATCCCAGTAATGAAAACTCAAAAACAATAATTAAGTCTGGCCCCAAGAATTTTTATCTCAAATAGCAAAATTTCACTGATCACAACTTGGGGATTTAATATCATTAGTTTCTTATGCTTTCCTAATGTTACATTTAATTTATCCTTTACTTATAAACTAAAACTAATCACATTCTGGGTTTTCAGACATACAACAAATACCTGATAGTTGACTCATATTAACGTGTTAAAGTTACATCTTTAAACCACCTTAAATATTTTCATAATTCTTACATGATAGTCAAAAATTTTCAAATGAGGACTTATCATGAACATTATTGTCTGTTTTAAAAGAAATAAACCCCATTAAATGTATAAGAATTTTAAAATATCTATTTCATTACATTCTCTTAATAGCTCAGTTCATAATCTGATAGCATCCAGATAAAAAAGGAAATTTTTTTCTAACAGCATTGTGGACACAATGGTTTCTCACAGCATTTTATAATATAAGAAAAAAATTAGAAATATAATAACATACACAATAACATATATTAAAAATATGATACAAAAATTATTACCAGTCAGATGACATCAGTTCAGTCAAATGTATTTCCAAATTATATAAAATCATCAATCTTACTGCCTTTGGTGTTTCATACCAATCACATCTAAAATCTATCATGCAATTATTCAATTAAAAAAAATAATAACAATAGTCAACGTTTTATAGTGCTTACCATTTCACAATTATTGTATCCCTTTGATTCTCACAACAACCCTCATAGGTGGGTACCATTATTATTTTCCTCTTTACTATTCAGGAAACTAAGGCAAACATAAGTAAAATAACCTGCTTAAGGTCACACAGTTAGTAAGTTTTCTGAGACCTGAAAGTAACTCAGGTTTCCCTGCATTTTTCTAGCATTTTTTGAGCACCTTTATTTGGGAACCTTGTCTGAAATGAGAGAGTTAATATGGTCAGAGGGGAAAAGCCTCTGAGCTGGGGTAGTCACAGTAGATGTCAGATGAACTGGGGTGGGAGTAAGAGGGGAATCTTGGTTGCAGTAAGGGCCAACCGATCTGGAATGGTGGGTTGGGTTAGAGAGTTGCTGATCTGGGATAGAGATCAGAAAAGGAATCGCTAAACTGGGGTGGGTGAGGCACTCCAGAGGGTTACTAATTTAAGCAATCTTTCCTCTTTTCATGGGCAAAGAAGGGTTAAATACTGGGTAAGTTTAAACCACATACCTATTTTTTTTCTTCACTCTGGGACTACTTTCAAACTATCTGCTTTATTTCATTATGTTAAAAACAATAGGTCTATTGGGGATGAGGATTATCTAAATTCTATTTACTCTTAAAACTTTTACAGAATTAAATCCTTATTTTTCCTTAAAATAAATTCTATGGAATAGTAACCCAAAACTCATACATAGTGAATAGAGTACTTAACTTGGAATCATGAAGTCCTGAATTCAAATTCAGCCTCCAACATTTACAAGTCCTGTAATCCTTGTAGAGTCATTTAATTTCTATTCAGTAAAATCCCTGGAAATTATCTACTGCATAAAAGATTGGTTATGATCTGCTTGGTAGAGGGAATTCCCACACTAAGAGTTCATAGACACATTATGAAGCCAGGAAATATGGGACTTTTCTATAGTATTGTTGGATATGGCATATGTTATGATTAATTATGAAGACTTAGAATTACTCATTTGTATAATGAATCACATTTCATATAGCATCCATTCTGCATTTAGTACTGAGAAGAAATATTTAATAGTAACTTTCAGAGATGGGGAGGTTGTGGGGGAAGAACTGAAATGGCCAGGAACTAGTTAAGCTATGGACTCAAGACAGAAGTCAAGAGATTAGCCAGGAAACAGTTAAGTGATACTTTGTGAAATTAGAAATCAATAAGCTCTGTGTGCCCAAACTGAACCAAGAACCAGCAGGCTCAGTAAAATTGGAATGAACCCAAGATAGAAATCAAGTGAAACAGCCAGTGCTAGGTAGGGAATGCACCCCCAGGTAGTCTGTCTTATTTTCTGCTACATGCTTAAGTCTGCATTCCCATGCCCAACCCCTTATTCACTCTCCTGGCTCCAGTACCTAACTCTTCATTTATCAATAGTGGGACAACCACACTCCCCTGGTTCCCTTGTCCAGCTCTTGATTAATCAATACTGAGGTAATTGCAATCCCCTGGTTCCCATACCCAACTTCTCATCAATCAGTAAGATATTTACACTCCCTTGATTACAAAGAACAGATCCCTGCATCAGGATGTCATCTAGCTGCAATAACAAATCAATTAACAAATCATAGACAATTGGGGAAAATGGTATAAAAGATTCTGTACTTCAGCATTACAGGGCTGTTCTCCATCTCTTCCCATTTGGCATTGACACAGCCCAGCTGATCAATCAATTACTACTAAAAGCTCCTTAAAACTTTTATTTGGACTCTGTGGTCACTTTGTTAAAACTTGCCATTTCAGGACTTTACCTATATGGGAGGCCTGAACATGGCAATATGGATGGAGCTAGTGTATAGCAAAAGGTTGAAGGTAAACAGGGAGAGAAAATAGAGCTCCTAGAGGATACAAAAGAGAATAGAATCAATGACATAAGTAAAAGAATATACTTTACCAAGGTGAAACACTTGCCATATCTACTTCTTCATGTGGACCAAAAGAAAAGGTGATTAGTAATGAGGTAGAAAAACTCTGAGGCTAGAGAAAAAAGCATGAGGGAGATCATAGCCTCATTCTTCCCCATGTAATGGTGAGCGAGGTCATCTGTTGAGTCAAGAGGATTGGTATCAAGAACCTGAGGAGAGAGGAGATTTGAACAAAGCTATTCTAGGATCTGTGATAGGAAATTGGATAAAAGGTTCATAAAGGACCAGTTAAAATTTGATAAGATTAATTTTTAATTAATCGATTTCCATGGTTTTGTAATTTGGAGAGAGGGAGGGAGACAAGAACAAAGAGAGGGAGAAGGAGTGGGGAAGACAGAGAGAGAGAAAAAGAGAGAGAGAAAGAGAGAGAGAGAGAAGGGGGAGGAGAAGAAGAAGGAGAAGGAGAAGAAGAAGAAGAAGAAGAAGAAGAAAGAGGAGGAAGAAGAGGAGGAGGAGGAAGAAGAAGAGAGGAGAAGGGGGAAGAGAGGAGGCAGATGGTAGAGCTAATTATTCATATTTAAGAATTGATAAAAGGTGAAGAGTAGAAGAACAATGGGTAAAGGGAGTCAAGGTTAAGCAGGATACCTCCTCAGACTTGTTGATCACATAGGTAAGACTGTGAAGGTGTGAATGACTTAGGAAACAAAGAGTAGTTGCCTAACTAGAAAATACATGTAAAGATGAGTAGTATATGGGAAATGTTCTGGGCATCCAGTAGCAATGATGATAAAAGAATTGACAAGGTAAAAATAATGTGATCTGAGAAAGAAATTACAGAAGTCAAGATAACTGAGTTAGAACAGTTTGGAATGACAGTGAGGGCCAAATTTTGATGCAGAAATCATGGGAAATTGGGGTGACTGATGGCAGGTTGTTTAATAAGACATCAGTATGAATATTGAAATCATGATAGATGAGGTCAGGGGTTGCAGTAAAGAGAAATATTGTGAGCCAGTTCCTGAACTCAATAATAAAGGAGTAAAAGCCACCTAGATTTTGGCAGATGACAGAAAAAAAAAATCTCAATAGGAAGAAGTAATTTAATTAGAAGTTCCACTTTGAAATCCAGGGTTCTGATCCCAGCTTAGCTACCATTAACTGTTGGGGCTCTTGTTGGTAATGGGTTGAACCATCCTCAACTAACAGGCATGTGATCACCTCCCTCGGGGCAGAATGCGAAGGTTGCACCTGTTTGCGATAAGCAGGATTATCTCTCTGCTTTCGGGGTGATGCATGATGCAGGATTGGCTCTCTGTGGCAAAGGCAAGGCCAGGGGAGGGGCCCTAAGGGGCCCTGGAGAAAGGACTTAAATACAGGCTACGTGGAGGCAGAAGGAAGTCCAGCCACGCCAAGCTTAGAGAGCTAGAAGCAAGTGTTGCGTTCTGAAGAAGAGTTCCAGTCCCATGCCAAGCTTAGAGAATGAGGGGGAGTTCCAGCCACGCCAAGCCTAAGAGAAAGTAGCAAGAAGCAAGCCCTATGTCTTAAGTTTTCTGTGCAGCTGTTTCTCCCGGAGAAAGTGGAAGCCGGGAGCCAGGGACACCCGAAGCCTGTTGAGGAAGGGTATAGGTGAAACCTATACAGCCTGACCCCCCAAAACTGTAACAATTAACTTACCTTAACTACTTACATTAACTAACCTTAACTACCAACCTTGAGCAAATCACTACACCTTATTGTGTCTCGATCATCTTATTTGCAAAATGACAGGCATGGACTATATTTTCTCTAAAGTAGTACTTAACTCTGCAATTCTATGTTTCTATCATCCTAAGCATGTCTAGAATATAGGAGTTGGTCTTTGAAAAAGCAGGAGACAAGAAAGATAGTGAGAGATGCAAAAAAGTAGAACCACAAAAGATCAAGTTATAAAGGATATGTATTGCCAATTTATTAGATAAGTTTGGATTTCACCCAGAAGACATTGGAAACCTCATGCAATCTCCCTAAAGAAAGTAGTCATTTGTGACATTTTTCTATTATACCTCAGCCCTGAACATTCCTGCTCATATGACTACTGAATCTGATGATCTCTTCTCTCTCTAGTACTTTGTCTTCACGGGCGTGTTGGCCATGGTGACCTGTGCAGTTTTCCTCCGACTTAACTCTGTCCTGAAGCTGGCTGTGTTGCTGATTATGATTGCAATTTATTCTCTACTGATGGAGACCATTTATGCTTCCCTCTTTCTGCATTATGACAACTTCAATCACAATGGAGAGTAAGTTCCTGTTGTCACAAGTTTTCTGAATGCGCTTTCTGTTGGACATGCTGGACTTTTGAAAGTAGTGCCTGAATATGTCCTATGACACCTAGCACAGTGCTGGACACACAGTCATGTGTGTGCAGTAAACGTTTTCTAGTTAATCATGTGAAAGATGGTGGATGTAAACAAAGGTTCACACTCTGCATTTGATGTTTCATGAGTAGACTGAGCAGTGACACAAACAGCAAGAGAAACTAGGTAGTTCCACTCTTTGGAGCACAAAAACTAGAAAGGTAGGAAACAGTGTTATTGAACAAGGAGAGAATGCAGTGGATTAGGACATCTAAGGTGGTCTGGAGATAATTAAATATAATAGTTACAATTATAAGCAGGCTGATTCTGCCAATGATTCGAGACTGACTACCAGAGTCCTAAGGAAACTATATCATTTAGGTTCTATGTAGTAGCAAAAGTTGAGACTTGCCCAAGGATTTAACATGTGAACAACACAAATTTTCCATCTGCATGTGTTCTGAGACTCTTGGGGTCTTGATTTGACAAGATCAGAATTCTAGGGAGTTAGTACTACATTTTTATATCCTTTGGAGCAAAGGAGTTCTAAAAAGCCCCACTGTCTTCAAACTGTAGGAGTAGCTGAGCTGGAGATCTTGGTTCACTTATCATAAGTGGAATTCCAGTACAGATTTGCCCATGGATTTTCAGTATAATTAATGTCTGAGTAATCTTTCTGGGAGCGGTTCTTTCCTTATAGCAAAGAGCAATAACCATAAGATGCATCTCTATTAGAGTTCAGGGACAAATCCTTAAGTGTGAAATTTAACAATAATATAGCACACTTGCTCCTGCCTTACTACATGAGATTTTACTGGCCTCCCTTCAATAAAGTCTTGACAAAACTGGAGAATACCTAAGAAAAGTAACTTCGGATCTTGTGAGATTACAGAGGGAAAAGGTCTCTATATGACAAGATTCATGTCCAAGTTGAACAGATGAAGGCTGAGGAGAGACTGTGTTATAGCAGAAAGAAGGTTGAACTTTGATTCAGAAGATCTAAGTTGAAATCCTCACTCTGACACTGGTTAGAAGTATAACCATTCAGCAAATCACTTATTTTCTAAGCCTCAAGGTCTCCATTTCTAAAGTGGGAAATATATTATTTATACTACTTAACTACCAGAGATTTTTGAGTATAACTCTTCATTCAGTACTCTAAATTTCGATCTCCAAAGACTAAATTTCATTTAGAAAATACTTCAAAATCATTTCCCTTAGACAGGGTGGCACAGTGGATACAGAGCTGTCTTTGGAGCCAATAAAAATTAAGCTCAAGTACCACCTTTAACATATATTCACTCTCTACTCAAGTTACTTGATATTCCAATACTCTATCCAATTATCTAAGAATCATAATAAATTGCAGAAAAAGAGAGGGGATATGCTTGTGTAGAAGGAATTTCCTCATCTGGAATTCACAAGTCCATGTAGAATATATCACATGTATGTAGAAAGGACCCCAGGTCCTATATAAGCACTCAAGATAGATATGTATCCTAGTGTGCAGGGCAGCCTTTATTTCAAAGAAGATTTTTAAAAATTACAAGTTACATAAAGGTCTCAAAGTATTTGATAAATAACAATGCAATTATTTTCTCTCTTCAATAAGTCTCACTTTTCCTTGGTGCTCTACAATCCTCTAGATTTGTGAAACCATTCTGTGATTTAGACTCCCCTAGGAAGAGAAGTGAACTTGGAGTTGCTAAAGAGACAAACCTAAAGCATTCCAGTGCATCTATTGGTAACCTCAAAAGGCCATAAAGACCTTCAACATTATTATCCTATTCTAGGAATTAAATTTATCCCTAGAACATAATGGATCTGAACTCTCCAAAGAAGTTGAAGTAATAGAGGAGGAAAAAAGTCCAGGCCTCTTGCTAACCATATCATGGTTTTATTTCTTTGCTATTCCTAAAACTTCAGGAGCCATATGCATGATCTGATTCTCTTTTTTGCCTAAAGGGTGGTTGAACTCACAAATTCCTCCATGGGATTATAGGATCACAGATTTAGAGCAGGGAAGAATTTTAGTCGTTCCATCTAATTTACTCAATTACAGATGAAGAAACTGTGTAACTTCCTAGCTTCATAATTCTCCCAGTTCCCTTAATCTCTCTGAACCTGGAGATAATAATATTTCAGTTGCCTTACTTTACAGGGTCATATTAAAGAGCTATCAGATAAAAGTGCATGTAAAACACCACATAAAACTTAAAACATAGTGATGTCAGATAAGTAGTGGAGTGGAGTAGAATCTGTCTCAGAGTCAGAAAGATGAGGGTTCAACCTTTTCTCTGACTTACTGCTTGTAACCAGGGTAAGTCAATTAACCTCTCCCTCCCATGGTAACTCTGTAGACCATTAAATTGCAGAGCAGATGGCAAAAAGCATTGGTGGAGGGAGTTTCTTTACTGGAAGTTCTCTTCACCAATGAAATCACAGGTCTCGGACAAGATAAAGTTATTAGAACTTGTCAAACTTTGTTCATGCTCAACATAGCTCTTTAGAATTCAGAACTGACTTCATATCACAGTGAGTCATCAAAGCAAGACCTTGACAGAAGAATAACAATAATGATAACAATAATGATGTTGATAAGGTTTCCGTGAATGGCTTTAATTGTGCATGGATATACTCTTATTCACCAAATCAACAAATAGGAGAACTGGAAAATAACCCTTGAGATTCAAACAGGACCTTTGGGGACAAGTAGCAGAAATTACTTCTTGCAAAGCGGGTACTAAATATGCATAACTATAAAGCTGTAAAAACTAAAAGTATAAACAAGATTTAGATGAAGACATCTCTAAGAAGAAGACACTGTGCTAAAAGGCAACAGATCTAGGTCTTTGTCCTCCCTATGCCACTAGCTACCTATATGACCTTGAGCAAATCATGCTCTGATCCTGTGTTTCTTAATGTGTCAAATTAAAGGGTTGGACTCAATGGTCTTTTGAGTTACTATCTAATTCTATAGTTCAAAATCCATCCAACTTCGGGATTCCAAGACTTAAATTCTCGACTGGAGTAATAGCTCTGCTTCAAAATCCAATGTCAACCTCAAGAAGTGATTAAGTCCTCATGTCTTTTTGACTTTGAGTAATGGTTCTATGATGGTTTACCAGAGATTCTATAAAGGGCATTCCTTTCCAGGATTAATTTGACCAAGATATGAAAAAGGGAAAGACTATACATTTAGAGTTAGAAAGTAGTTTAGAGGTCATCTAGTCCAGTACCATAATTTGACAGATGGGGAAACTGAGGCTTGGAGAAGTTTAATTACTTGCTTTCAGTTCCATAGGAACTAAATGGCAGAGATAGAATTTGAATCCATATCTTCCTGACTCCAAGTTCAGAGATCTCTTATAACTCTTAAATTGGGATGTTTGAGATTCTATGGATTCACAAGAAGCTAAAGCAGCTTCAAAATCAGATAAAAGTGATAAAGGGAAGTAAGAAAAAGGAGACAAAATATTGGCCAAATCATTTGTTCTCCCATGGCCTTCAGTCTCCTCTTCAAAGTGAAGAGTTCAATTTAAATCATCTCTCAGGTGTCTTCAAGTTTGAAAATTCTCTGGTTCTATGACTATATGTGTAAATAAATTCTACTTTATGATAATATTAAACTAGGTCACACACACACACTCCCCTCTACCTCCTAAGAAATGACATTTCATTCCCCAGAGCACTTGAATATTTAGTACTGGAAAGAGAGGTTCATGTAATTATTCAGTTTCTCAGAAGTGAAATTTAATGCCAGTCTATTATTTGGGATCCACGGGAAAATCTGAAATTAAATTCTCTTCCTTTGTTGCAAAAGTAAACAAAATGCCAAGTTTATTGCTGATGATGGAGTGTGAAAAGAAAGGATGATTAGATTTTTTCCCAGATTCTTCTTGACTTAGAGGCTGATTAATTGTCTGGGCCTTTATAGACCAACATTTTGGTATAAGCTACGAAGAATTTTAAAGGACAAGAAGACCTTTTCAGCTCCTTAACTCAGTAGCTCCTTACATCATCCATTTAGACATCACCATTAATCAAATCAACAGGTACATGAACTTCTTGTAAGATGTGCCCATTTCCAATGAATTGACCAATTGCATTTTGTGGGCCTCCTTTAATTAGTAGATGACTAAATCTTTATGTGTTGCTTTGTTATTCTGAGCAGCATGTCATTTAGATGATTTTATATCTACAGTCAAGTTCATATAGTAGACTTCAATAAACATTTGTTTACGAAGTATCAATCCTTTAAGAGAAGTAGCATGATACACATGAAAGGTTGTTGCATTTGGAGTCAGAGGACCTGGGTTCATATGCTAACTCTGCTACTTACTATCCATGTAATGATGATGATGATAATGCAAATTAACATTTATGTAGCATCAACTATGCACCAGGAAGTGCTTTTGTCCAGTCTCCATTGAAGGAATGAATGGAATCCACTGGACTTCAAATGAAACCTAAAAACCGGGGCAATAATCATAATTTCACACAAGGCAACAATGAAAACTGATAGAGTTAAACTGCATTATGCTTAAGAATGGCATAGATAAGAAAACAGTAGCAATATATGCATAGAATGGCATAGAATTTAATTTTTTTAATCTAATCAAACTATAAGGAGAAATAGAAAACAATACTTAACAGAAACTTCTTGGTACCCCTTTCAGATCTAGATAAATCTAACAAAAGGTAATAAACAAGAAGGAAGTTAAAGACTTGAATATTATTTTTGAGAAGTTAAATGTTAAACTTCTATTTATTACATAATGGGAATTGTAAGAAACATTTGTAATTCTGGATTGACATTTTATATTAAATTTGCTATATGCTACCACATAAACAAATCTCACATATGCAGAAAAACAGAAATATTAAACATTCCCTTTACTTAACTACAATAAAATAACATATAAGGGGATATGAAGAAAAAGTTCAAACTCAAATGCAAATGAAACAATATAGTCCTAAAGAAAATGAACATATTAGGGCAACATGCAAAAACTTTTACGATTTAGCCAAAGCAGTGTCAATAAATTTTTCATGCAACTAAAAAAAGCTAGAAAAATAACAAAAATGCAAATAATTCAAAAAGAAATTTCCCAAAAAATTAATAAAAAGATATGTAATTTTAAATGAGTTAATTAATAAAATGAGAATTGTTTAATAAAATGGGCAAAGCATTAGCTAATGATATTTTTAAAAGCAAAAAAAGGAAACCTGAATTATGAAAATCAAAAAGAAAAAGGAGGAATTCACAAGAAAGATGACATAATAAAGGAAATTGTTTTCAATACCCACATGCCAACATAACTAATTTTAAAATGGATGAATACTGACAAAGCATGAATTTTAGCAATTGTTGTAATTATTAATGCTATTCTGTGAGGAAAATGTGAATCAAAGTTTGGCAAGTAATAGTTGGGCTTCATCTATTTACCTTCCTGTGGACTACTATAGTAAGTATCCTGAGTACCTTGTCTCAAATGAAAAAGTGTCCTTTCTCCTTGCCAAAGCAAATTCCTCTATATGAACACTTAATCTCATTACATTCATTACATTCCCTCCCACTCTATCCCTAATTTTCAATTTCTCCCTGACTACTGGCTTCTTTATTGCCTACCTACATATCCATGTCTTCTCCATTCTTAAAAAATTCTCACTTGATCCAACCATTCACAATAATTAACATCCTATATCTCTCTTCCCTTTGATGACCAAATTTCTTAAGAAAGTGACCTATACTTAGTACTTCCACTCCCTCTCCACTTATTCTGCTCTAAACTTTCTGTGATCTGGCTTCTAACCTCATAATTCAACTAGAACTTCTCATTCCAAAATTACTATGTCTTAATTAGTGAATCTAATGGACTTTTCTTTTTTTATTTAAATTAAATTTTGCTTATTTCTAGTTTACATCATTTTCCGTGAGATTTTCTCCCCATCTTTCCCCTACCCACCACCCCAAAACAGCAATCCCATGTTTCCCCCCCCCCCCAATCTGCTCTCTTCTCCCTCTTCACCCCTCTGACTTTCTGGTAGGGCAAGATGGACCTCCTTATCCCAGTGCCTGTATATCTTAATACCCGGTTTCATGTAAATAATAATAATAATATATTTACATTTGATTAAGAATTTAAAATTCCAGATTCTTTCCCTACCTCTCTTGTCACCCACCCCCACTAGAAAGAAAAACAAAATTCAATACAGGCTGTACGTGTGTAGTTATGTAGAACATCTCCACAATGGACATATTGTGAAAGACTGACTATATTTCCTTCCTTCCTATACCTCTCCCCACTTGTTCTATTTTCTACTTTGTCCCTGTCCCTTTACAGAAGTGTATGGTTCTAACAACCCTCTCCCCAAACCTGCCCTCCCCTCCATCATCCACCCTCTCATCTCCATCCTCCCTGCTCTCCTGTAGGGCAAGATAACCTATTTAGAGTGTATGTCATTCCTTCCGTAAGCCAAATTAAATGAGAGTAAGGTTGACCCATTCCCTTTTGCCTTCCCATTCTTCTGCTCCATTGTAACAGTTATTCCTTGCCTCTTTTATATGAGATGATTAACCCCATTCTGTCTCTCCCTGTCTCCTCTCCTTCTCTTCCTCTCCCACCTCTCAATTTCACCTTTTAAAATATCATCCCTTCCTATTAAATTGGTCCTGTGCCCTGTCTATGTATACCTATATACACACACTCACATATGTATTCATACACATATATACTCTCCTATATAGACATGTGTGTATGCATACG
>CM053594.1:83483089-83494190 GCA_028646575.1 Pseudocheirus occidentalis
GTCAAATTTTCTTTTCAGTTCTGATTTTTTCAGCAAGAATGCTTGAAAGTCCTCCACCTCATTGAATGACCATATTTTCCCCTGAAACATTATACAAAGTTTTTCTGGGTGAGTGATTCTTGGTTTTAGTCCTAGCTCCCTTGATCTCTGGAATATCATATTCTAGGCCCTTTGATCCCTTAATGTAGAAGCTGCTAGATCCTGAGTTATCCTGTTGTTTCCACAATAGTCAAATTGTTTCTTCTTGGCAGCTTGTAATGTTTTCTCCTTGATCTGGGAACTCCAGAACCTGGCTATAACATTCCTATGAGTTTTCTTTTTGAGATCTTTTTCAAGAGGTGATCACTGAATTCTTTCAAGTTCTATTTTGCCCTCTGGTTCTAAAATATCAAGGAAATTTTCATCGAGAATTTCTTGAAGGATGATTTCTAGGTTCTTTATCTGATCATGGCTTTCAGGTAGTCCAATAATTTTTAAATTGTCTCTCCTGGATCTATTTTCCAGGTCAGTGGTTTTTTCAAGGAGACATTTCACATTGCCTTCTATTTTTTTCATTTGTTTGGATCTGTTTAACAGTATCTTGATTTCTCATAAAGTCATTTGCTTCCATTTGCTCTACTCTAATGCTGAAGGATTATTCTCTCCAGTGAGCTTTTGAAATTCTTTTTCCAACTGGAAAATTAGACTTTTTAAGGCATTCTTTTCCTCATTGGCTTTTTGGGCCTCTATTGCCATTTGAATTAGCCTATTTTTTAAGGTATTTCTTTCTTCAGTCAGGTTGTTGACTTTTTTCATGATTTTCTTGCATCATTCTCATTTCTCTTCCCAATTTTTCCTCCATTTCTCTTATTTGCTTTTCAAAATCCTTCTTAAGCTCCTCTATGGCTTGTAACAAGTTTACATTTTTCTTGGAAGCTCTTGATGTAGGACTTCTGAACTGTGTTGTCTTCTTCTTGATCCATGCTTTGATCCTTTTTGTCCCCCACACAAAGGAATCTAAAGTTAGGTTGCTGTGTTTACTTTGCTTCCTTTGCCTGCTCATGTTGCCAGTCAATTGCTTGACTTTTTAGCTCTGTAGAACTCTGCTTCCAGAGGGGATAGCTTTGTCCCAAATTGCTTGGGTTTTTGCAGCTGCCAGAGCTATCAGGGGGTTGCCATTTTTGCAGCCCTTACCAGCTTTAGCTCACTGGACACACACCAGAGGACCACCACCCAAGACCACAATCCGGATCCAGGGAGCTTAAGGCAAGAGCACTTAGCCTCTGAACAATTGCTTCCCCACTCCAATCTGCAGGCCATGAGCTCTATAAGCAGCCATGTGGAGGCCACAGCTGGTTCTGCTGCTTTCTTGCCCTCAGGGCATTTTGCCAGACCCTCTTTTCTCTACCAATTTTTAGCCGAGTTCCACTGACTTTTCATTTTTTCCTTGGTTCTTATGGGTTGATAATTCTGGAAACTGCCACAGCTACTGGTGATCTGCTCTTCTGAGTGCTCCAGCCATGGCTTGTCCTGGCCTTCTTGGACCTGACTGGTCACAGCTCCTAGCATGCTGTGATGAGCCTTTTCCCTCCCACCTGCCATTCTGCCTTTCAGTGAGAGCTGTGTTTCTCTGTACTTTTGTGGGTTCTGAAGCTCCAAAATTTGTTTAGAGTCATATTTTATAGGTATTTGAGGTGGTTATGGGGGGAGCTGAGGAGTTTTCCTGCTTCTATGCTGCCATCTTGACTCTACCCCCATGACCTTTTCTTAATCCTCGTCTTTCTTGACTTCTCTGTAGTTGACCTCTGGAATCTTTGATCACCTTATTTTCCTTGATACTCTATCCTTTCTAGATTTTCTTGATGTTGCTTTCTTCTGATTGTCTTCTTACCTGTCCTTCTGGTCATGTTCACCAACTGTGTGTATTCCCCAAAAGTCTGCTCTTGGCCCTCTTCTCGATCAATATTCTCTTGCCAGGTGTTCTCATTCAATTATCATCTTTATTCATATGACATTTAGGTCTATTTCCCCAGTCCTAACCTTTCTCCTGACCTCTACTCTCACAAACTGGATGACCCGTAGTCATCTCAAGCTCAGCATATCCAAAATAAAACTTATATTCCCCCAAAACCCAAATTTCCTATTATTGGTAAGGGCACCACTGTTCTCTCCATCACTCATATTTGCAACCTCACTTGCATTCACCTGAAATATCGAATCTGTTGCCAAGTTTTGTTGTTTCTATCATCACAACATCTCTTGTGAATATCCCTTCTCTAATGTCACACAACTGTCAGCCTGATATAGGCCCTCAACAGGTCCCAAATGCACCATTGAAAACAGCCTATTGGTTGGTCTTGCCTCAAGTCTTTCCTCACTCAAATTAATATATAGGTCAGACAGTATCACATGCTTCCCCATTTAATAAACTCCAGTGGTTCCTTATTACCTCCAAGATCAACTTTAGAATCATCTGTTTGTTCTTTAAAACCTTTTACAGCGTAATTCTTTCCTACCTTTCCAGTCTTCTTATACTTTACTTCCTTCCAATCAACCAATAAATAAAACTTCATCAAGCGCCTGTTATCTGTCAAGCACCGTACACTCTATAATCCAGAGACACTGATCTTCCTCATACAGGACACTCCATCTCCCAGCTCCGTCCCCCACATCTGGAATGTTCTCTCTCCTCATCTCCATTTCCTAGTTTGCTTGGCTTCCTTCAAAATTCACCTCATATCCGATGTCTGTAAGATCAGCTAAACCTCCCAGACCCTGATGTTAGTGCCTTTCCTGAGATTACCTTCCATATCATACTGTGTACTGTAAATATGTAGTTGTTTCTACAGTATCTTCCCATTAGAATGAGAACTCCTTGAGAATTCAGACCATGTTTTTGCCTTTCTTTCAATATCCATTACTGAGTGCTTTGGCACCATGCTTTGAGCATAGTGTTTGTTGGCTGATTTTTATCTTTGTACCTCTAGCATCTAACATAGTCCCTAGAGTATAGTAACCCCTTAATAAATGCTTTTTAATTGACTCATTGTCAGCCTTTGCAAAGGTATAGAGTCAGAATATAAAATGAATACCAGGCTTGCAAAACAGCAATAAGTCAGTTCACCTGGAATACAGTATATGAAAGGGAGCAGTATGAAATAAATCTGGAAAGACAACCTGGAAGGCTTAACACCATGCCTGGTACATGACAAATGTTTAAAAAATGGTTGTTGGTTCAATGATTGATTAACTGATTGGACTCTCAATCAGAAGGACTTTACATTCCATACTAAGAAGTTAGTGTCTTATGATAGAAGCAAAAGGAAGTGATACCAATTATTGAACAAGGAAGTAACGTGGCCAGATTAGTCCTTTAGGAAGGGAATTTTGTTAGCTGTGTGGAGAGTGATTTGGAGGGGGAGGATGGGTTGAAGATGGGAGGCAAATTAGCCTGTTGTTGCATATACTCAACAAGAGATGAAGGCCTGATCTCCTACCCCTGTTCCCACTCCCTTTTTGCATAGGCTATCCCTCATGTCTAGAATGTACTTGCTTTCACACCTTGTCTCTTAGAATCCCTAGCTTCCTTTGAAGCACAGGTCAGGTTCAAACTCCTACATGAAAACCTTTCCAAATGTCCCCAGTTCTTTATATGCTTTTCCTTTTGAAATTACTCTACTTGGTATTTATTTTGGTATAAATATATACTTTGAATTTATAGAAATTTATATAATTTATATAATAATAAATTCATATATTATATAATTATTTGTTATAATTATATAATATATAATAATATATTATATATAATTATGTTAAATATAATATAAAATAATAAATTTATATAAAAATATACTTTGAATTTATTTTGTGTTTCCTGGTGTGTATATGCATGTTAGACTGGATATATTGGTATATTATTTGGTATATTATTTACTATATATCACTTGGTATATTATTTACTATACTTATTTTATTTTTATGTTTATTTTGTGTTTCCTAGTGTATATGCATGTTAGATTTCTGGCCTCCCCCTTCCCCTATACACACACAAAATTAATGTAAGCTCCTTGAGGATGAGTGACAACAGAACACCTAGTAACTCTACTTACACATAATAAATATTCACTGAATTTAATTATTTTACCTACTCTAATCTAACCCTTTCACAGATAGCATGCATAATGCAGTGCTCAGTGATGAAACTAATAGTTAAAATAGATTTGGGGGCTTAGGAAACAGCTAGGTATAGTGGGAAGTGTTGGCAAACTTGGCTTCTAGTCCTGCCTCAGATGTTCATTTGTGATCTTAATTACATCATTTCTCTCTAAGGTCCCTGCCAGCTTTAACAGTCTAAAACTCTATGTTAAATGTCTTTCATATAACTTTCCTCTCAAGCAATGCAATTCAATTGAGCAAACAACTATTAAACATTTCCTATTTGCATAAAATGAGCTGTATGCTAATAAATATAATCTATTTAGCCCTTGACCTCAAAGAGCTTAGAGTGGAATAGAAGGGATAAGACATAGGCATGAATAGGGTAAAATAAGTGGAAAATGTGATAACAGCAAGATATTATAGCTCAAGTGTTCTAAGAAAATTTGAGATGAGAGAGATCACTCTTGGATGGAAAATGTTTCATGAAAGATACAGCACATGATAGAGAATGATTTCAAGAGACCAAAGTATAGTGTTGGAGTCTTGCACTGGGCTAGGTGATACAGGGGTGAGGGGGAGGGGGAGGGGGAGGAAAAATGTTTTCTAGGTATGGGGACTGCCCAGATGTGTGACAGATAGAACAGCTTGTCTAGAAAGTAAAGTATACAAGGTAGAATGAAGTGAAATAAAGCTGAAAAGGTAGGTTGAAACTAACTTGGAGAGTCAACTAGATGACTATGGAAGTTCCTTCCAACTCTGAGCATCTATGTCTCAATAAGTTCTCAATAGAGAGAAAAGGGTTAGAGGTTGGTTTCGCCAAAGATGCACATTTGAAGACATAAAGTCACTAGCTATGGGATTAGTCAAATCTCCCAAAGAACATAATATTTTGTTAAGCTCAGACTTCTACAATTCTTAATGTTCTGAGAGTGAAATAAGAAAGAACCACCAAATCCAGAATCTCAGAATTGAAAGGGATCATTGAAGTCATCAGGACCTTGTTTTCAGTCATATCCTAAATTTGCTCATCCAGAATTCATTTGAAGACCTTCATTGTCAGCTCCATGAAAGTGGAGCTTGTTTCATTCTTTGTACTTCTATCCCCAAGTATCTAACACAGGGCTTGATGCATAGTAGGTGCTTAATAAATGATTGACTAATTGATTGATGGTAGCCTCTACCACCTGAGGCAGACCATCCCATCTTTTTTAAATTAACAATTGAGGACCTTTTCCTTATATATCAAGTCAAAGTTTGACTCTTTCCAACTTCTATCCGTGGTCTCTATTCTGTCCCTCAGTATCCAAGCAGACCAAGTCTATTCCTCTTCTACACAAATATTGCCCAAATTATTCCATGATCTGAACCTAAGGACAAACTTCATTCTAAAAATGGGTTGATTTGGGTCCTTACCCAATATCACTTCTTTACCATCAAACCTGAGTTTTCTCTATAAGGAAGTTTCACCAGTTACTTCCTCTCTCTACATATCAGATTCTTCATACGTAAATTTGGACTGGGATTCTTAAATTGTTCTGTGTCATGAACCCCCAATGGCAATTTGGATCCCTTCTCAGAATAAATGTTTTTGAATGCATAAAATAAAATACAATATAGTTTCCAAAATATTTAAAGAAGGAAGTTCATGGACCCCAGGTAATGAAGGACTTCTGAAGTCTTTCCAGTTCTCCATCCGAGAAGTCTGTGAAATTCAAGGCCATCATTCATCAGAGAAGCATATGGGATTGTTCTTCCTAAAAGCCTCAAATGGATGTTTGGGGAAAGGTTTAGGATTTCTTTGAAAGAGGACACAAAGTGAAGTCAACCAAGTCAGAAATTCTAAACTCGCCTTTCACAGGCACATTCTCTCTCTCTGTCTTTATCTCTCTGTCTCTCTGTCTCTCGGTCTCTCTGTCTCTCTGTGTTTCTCCCCTTCCTCCTTCCCTGCCTGACTCCCTCCTTTTTTCCCTCTTTCCCTCTGTTTCTTCTCTCCTCTTATTTCTTCTCCTCTCCTTCCCTCCCCCTGTTTGAGATTTTCCCTTTATACATAATAAAAGGTTGAAGTCTATTGTTTTGTCCAGAAAGTGTTCTGAGCCTCCCTAAGGAGCCCAGCAATGCTAGAATCGTTCACTGTTAGCTGCTCTCCTGGACTACTTTACCCTGGGAAGGTACTTCATGCTGAGTTGAACTTGAAAAAAGAAAAAGAAAAAAAAATATTTAAAAGTAAAATTCTAGTTTTTTTCTGAATTCTTTTGGCTGATTGAGATGTTGTTGGTGCTTAAATAAGCATTGTCTTCCTCAAAGCCCTGCCTTCCTTTCTGCTTGAGCTGAGGGAGGGTGTTGAAGGCTGGTTCCATGTCACCACAGTATGTGTCTGCATAAATTTGTATCATGAGACAGACTAGTCCTTGTAAACTCCAGGAGAGAGGTGGGTAGGGAGATGCTTGTGAGGGAGATCAGTTCCTCTGCCCATCCTTGGGAATAGCATCAGAAGGAATGATTTTTAAAGAGAACAACAGTATTTGGAGCTAATGGAGAAAGAGCAGGGTGCTAGAGGCCTATGTCCTTCTGTTACAGTTACTGCCCTAGGAGGGGTAGCTGAACGTGAAAGGTCATTGTCTCTGACCTTTCCTCTCAGTGATAATATGGTCCTTCTCTACAGCACCAAACAATGATGCTCCAAGAGGCAGCTCAATGTAGTGCTCTGGATTTTTGACTTGGAATTGGGAAGGACTGAGTTTGAATCCTTTCTCAGACACTCAATGAGCTGTGTGACACTAGGCAAGTGACAGTCTCTTATTCTCAATTTTCTCTTCCTTAAAATAGGGCTGAGGATAGCACTTCCCTCACAACATTGCTGTGGGGATAAAATGAGGTTGATCATAATTTGTTTCACAAACCTTAAAGCACTATATACATATTAACTATTGTTATTTTTTTTCCTGTTCATTGAGAGAAAACCCAAATAGAGGACATTTCCTCTGGGCATGTACCTGAGACCCCAGATCCCCCAGGGAGCCACAATAATTATACAACAAGATCAGGATCTAGTTATACTCAATTGTTCTATGAACTACTCTCCTTATATTACATCCGACATGAAGAGATATTGACAAAAGACGACTGACTGTTGTCACAACACATGGGTTCAAATCATGTCTCCAGTGTTTATTACTTATGTGACCTGGGGTGGGCCTGTGTCATTTAACATCCTTAGGCTTTGTTTCTTTGCATGTAAGTAGTAACAGGACTTTACTGTGCCATTCTCTAACCCAAGAATGATGAAACAGCAGGCCAGAGACAAAGTGGCAGTAATCAGGCAGTGGTTTAATTAGTTTCATTATGAGGAACAGATTTGCAAGTCAGGAATTCTCATGCTAAAATGAAGATAGAGATTATATACATAAATCACAATAAGAAGGAAAGGGGGAAGGTGGATTATAAACAAGCATTTCCCAGGGTCAGAGTAGTTTTCCATGGTAGGCCCACCATTGGAAGACAAGATAACAATTCTGGAGTCCTATGAGAACAATCATTGCTTAAGTCTTTGGGGTCATTACTTGGTGGGTTGGTCATAGGACCAGAGTTCTGTGACAGGAACAAATTCTACAATTTTTGATTTACTACACTTAAGGTACACAGCCACAAGAATGCAGTGAGTAAGAGCTTTGTCAATGGTTCGATTGATCATTTTAAGCTGCAATGTTAATTCTGACTCCTGAATCAGAGAGGCAGCTCTTGAGAAATGTAAATTATTAGTGTATTCATTACATATATAATATCAATTCGTATGAAAATCATAATTCCCTTCAAATAAGAAAAAGTGGGAGGAGGGTAGACTGGATGGCCTCTAAGTTCCCTCCTAGCTCTATGAGTTTATAAGTCTAAGAATATTGCCCACTGAAATCTATTCTTTGCCGCAGCCTAATTGCAGTTCGCTAAACTATCATCAATAGCCTTCTTGTGCTAAACTTTCTGTTATAATGTGTAAATGATGAGATAGAAAGGAGTGCTAGAGGAATATGGAGCAAGCAGGATGCAGGATGTAAGACATGAATAAGATGCATGATGTGACCAGCCAGAAAAGTGATCAAAGAAGACCAATCATTGAAGCCCCCCATCTTGGACTTACTTGTGTGTTTTCACAAAATATTCCCAATTACCTGACATTCCAGTTCTCTATATATTTTAGAAATGAGGCCTTTATCAGAGACACTGGCTGTGAAAATTCATTCCCAATTTTCAGCTTCCCTCTTAATCTTGGTTGCATTGGTTTTGTGCAAAAACTTTTCAATTTAATGTAATCAAAATTATCAATTTTGTATTTCATAAAATTCTCTATTTCTTGTTTGGTCACAAATTCCTCCATTCTTACCTGACATTCCAGAACAAGTCTTCCCCTTCCCTTTCTTGTTCTCCTTGCTTATCTGTATGACAAAGGTACCTCTGGACTATATTCCAACATTCCAGAGCTGTGCTTGTCCCTTCCCCCAGTCCATAAAATTGTTTTTAAACCAAACCTTTAACTTGGCCACTTGCTTTGCCTTCTATGAGAAGCATGGCCACTCTGCCTCTCACATGGTCCACTCGTGTGCCTCACCCCAATAAATGACTTTCTTTAACCTAGAGATTGTCCAAGTGAATGTGAATTCTTTCAGGACACTAGAACCCTCAAGTCTATACTCCATCATTTCTGATGGCACCCCAACAATCTTGGGGTATACCTTGAACTCATCATAATGGTTATTTTCTGAAAAAAACAAGGAGACATTGAAGGGAAATACAAAGAGGCAGACATAAACATAGACACAGACATAGAATGTGAGAAGAAAATTTCCTAATAATTAGATCTAGCATAAAGTAGAAAGGGAATGCCTTCAGGTTGGGGTGAAAGGGTATAGTGGGTTCCATATTGCTAGAGGTATTCTAGGGGAGGCTGAGTGACCACTTCTTAACCAAATTACAGAAGGAATTCCTGTTCAGGTACAGCTGGAATTCGATCACTTCTAAATTTCCTTTCAACTCAAAGTTATTTTGTGATTCTCAGATTCTGTGACTTCTAAAGAAAATGTTCTTCTGATATAACTGGATTACATTGCTTAAGTGTTTTATTGAAAACTGTGCCAGTTAGCTGGCCATGCGGCACACTCCTGTAGTCCCTGGCTAAGGCTAGGAAATCTCTTGAGTCAGAAGCTCTTAGTTTTACTGGATTAAGCTGATCAGGATCTCACCTGCATCTAGTGACCTTCCTGGCATCAATGTGGTAAGCCCAGGAAAGTGTGAGGTTACCAGACTACATTAGGAGGGGATAACAAGCCTGTAATGCCAAGCAAAGGCAACTTCCAAGGTTTGGATTACCACTATAGCAAACCCCATTTATTCAGCAAACATTCACAGAACAGAGAAAGTTAAAATACAGTATAACTCATTCATTTAGCAAGTAAGTTCTTCATTCAGTTCAGGTACTACTCCACCCCTAGACAGTACATTCATTTAGTCAGTCAAAGTCTCTTCTCAAATGTTTCCAATCATAAATAAAGTACAGTCATTTGGTTAATCACAGAGCACAAAAAGGCCAAAGGTTTCCCACCCCTGGACTCAAAGTCATTACAATACCATCCATTACCACCAAGAACTTTCTCAAAAGGGAGCAGGAGAGCACAAAAGGCCATCCACCTTTAAGCCATAACAAGGTTAAGATAACACCTAAACATTGAAAACCCAAGGAAAGGCCCTTCTTTCATCTTCACTCGAGGCAAGCCCTCAGCAATCTCAGTTCCTGGGGAGACAAGGTTCAACAAAGTCATAACCAGTGTCCTCATCAAGTCACTCTCTGCCTTAGAACAGTTCCAGAGCCCCTGAAACTATCAGCAAGGCCCCCTTCCAGGATTTCTGTGAAGGTACCACAAGAAAATCTTCCTTCAGGGCTTCTAAACCAACAGCCAGGTTCCAGGACTTCTACAACAGCAGCATTGTCCTTCACCATCAGGTGAATCTGGCAAAACAACATCAAAACAGACAGACAAAATACTGGTATCACAGCCAGGCCTCCTCAGTTCTTGGCAGCTCTGGATGGCAGTTCTCAAAAGTCCTGGGCAGCTCCAATGGACTCTCAGCAGTCTTCTCCAGAACTCAGGCTCCGCGATACTGGTACTACTCTCCCAAAAGTACTTCTTCTGGCCTTCTCTGGGCTTGAGCCTTTCTTTCAATTCATGGCTTCTCCCAATTCAGCCCTCTCTCTTCATCCCACAAGTGGGATTCACAAGCTCTGGGTCTTAACACCCAACCCAAAAGCCAAGTCAAAAGGATGAAAAACTAAAACAGAGAAAGCTTCAGTGCTAATCAAAACTGGAATCAGGTCTTGTAGCCCAGGTGAGATCACAAGATCCAAACTAGAAGGAAAAGAAGGGAGAGGGAAGGAAGAGGAGAGAAAGACAGCATAAGTGGTAGAGAGGGACAGAGAGATATAGGAGAGAGAGAAAGATATTGGGGAACTAAAGCCCTGTAGAAGAAAATGTATATAACTAGTAGGTGATGAAAAGGTGGCATGTCCAATCAGGTCAAGAAAATAAAATTTTAAGTACCAGGCACTGCGTTAAGTGCTGTCCAGTAACATGCAGTTTCTGATGTTGGAATGTTAAAATTGGCTCAAGATAGTCATTTAATAAATAAATCAGGGTTAGGACCCAGATATATTAAATTTTAATCCACTACTCAGACCAATTCAACATTTTGCCTTTCTAATATGAGCAGGTTTTATTCCTTTTCCAGTTGTTTTCTGAAGTCAGTCTCCCACATAATCTCTCTTCTTTATTATTTATGCAATATGTGTAATAATAAAATGAAGGGAAAGTAGATTGATTTATCATTTTAACCTGCTTTGGCTTGCAATTAAGGTGTAGATTTGACTTCTATTACTAAAAGACAGAAGTAGTGAAAATTTGTTGCATGGTTAGATTCA
>CM053594.1:83494690-83516645 GCA_028646575.1 Pseudocheirus occidentalis
TTAAAGAGTTGTGGCATTAGAAAGGTTGAGAACCACTGCTCTAGTGGAATACCCTAAGGTTTAATGGTTGGCCCTGTGCTGTTCAATGTTTTTGTTTTGTTTTAATCAATGACTTGGATAAAGGCATTGATGAAAATGTTGTCAGATTTTCATGTGACCCAAAGCTGTTAGGTCATCTAGCTAACTCACTAAATAAAATAATCAGGTTCCAAAAAGATCTTAAGAGGTTAGAATATTGGGATAAATTTAATCAAAGAAAATTCAGTAGGGATAAAAGAGCAGCTAAGTGATAGTGGATAGAGTTCCAGGCCTAGAGTCAGAAAGACTCATCTTCCTAAATTCAAATCTGATCTCAGATATTTACTAGTTATGTTTCCCTGGGCACATCATTTAATCCTGTTTACCTCAGTTTTCTCATATGTAAAATGAGCCGCAGAAGAAAATGACAAACCACTCCAATATCTCTGCCAAGAAAACACTAAATGAGGTCATGGAGAGCCATACACAACTGACACAACTGACCTGAAACTGAAATAGGCATAAATGTAAAGTTACGCTCGGGTACAAAAAACCAACTTTACTTGTATGACATGGGAAGGGAAGAGTTAGAAAGCAGGTCTGAAAAGATCTGGAGGCTTTAGTAGAGTCAAAATTCATGTAGGGTTGAGGTGACTAGGTGGCTTTGGAGTCAGGAGGACCTGAGTTCAAATGCGGCCTCAGACACTTAACATTTACTAGCTATGTGAAATTGAGAAAGTCACTTAACCCCAATTGCCTTGTCTTCCCCCTCCAAAAAAAAGAAAAAAAATCCAATTAGGTAATCAGGAGTGTGACATGAAGGCTAAATCTAAATATGGCAATTACACCATACTTTGCTCTTATCAAAATTCACCAGAAATTGTGTGGGCACAGTCAGTTGGGTACCACAGTCTAAAAAAGATAAGAGGGTGGCTAGGTGGTGCAGTGAATAGAGCACCAGCCCTAGAGTAAGGAGGACCTGAGTTCAAAATAGGCCTCAGACACTTAACACAAAATTAGTCATGTGACCTTGGGCAAATCACTTAACCCCAACTGCCTTGCCTTCCATCCTCCAAAAAAAAGCCCAAAAAAAAAAGCATAAGAAAGGATATTAATAAGCTAGTGTCCAGAAAAGGGTCGTCAATTGTCGTATGAGGATTGGCTGAAGGAACTAGAAATGTTTAATCTAGAGAAGAAAAGACTTAGGGAAGAAGCTAAAGCCATCTTCAAGTATAACTGTGGAGAGAGGGGCAAGGGGAGAGGTAGAGTTCTTCTGTTGGGCCCCAGACGACAGAACCAAGAACAATGGGTATGTCACAAAGAGGTCGATTTAGATTTGATCCAGGGTTGAGGGTGGGGGTGGGTGAGGGGAGGAGGAAGCTTCCTCCCTAACAATTAGACTTGTCTAAAAAAGTAAAAAGTGTTCGAAGATTGTTCCCCTCCTTGGGAGTTTTCGGGGGAATGCTGATTGATCAGCTGTGGCCTTTAGGAGGATCTTCTTTTCATGTATGGATTGGTCTCTTCCAGTTCTCAAAATTTGTGATCCTATGAACCCTTCTAACTTTATGGATAAGGAAATCGGGTCTAAGAAAACTGAGGCATAGTGTCGACCTCTATGAAAAAGCTTGGTTAAAGGAGACAAACAGTGATACACAGTTATTTCATTTTATTCCCTTAAAAACTAGCAGACTTATACAAGGAGCCAGACTGAGTCTGACTGATGAACAAAAAGATGAGAAACCTTAAATACATTTTAGGACCATTCCAATTCAGGGTGGCTGTGTCATACAAATTTATGGTCTCCATAAATGTTTAATCATTGTATGAGAAAGGAATTTATTATTTTAATTTATTATCTTAATTTAATAGAAGGTAAATACAATAAAAGAAGAGACTTGACCAAGTGTCAATTGACATTATGATCCAGGATATCTGTGTTTTCTTTACCATTAACATTCCAAAACATAGTATATGTCCAGAAAATATTAAGATAAGAAAAAGTCCCATTACTCAAGTTAATGCCTCAAGTTAAGGGTCTTGTCATTAAGGGCCCTAAAGGAAGTCTCATCTGGTTTATTGACATAAGGAGAGGTAATCTTTGAGCTCACTCAGAAAGCAAGACAAAGCAGGATCTGTTTGGAATTTATGATCTGGAGTTGCTGACACAGGCATTTTCAAAGCAAGGGAAAGCAGTTTGTTTGATTAATTCAGACTTTGGCCAAAATATGATATTTAATGATTATCAATAGTGACTTGCTCAAAGTTACAGAGTCAGTGGCAGCTAGGTGGTGCAATGGATAAAGTGCTGGGCCTGGAGTTCAAATCCAGCCTCAGACACCAGCTGTGTGACCCTGGGCAAATCACTTCACCCTGCTTACCTCAGTTTCCTAATCTGTAAAATGATCTGGAGAAGGAAATGGCAAACCATTCCAGTATCTTTGCTAAGAAAACCCCAAAAAGGTGTCAAGAAGAGTCAAATATTACTGAAAACAACTAAAACAAAACAAACAACAACAAAACACAAACACTGGCCACCTGACTTCTAATCTAGTGCATTTTTTATAATTCTGATCTTCCTGTCTAATAAAATGGGCACATTGCCTAAAAGTAAGGGAATGTGAATCAACAATTAAGGTGCACTGAATTTGGAGTGAAAAAAACCTGAGTTCAGTTCCCAGTTCTATGTAATATTTGGTTGATCATATGAAAGTAGCTAGAATGAGGAAGGATCTTGGATGGCCAGGAATCAAACTGGGGTCTTCCAACTCTGAATCCAATGGGCAAGTCTCAACTCCCTGGAACTCAGTTTCTTCATTTGTCAAACAAAAGAGTCATATTAGATGATTTCTAAGCTATCCTCCAACTCTAGACTCTTCAGGCCCCTTCCAGCTCTCAGACTGATGTCTCTGTGATCATTAGTGATCATGTGTTAATTTTGTTTTTGTTCTACAGAAGGGATTTCCTGGGAACCAAGGAGGCCTCCCTGCTTTTGATGGCCATGTTTCTCCTTGCTGTGTTTTACCATGGACAGCAGGTAATGGGAACATGTGCATTCACCTCCAATTTATCAGCTTTTGTTTCAAGTTCTCATAAAGGGATCCATTGCTCTTTGCCATTTATGATTATTATCTGTTTAAGTAAGTTATGTTCTTTAACAAACCAAAATATAATAAAGACCAACATAGAAACCAGATAATTAAAATTACTTTGTACACAATATATTTTGAAGGACCATTCAACCTCCTCCATTACAAAGAAGTTTCCATCCTAAAATGGGAATTCTTATTTGTCCCACAGGCAACTAGTCCTTATCCCAAAGTTATGGTTATTTCCACATAAGAGGGTTGACTAAACTGGTCCCTGGGCTCGTTAGAATTTTTTTCTTGTATCAGCGGATTGTTCAGTAGTTGGTTAACTGAATCAGTGATGAGTAAATCAAAATCATTTAAAATGAGTCTTCTTACTTCAAACCAAGTGATCCTTCCACTAAACCCCAGCTGCCATTATTTATCATTAATTCATAGAACGGGCTTCAGAAGGAACTCAATTTCATTGAAAATATTCTTAGAAAGTCCCAATGGTTATGTCATACAGTGGAAGAAATGTTCCATTTGGAATCGGGGACCTAGATAAGAAACCTGCCTCTGTAACTTACTACCTGCATGACCATCAGCTAATCACTTAATCTCTCAGGGTCTCTATTTATTGATATGTCAAATTAAAAGATTGAACTAGATGACCTCTAAGGTTCCTTTCAGCTCAGCTTCTGACTAGAGAATCAATTCTATTGAACAATCTGGTAAAAATCCCTAAGGACCATGGGACACTTGTATGTGTAACCATTGGTACAGAATGGATCACACAGCCTTTTGGCAGCCTGGTGAAACCTATGGATCTTTTCTTACAGCAATGATTTTAAATGCATAAAATCAAATGGACAAGATCACAATAGAAACCAATTATGTTGAAATAGTTTTACATGCATATGTATAATATAATATAATATAATATAATATAATATTAGTATAGTATAGTATAGTATAGTATATAATACATATACACATATACATATGACCTATATGTATGTATGTGTATACAAATTATATGGATACACATATAATTTATATGTATGTATATACATATATGCATGTTTATATATGTGTGTGTGTGTATATGTATATATATATATGCAAATATATACACACAATATGTATACTGTGTTTTAGAAAGGGAGAGAGACAAAGATAGCTTGAGTTCACAAACCCCAGGTTAATAACCCTTATTGAGGAACAGAGTGAATATGGGCCCACAAGGATTTTCTTCAATTTTATTTCAATATCTTTGGTGAGGAAAGTTAGATTTTAACTCAACACAAGTGAACAACCATTTGAGCTGGCCAAAAGTAGGTTCAGTTGACTTATAAGGTAGGGAGCAATCTCTACATTAGGGTATTCCAGTGAAAGCTATATGGATACGTGATGGGAATATTTTAAAAGGTACCCCTTTTCAAGTATAATTTGAACCAGAAGGTCTTCAAGGCTGATTCCTGTTCCAAGAATCTGTGATTAAAACTAAATGAACTTTGCCATCACCAAATCTCCCCAAATAGTTGTCATAGGTTTAAAAAAAAAGCACATGGAGAGGTGGAGGGAGACAGAAGTGATTGTGTGGACAATTCAAACCAGGAATTTCCCAGACCACTGTTCTTGAGAGAAAGCAAAGATAGAATAGAGGTATGGTTTATCTAGGATGTTATTTATAGGATACAGACAAGTATAACAATTAGTGACTTCCAGATCCATTTTATCTGATAAATAAAGTGATTATTATGTCTAGTTAACTTCCTAAAGCCTTAGTTTTAGGCTAAGACAATACATTAAAAAATGTAGGAATAGGGATAGCCTACTAAATAGAAAGCTGGAGAATGGAGCACCAAACTCCTCCCAATGCCTCCTTCTATACAGGGCAGAATTGGACTAGGCCCTATGCTTCTACCAGGTATCTCCCAATGTCCTATACTCCCAAACCCTGGTTTCCTGCCTCTGTTTGTGTGTTGTCTTCTTTATTTGATTGTCAGCTACCTGAGGACAGGGACTTTCTTTTTATTAGTAGTATCTCCAGCACTTAGCATATAGCAGGCAATATAAAAATGTTTAGTGGCTTAGTCAGTTGGGATAATGTATTGGCAAGCATCCTAGCACACCCAGGATGGTGTGCTAGCACAGGTTCTTTGATCTGCTTTTCTAAAGGAAAGATAGCTTTAAAGGGGTTAATGATCTTGCTTTAATTAACAGACAGATAACTACAGATAAGTAGAAAGAAGTGAGTATCCAAAGTAAGAATCCGATAGACAGGGCTTCAACTGTCCAAACAGAATGATACAATCACCTACATATACCACCAGATGGGGAGAGCACCAACATCTGAGTAGTCAGGGGCACTTAACAAAAGACTACCTAGAATCCTGTCCAGGGAATCAAAAGGTCCTTCTCATGAGCAAGTCCCCAAAGTAAAATACCAACCTCTCAGTATATATAGTTTTCCACTCTGGCTCAGAACTAGAAGGCACCACAACCCACCTGGCTCAGTGCCTAATTGGCCCAGTGACAAAAGGTGTGAAAGTCTTCCTACAAGCAAGCCTACCAATAAGTAAGCTTCTTCCTAAGCAAGCTCCTCCTTAGGCAAGTTCCTCCCCAATGGGCTCTATGTGACTCAGGACATATCACAACTGTGATTGAAATACCCATGTACCTTTAGACCAGGGAACAAGGCTCCTGTTCCAAGGGAAAGGGGGGATACATGTGGGCACATAGTTCTATTAGTGGACAGGGAATATCTTTCTATTCCATTAACATTATAGATAGGGACTAGATCTTTGATGTCCCAGGTGAGAAAACTCCCCATTTTGATGTAGATCCCTACTTTCTCTGCAATTTTTGGTCTCAGGGGTTGCATGGAACACTTACAGGTCAAGTGACTTGCCCCCAGTTATGGTGTGTTAGGGGGAAGAGTTGAATGCAGGTTTTCTGGGTTTCAAGACCAGCTCTCTTGGCACTTGGTCTCCCATATAAAATGTAGGGAATGAATCCGTCTCCAGTTTCCCCTACCAGTAATGCTTCAGCTCCTGCTTGACTATTTAGTAACAAGAAGTTCACTACCTAATTATAAAGCCATCTCTATTTCCAAACAGCTCTAATAATTAGAAATCTTTTTTCTTTTCATTAAACCAATATTAGCTCCCTTGTAACTTCCACCTATTGCTCCCAGGTCTGTTTTCCAGGAAGAAGCAGAATGAGAGTCTGTCATTATGTAGTACTCTATAGTTAATGAAATCGTTTTTTTCCCAAGAGTCTTGTGATGTGGGTAGTACAGAAGTTAGCATTTCTATTTCACAGATAAGTAAACTACAGCTCAACAAGCATTTATTAAGAACCTACTGTGTGCTAGGCCACAGTAAGTAGAAAACCAGTGACCCAAACTTCTCTTCTGACACCATTACTCTTTCTAGTTAGTACACCATATGATGTCCAATCCCTTTCCCACATGACTGCCCTCCAAATACCTGAGGCACATGATTCTCTTTTCTGCTAAGTTCTCTCTTCAGCAGGATTAATATCTCTAATATCATCAACCTTCCTCTTATATCATGATTTTAGTCCCCTTACCCACCAGTGCACCCTCTTGCATGTCAATGGATTGCTTAAAATGTGACGCTAAGATATTTTTGTCTACAATATTTTAGGGGGTTTGGACTAAAGAATCAAAGCTTTATTATTTTTTTGTATACTGTATTCACAAAATTTTCATCCCAAGAATTACTGTTAGATCCATGCCAAGTCAACTTGTTTCTTTTTCCGTCTGTCTTTCTCTCATCACTCTGGCACTCACTTCAAAAGAAAGTATCAAAAGAGAGTACAAACAAAAAGAAAAGAATCCAAGGGAAAGCTGAAATTGGAATAAATCAGAAAAAAATTGCTATGGAAACAGAGAGAGCTAATGAACCTTAGTAGAAATTGCAGAGAGGGACAGAGAGAGAGAGAGAGAGAGAGAAAGAGAGACAGAGACAGAGACAGAGAGAGAGACAGAGACAGAGAGACAGAGAGAGAGACAGAGACAGAGAGACAGAGACAGAGAGAGAGACAGAGAGATAGAGAGAGACAGAGAGACAGAGACAGAGAGAAACATAGACAGACAGAGAGACAGACATACAGACAGAGAGACAGAGACAGAGTGAGACAGACAGACAGAGACAGAGAGAGAGGGGGAGAGAGAAACTGTATTTTTAAATAAATTATTAAAAATAAAAGTTATGCTTTTAAATGTAGACTATGAAGAATGGGTAAATGAAAGATTGAATGGCAAGTTAGAAGAGTAATTGTGGCTTAGTACTGACAAATCTCATATAATTTACCATGTAGCCTAGAAATAAGAAACTTAACAAGACATTTCTCTGGATGTCAATGAAAACCACCTTGCCCCCTTGGGCAAGATAGCTTCCTTCCTTCCTTCCTTCCTTCCTTCCTTCCTTCCTTCCTTCTTTCCTTCCTTCCTTCCTTCCTTCCTTCCTTCCTTCTTTCCTTCCTTCCTTCTTTCCTTCCTTCCTTCCTTCCTTCCTTCCTTCCTTCCTTCCTTCTTTCCTTCCTTCCTCTCTCCCTTCTTCTCCCTCTCTTTTCTCCCTCATTTCCTCATCTCCTTCTGTCCACACAAAGAATCATAACTTTACCTGCATGTGCTCTACCCAAAGGAATATATATTTTGATCATTGAAACTTCACAAAATACCTTGAGGTTTAAGGGCTAGATTTCTTTTTTTAAGGATCATGCCTTAAACCTAAATCACTCTGGCTCTCATTGATTGTCCAGCAATAGGTCCTAGCCCAAGCCTACCTTGGTCATTGTTTGGGTTTTGGTAGCTCATAGGGAGTGTAAATAGCAATTGTTTCTGTTTTGGCCAAAAACCCTGAGGACCTTCCCCTCCAAGAATGATTTTATTTTATTTATTTTCATAAGAGAGGTCATTTTTTGCTTCATTTCTTACCTACTTTATTCATTGAATGGGCATTGGCTGAGACAAACTGAGACCTGGGAAAAAACCTTAGCTGAAGGTCACGGTCTCTCACTACGTCCTGGGCCATCTCCAGCCATCCTAATCTATTTCTTGCCACTGGACCAAGGGTTCCAGAGGAGAAAGGAAGGCTGGTGACTTTGCACAGCACTCTTTCATTTAAATCCAATTCACTTGTGAGTCATAACATCACCTTCCTGATGGCAGGGTCCTCTTTGAGAATGAAGGACAAACGTCAATGAAAACCACACTGAAAAATTCAGCCTCAATTGTTTGCACGATTCTGGTATTTTTATTACAAATTTTTCACAGTAGTTTCTAAAATGTTATTGATATCTTTTGTTTTTATGTCACTTTCATTTCCAAATATAACTTTTCCCCCCGCCCTATAAGTCATCCCCTACAACATAGTCAACTAGGTGACACAATGGATGGAGCACTGGACCTGGACTAAGAAAAACTTGAGTTCAAATCCAATCTCAGACTCTTATTAGTTGTGTGTGTGTGTAACGTTGAGAAAATCAGTCGATTTCAGTTTGTCAGTATCCTCAAAAGTAAAATGAGGATAATAACAACACTTACCTCACAAGGTTCCTATACTTTATTGCCACTTCCAGGCCCTTCCTCTGTCTCTATCACTCAATAACCTCTCTTCCTTTGAAATTTTTGCTGTTCATATCCACCACCCAATCAAAATCCTGGTAAATGTTGCCTATATACCACTAGAACGAAAGACCATTCTTTCTTCAGTGCGTTTGGTACAGGACTCAAAACCATTCTCTCTTACCTAACTCCTGTCCTCATACATAAATATTTACTCTCCCTCAAATACCCTAAATACTCAGTTCCTAAACCTACTCATTTCCCACGAGCTACTCCTACACTCTACCTTAGCCACACACAAATATGATCAATACCCTTGATCTTGTTTTCTTCCACAAATGTACCATTTCTATGTTCAATAATTCCAAAACCCTCTTATCTGACCTTTGTCTTTTGATCTCTTCCTCTGCCTTTCTTTACAAAACTCTACTCTTCATCCACATCATGATCTCTAATCCTTTAACCCATCAATTCTCTCTCAGGTTTCTCCTCTCTTCTTCACCTCCTATCACTCAAATGCCTCCTGCTACTGTCTCCTCCTTCATTCCTATTTCACATGTCTCTTCATTACCTAGCTCCTTCCTACCTTTCCATCATCTTATATCTAATTCCCCAGCACATGCCCCCACCACATACATAGATAGAAATCCAGTGACATTGACCTTCTCCTCGTAGTTCCATGAATAAGATACTCCGACTCTCAACTCTGGGCATTTTCTCTGGTTGTCACTTGTGCCTGGAATGTTTTCCTTCCTCTGCTCCACCTACTGACCTTTCTGGCTTCCTTTAAGTCTTAAATAAAATCCCTTCTTTTATTGGAAGCCTTTCCTAACTCCTCTTAATTCTAGTGCCTTGCTTCTATTATCTCCTATGTGCTTTGTTTATTTTTGTGTGTAGATTATCTCCTCCATTAGACTGTAAGTTTTTTGAGGGCAGAAACTGTCCTTTACCTCCTTTTGTATCCCCAGCACTTAGCATAGTATCTGGCTCCTAAGAGGCACTTTATTGTTTCTTGATTTTTTTATTAAGGATCAAATGATATGAAATTTGTGAAGTGCTTAGTACATTGCCTGACACATAGTAGGCACTATATAAACTGCTTATTCCATTCATCTTCCCCCTTTTAACAAAGAAGAATATAATAGGGGGGGAGGGAGTGATTTTGCAAAACTAGCCAATACAGCAATCTAATCTGACAATATATGCAGTGTTCTATGCCCATAGTCTACGCCTCTGCAAACAAGGGAGGAATGTATATTTTCTCTTCTCATCTTCAAGACAAAGCTCAGTCACTATAATTACACAATGTTCAGATGTTCAGAGGTGTTTTGCTTGTTTTTCTTTCTACTTCTATTTATGTTGTTGTAATCATTATGTATATTGGGGTTTTTGGCAGTAATTCTTAGCTCTTAGTTTAAACTTAGCTAATGAGAAGACTGGGCCAAGTCTGAAAATGAAAAACACTGCCAAAGAACTTAAGAAAGTGAAGTTAGAGGAAAACAAAACTGTTTTCTTTTTATCAGCTGAAGTGGAGGATTGAAGTAATTTGACTCAACCCAGATAGTTCAGACCAAACACATTTCAATTAATAATGAGTTCTAGCTGCATCTCATAGGACTGTTGGAGTCAGATCTTGCTTCTGCATTTACTATTTGAGTATAGGAAAGTCATCTAACTTCTTTGAGCCTCAGGGAACTTTCTAAGACTTATTTAATGAGTTGTAGAGCCCTGATGGTAGAGAAGTTCCCAGTAGAGGCTGTTCTCACATCAGGAAAATCATAGACCCTTGACATCTTAAAATCATGATGATCACTTCCATTCATTTATCACTGTACAATGTATAAAGTGCTTTCATATGATTATCACATTTAAATAGGATAGAGATGTCCTTATGTCTATTTGATTAGTGATGAAATTAAGGCTTATAGACATTAAATGATTTGCCCATAGTCAAATACAGTTCATCAGGGCTGAGCTAGAAATCAAATCCACCTCTGGCTTTGAACCTAGGACTTATTCATGCCTACACAATATTATTATGCCCATCTTTCTAATAAGATGATTTGAGTATCAGAAAATGTAAGTCATGTGCCAAACATCAAATAGATATGAATTTCTTTATCATTCACTCTGAATCTTTCCACCCCAAATAACCACCACATACATGTGCACTCTTCAATTAGTTTAGGATAATGTACCTGAAACAGAATGGGGACACTGAGTGGTATATTCAGTGGGCTGTAGGAAAGCTTGAAAAGCAGTTCTTGAGAAAGAGTTGCATTGGCACTCTAGGTATCCTAGCCATCACCTAAGCAGCTCAGTAGAACAATGAATAGAGTACGGGACATGGAACCTGGAGCCTGGAAGACTTAAGTACAAAGCTAGTCTCAGAAACTGGCAAGTTGTGTGACCCTAGGCAAATCACTTAACCTCTATCTGCCTCAGTTTCCTCAACTGTGAAATGAGGAAAATAATAGCACCTACCTTCCAGGGTTGTTGTGAAGATCAAATGAAAGAACGAATGTAAAGTGCCTAGAACATAGTAGGCATT
This sequence comes from Pseudocheirus occidentalis, assembly GCA_028646575.1. Taxonomy (NCBI): domain Eukaryota; kingdom Metazoa; phylum Chordata; class Mammalia; order Diprotodontia; family Pseudocheiridae; genus Pseudocheirus; species Pseudocheirus occidentalis. The sequence goes on from CM053594.1 coordinate 83,505,927, forward strand.
TAAAATATGCTTGTTTCCTTTCTTCCCAGACCCTTCCACTAGAATCTGGATTAAGGCTCCCGAAGGTGATATGTGGAGTAACTGAATGAGGACTCAGAGATGAGACATAGGTTTCAAACTTGGGCAACTGGGAGGATGGTGGTACCCTTGAAAGTAATAGGAGCATTTGGAAGAGGAGAGGGTTCAAAAGGAAAGCAAAATGAGTTCTGTTCATGTTGACTTTAAGATGTCAATAGGACATTATAGCAGCAAGCCCCCTAGCATACCCAGGATGGCTGCTAGCACAGGTTCTTTGATCTGCTTTTCTAAAGGAAATCAACTCAGAAAGGGTTAACAATCTTAGTTTAATCAAACACATATCATTTACCTAGTTCAGGGGAAAAAGTCAGCACGCTGAACTTCAGAGAATACAAACAGAAGTTACAAGCAGACAAAAATAAAGACGAGAAAATAACACAATTCAGCAGACCAACAGACAGGGCTTCTTAGCTGTCTGACTATTACATTCATACCTAGTTAATCACCATAGATAGAAGCACCAACATCTGGTTTTCAAAGCTGGGAGGCTCAATGGCTACCCAGACTCTCATCTGGCCAAACCACACAAGTCTTCCCAAAATGAGCCCCAAAGCAAAACCTTGCCTCAGAAGTATATATAATGTTCTCCAAGGTCAGAAAACACCACAACCCTCGTGATCCACTTGACTACAAAGTAACCAAAGGTGTGCCTTCCCAAAAAACAATCCTCCTACCACAGGCTCCATGGGACCACATGTAGTCTATTAGCGGGCAGAGTATATTTTCAAATCAGGAAAGGTCCTTAAATTCACCTAAGCCTATTAAGGGGCAAGGAAGATCTTCAAATTCCTATTACCATTGCAGACATGGAGTTCAAAACAAGCAACAAGAATAAGACTGGAGCTCAGAAGTGAGGCGGCTGGACAAATGAATCTGAGTGTCCTCTGCATAGAGATGATATTTGAAGTGGTGGGAGTTGCTGAGATCATCAAACAAGATAAGATAGAGGGAAGAATTAGGAGGAGGACCTAGGACAGACCCTTGTTGACACGCCATGGTAAATGGGAGTGACCAATATGAAAAGTTAGCAAAGAAAACCAAGAAGGAAAGAGTGATAGGAAAGGTAGAAGTAAAACAAAGAAAGTTGTATTAAGAAGTGGTCAAGACAACAGAAACAGAACAAAGTGAATCACATTAAGAAAACCAAGAGAAGGAAGAGTACCCTTAAGAGGATGATTAACCTTGCCTAAAGTTTGAACTGGGTTGGATTAGCTTGCATTAGACTGACTTGGATTGAAGGAGAGAAGTTTTCTATGCCTAAGACTGACCAGGTAGACTTCAATTGTCCTTAACATTTGTCCTTCCTTCTCGAAGAGGACCATGACATCAGGGAGGTGATGCCATGCCATGCAAGTAAATTCAACTTAAGTGAGGGAGAGCTGTGCAGTCACCAGCCTCACTTTCTCCTATAGAGCCATCTGGATCCAGTGGCAAGATGTAGATCAGGACATTTGGAAATAGACCCCTTGCAGAGGGAGACCTTGACCTTTTTAAGCTAAGGTCTTTAACAGGTCTCAGTTTGAGATCTAACAGGCTAGGTAAAACATGAGGTAGAGAATGACCTCTTTACTTGCTCCAAAAAAAATTATAATAATAATCAATCTGGGAGGAGAAGACCCTCAGGATTTCTGGCCAAAACAGAAACAATTGCTACTTATATTCACTCATAAAATCAGGACCCAAACAATGACCTAGAGAAGCTTGGCCTGGGATCTATTATCAGGTTTGAGGGCTGAAACATTTTTTTTTCTTAAGGACCATTCCTTAAACTCAAATCATTCTGGCTCTCACACGTTAACTTTGGAATAAAAGAATCAAGATGTCATATTATACAGAGTGAGCAAAAACTAACTAGTTATATTATTGACTCAGATTTAGGAGGGAAATTAGAAGGCATTTAGTTGAAACCTTACCTGAACCACAAATATGCAATATCCCATTGAAGGAATCATCTAACCTCACTTTAAATACCCCCAATGAAAGGAAAACCAGTCTCTCTTAAGGTGTACCCTTTTTGCTGACACTGGCCCCAGTTCTACCTTAGAGTATCAAGTAGCATCAGAGGGCTCCTGTTTCTGATTTTTCAAAGAAAATGTACTTCCCCTCCTCTCAAACACTTCAATGTGAATAAGATTACTTTTGGGGAAGGACATGCACATTTAACTATTCCTAAGAACCTCTGGAAAAACATTATAAGTCCACGCAATTTACTAAAATATTGTGTTTTTATCCAGTTGCTTCACATACAACCTAATGTACTTAGGAACGAATCTGTATGTTACAGGTTTTGGATGGTCGGGAGGAAAGATGTTTAATAAAAGAATAAAAACATCAAGCATTTATATCATGCTTTAAAGTTTGCAAAGTGCTTTACAAAATTATCTCATTTCATCCTCATAACAACCATAGGGGGGAAGTTCAGTTAATATCTCCATTTTATAGATGAAGAAACTGAGGTAGGTGGAGGTAAAGTGACTTACTTTTGGTCATACAGCTAGTAAGGCTCTGATGTTGGATTTAAACTTTGGGCTTCCTGTCTCCAGGTCCAATGCTCTATGTTCCACCTAGCATGACGCTCTTCTATAAAATCTCCAACTAGTATCATTTAACTTTTCGTTAATCATTTCCAGTATTGAGGAAACCAATATGTCTTGAGGAAATCAATTCTATTATTTAATCAGTCAAAAATCATTTATCAGGTTCTAGGCATTGTACTAAACATTAGGGATACAAGGAACAAAAAGAAATAGAGCTTTCCTTCTAGGAGTTTTTATTTTAACTTGGGTAGCAATAAACAAATGAATAGCTAGAAGAATAGATACATAGATAATAGATAAATGATTGATAGATTGATAGATAAATAGATAGATAGATAGATAGATAGATAGATAGATAGATAGATAGATAGATGGATGGATGGACGGATGGATGGATGAATAGATAGATAAACAAAAGAATGAATGAAGCCAAGGTACTCACCCTCCTCTCTTATCCCCTACGAGACCCCCACAAGCAAAGAACAGGGTTCAGTTTTTCAGCAGCCTGATCTCTAATTAAAAGTCTTAAGTCTTCTTTTGTAATATTCTTTGACTCGTTAAACCCCAAGCCCAGAATAATGTATTAAAACTTAGATTTTAGTTCATGACTAGTATCTCACCCAAAGAGGAGAATAGAAAAGTACTTGCTATACAATAGGTATCAGGTATGGGACAGGAGTTTATTTCCTACACACAAAAGAAATATTTAACACAAGATTCTCACAAGCATGCATTGACAGAAAGACAAATTAAGTGTCAGTACTCACTACTATGTTATTATACTATATTAGTATATTGATACTTAAAACCATCTAAACATGAAACACTTTACAGGATTACTGATTAAACATTTTAAAATTCCCCCTCAGTTCAGCACTATCTTCCTCAAAATCTATGTCTTCTGGCAAATCAGTCCAGGATTAGGATGATAATCCATCCCATGGTTATCTTGTCCAAGAGTGCTATGTATGGTGGGTACCACAGATTCTTCCAAGCCAAAGCCAGTACCAGTTGAGGAACCAGAGTATTCAAGCTTGTCAAACACTGGTGGCCTTTTAGCTTGGTTAATCTCAGGATTAATATTTGTTCATCTAAAGTTAGGAAGAAAAGAAGAAACACAAAAGAGGCAGCCCCAAGCACAAGATCAGGCTCACCTAGACAGGACATAGCCTTTAGTTTTCATGTGTTCAAATGGCAGGCAAGCTTAACTTGGGCAAGCTGAACTTTCCTCACCCTCATAAGTAAGCTCCTTACCACATGAAAAGTCCAAAGAAGAGTCAAGGACAGAGCTGCTCCCTTTTTCAAAAGTCCAGTAAGCTTCTCTTCCTGCTCGGTGACCAGCAAAGGGATTGATTGCCTTATCATCTCAAAGCACCAAGTTTCCTCTGAACTGTATCATGCACATAGCCTGACAGGAGCAGCCAAAGGTCTCATCATCTGCCGTCAGCCAAACGCATATACCCTATTTATCTCTCTTTCTCTCTCTCTCTCTCTCTCTCTCTCTCTCTCTCTCTCTCTCTCTCTCTCTCTCTCTCTCTCTCTCTCCATATATGTATATATACACACATAGAGAGATAAATATTTCTGTTACATATTTCTATATAAATAATATATAGTGTATATATGACTGTGTATCATATATTGTATATTTGATATTTTTATATATAGTATACCAATGTTGTGTGTATTCAGATAGAAGAGTATAGATAGATATAGATATAGATTTGCTTATATACTCATGTATATGTATTCATATCTATGCATGCATATGCACATATCAGGTTGTATGTCTTGTGTATGTACATATGAATAAAACATACAAAACAAAAACAAGTTTGGGGAGGTGAATCAGCATTGGAGGCATAAGGAAACCAAGAAAGGTCTCATGTAAAAGATAACACTTGAGTTAAACTTTGGGTAAAGGTAGGGATTCTTAGGGGCAGAAGTCAGGAGGGAAGTGCCTTCCAGGAATCTCAAATCAAGTGATTCATATTGGCAAATAACACAAGTACCATTTATGTGTTGTATAACTTTCAAAAGTATTCCAGGAACAAACTCACTTTTTTAGTATTAAAAATTAAAGCAAATCTTGAGAAACTTAAATTTTCATTTAAATTCATCATGAGTCAATAGATAAAAATAATAATCTTAGCACAAAGTATTAACCTTTTTAAATTTCCGAATTATATTAGAGGTTCTCCATTCCCACCCACCCATCCCAAAGCATCCAAGTTATGTCTGTATGCATAATCCTGGAGGGTAGGGACCCTTGTTGTCTTCATTCTTCTGTTATCTCTTGGAGCACAGAGCAGGGGACATTGGACATTGCATTCTTCAATGTAACTGCTTTCAAAACTATCAATCAAAAAAAAAGTCAGGCTAGCTTTTGAACCAACAGGGAAGAAAGCATATAATCCTAGGTTACCTATACAGTTTGCAAAAACACTGTCAGATAGTACAAATGTCACTAGCCACACTCTACACAGGAAACCAAGGCTTTAAGTTGTCTAACCATGGCTAGTAACTGGAAGAATTAAAGCTTAAACTCAGGTCTTGTCACTCCAAATCTATTCAACAATCAAATGCTCCTAGCCACCGTATCATCCATGCCTCTTCCATGGAGCCCCCAGTGATAACCAAGGAAAAAAAAAGTTAAACTCCAGGCCAGGATCTGTTAAAGAAGATTCACTCATTCAATCAGTCAGCCAGCATTATTAATTATTATTATTGTTATGCCAGGTACTCTGTTAGGCACTGGAAGACAAAAATAAAAGTCCCTGCCCTCAAGGAGTTTATATTCTATCAAATGAATGAACATGTCAGTGTCAATGATAAATGTAAAATAATTTGTCCTTTCTAGATTTTTTTCTTCATTTAAGGATAGTGAAAGCCAGAGAGGTTAAGCAACTTGCCCAAGGTCACATGGATGTCAGTTGTAGAGCTGGGACTGTTAAATCTTTGCCTCTCAGTTTAGTGCCTCATTCTCTTAAACAAGTACCACCTCTGAAGAAGTGCATCATTCTCATTGTCGTCTAACTACAGCTTCTGCCGGGTTCTTATTCATTGTATCCTATCCAGCAGAGTCTGCCCACTCCTGTGCTTGTTACCTGGTACCCCTCTTTTCTCTTTATGACTCACGTCTCTCTATTTTTATTAAAGTGCTTAATGATAACCATTGATCCCTCTTATGCAGAAGCATCAACTATGAGCATATGTAATTAGAAATCTGCCAAGTCACCAAGACGGTTATGTAACTCAATAATTGGAAAATTTCATCTAGTATCTCTGTGAAAGTGATATGCTAAACACTCCCACCTCCAAGGCAGGTGAGGGAAAGATCTGACTGAGAAGTAGCTCAGTTTGGTTGCATTTCCAGTCTCATAGATGACTCACTTAGAAGCTTTGGGGATGAGTATGTGTGAGGAGGTCAAAGAGTGACCAGGGGAGTAAATCATCCTCATCCTCGCTTCGCCATTTACCATAGAAGGAGAAGATACTGCCGTGAAGTCCCATGGAATGAGACAGGGACTAATGAGATTGTTTACAAGGCATTTTTCAGGTCTCCTAAAGGAAGGCATAGGAGTAGGTAGACTTCAAATACTATGGAATACAGTGTCATTTTGTGACCTCTTTCTAATATCTCTGATGTTTACAGGGGCTAAGCAAGACTTAAGGCTTTCAATCTCAAAATCCTTATTTTAGCCCCTCCTTTCCTTTGCTTCGCAGTTTTTGAACTGAGTTAAACTGTGTGCTCTTTCTCTGTCTCTGTCCCTTTTTCTGTCTCTCCTTGTTTCTCTCTCTCTCTCTTTCTCTCTCTCTCTCTCTCTCTCTCTCTCTCTCTCTCACACACACACACACACACACACACACACACACATACACACACACACACACACACTATTCCCTTATGCTTCCCTCTCCCAGATAAGTAATACTGAAATGACCAAAAATTGAGTGACCAAAGGACATGATGGAAGTCTAGAGAGCTAGCTAGGTTTCTGAGAGCTTGTGACTTGACCCAGGAGTCTGAGACCTACACACTGTCTTTATGAAAATAATATCTCTCATTTATATAGGATCTTAGTACAAGAGTTAGTGCATTTATTTTAAAGATGAGAAAACTAAACTTCATAGAATTTGGGGACCTTAGAGATCATCTATGTCAAAGGTTCTTAATCTGGAGTTCATAGACCACTAAAGGAACTATGTATAGATTTCAAGGGATCTATGAATCAGGATGGGAAAAATAAATCCTTATTTTGGTTAACATCTAAATAAATTTAGCATTTCCATAAATTATTTTAAAATGTTATTCTGAGGAGTCTGTAGGCTTAACCAAATAGTCAAAAAGGTCCAAGATACAAGAAAGTTCAAGCATCCCTTATTTAGGCCAGCTCCTTTTATATTTCACTGATTAGAAAATTGAGTTCCTGGGCAATCCGGGATCACACTGAGCCCCGGTGAGCTGAGGTGGGGCCAGGTGGCCTCACCCTAACCTCCAGCTTACCCTGAAGGGAATATGGAGGGCTCCCCGGAGGAGGAAGGTGGGGAGGGGCCCAGGCCACCACTGCAGCCGGGAGCTGTGGCCGCAGTCTTCAGGCAGAGCTCAAACCTGCCCGCAGAGGCCATCCAGGTCCGGGGCTATGACTTCAACCGCGGCCTGGACTATGGCGCTCTCATGCAAGCCTTTGCCACCACTGGCTTCCAGGCCACCAGCTTCGGCTGCGCAGTGCAGCAGGTCAGCACCATGATTTAAAAGAAGCTGGAGCCTATTGGAGAGGAGGAGGTGAACCACACAGATCTGAACCCAAGTCCTCGGCCAGCAAGTGGCTGCACCATCTTCTTGGGCTACACATCAAATCTCATCAACTCTGGTGTCCGAGAGACCATTCGTTACCTGGTGCAACACAGCACGGTGGATGTTCTGATGACAACTGCAGGTGGTATAGAGGAAGATCTGATCAAATGCCTGGCACCCACTTATCTGGGTGAATTTAGCCTGAAGGGGAAGGACCTGAGACAAAATGGCATCAATAGGATTGGAAACTTACTTGTCCCCAATAACAATTACTGCAAGTTTGAAGACTGGCTGATGCCAATTCTGGACCAGATGGTTCTGGAGCAAAATATGGAGGGGGTGAAATGGACACCATCGAAGATGATTGCAAGGTTGGGCAAAGAGAGCAACAATCCAGAGTCTGTGTATTACTGGGCACAGAAGAACAACATCCCAGTGCTAAGCCCTGCCTTGACAGATGGGTCTCTTGGGGATATGATTTTTTTTTCACTCATATAAGAATCCAGGACTTGTACTGGACATTGTGGAAGATTTACGACTCATCAATGCTCAGGCTATCTTTGCCAAGTGCACAGGCATGATCATACTCGGGGGAGGCCTGATGAAACACCACATTGCCAATGCTAACCTCATGAGGAATGGGGCCTATTATTCTGTCTATATCAACACCGCCCAGGAATCTGATAGCTCAGACTCTGGTGCAAGGCCTGATGAAACTGTCCTGGGGCAAGATTCGAATGGATGCAAAACCATTTAAGGTCTATGCTGATGCCTCTCTTGTCTTCCCTCTGCTTGTGGCAAAGACTTTTGCCCAGAAAATCAGCTCCTTCACTCCTGAGAAGAACAATGACTGAGCAGCTGGTTCTACCAAGGACCTGAAGCTGGGGCTTCTGATGCCTCCTATTTATTGTCTCATAGTTATTCCCCAGACATCCCCAACTTTCATGGTGTTCTGGCCAAGGTTAGCAAATACCTAGGCCTGAGATAAAGGTCTCTTTATATGGCAGGTAATGGTACAGATCCCTAAGGTCAATAAACTCCATGTGTCCCATCAAAAAAGAAAAATAAAAGAAAGAAAGAAAATTAAGTTCCAGAGCAGGTGATTTCTCTAAGGTCCCACATACCAAATATGAGAGATAAGATTAGAACCCAGTCTGGCTCTTCTGACTCTAAATACAGAGTTCTGTCTACCATGCTGTCTGAATTTCCAAAAGAACTTAACTCTTTTAACTCCTTAATGCTCAGAATGGATTATATTTTACTTTCTATTTTCTTTTTTAAGTTAATTTTATGTATTTTATTCTGAACTCTCTTTTAAATATTCAATATTTTTAACATTTTTCCAAATGTCATTGTTTCTTGAGTTGTCAGATTATTACTTTATTTTCAGAGAAATTTTCTAATCTTCAAAAAATTTTAAAAACATCTGGATATATTTTATTTCACCAAATATCCCTGGAGAAATCACCCTGACACAATGAAAAATGATAGAAAATCCCAATGTCAGAAATTTACATTTTTTCTCAATGATGTGAGGTGGAACATTTGCATTGCACCAGAAAGTGTCCTAGAACATTAAAATCTGATGCCAAGAGTGTCATATCATTGCAGTCAGCTTGCATTATAATTCAATTGTAATATGTGTTACATGTAAATTATCTTTTGCCTACTGAGTTTTTTAAAAATATATTTCCTTGGCTTAGAATTTCATCATGGAAAACAACCATCCTGTGAAAGTCAAAGGATCATAGATCTTAAACTGAGGGGAATCTCAGAGGCCATCCAGTCCAACCTCTTCATTTGATAGTTGGTTAAGACCTCTCTATGTTAAGCAATTTTCCCAGTGGCACCCAAGTAGTCAGTATCAGAGCTTAGACTGGAGCTCAGGTTCTCTGCCTTCAGTTCCACTCTTTCCACTGCAGCATCTTCTCCATATAGGATTTGTCCAATTCGAAGTGACATTTGTATTTGAGAGGTACTCCCCATTATTTTTCTGCAATGATACAATGACTAATCCAGTTAAGCATGAATTTATTTTAATCTGTTTAAGTCATATGTCCTTGTGGTTATGAAGCCATTTCTATGGTACCTTAGGTCAAAAGTTTATACTCTTGAAATGATGGGGAAAAAGCCATATGAAAAAAAATGACAGAATTAAGGAAATGGAAAATATCGGAAGAGTATACTAATATATTATTGGCGTAGCTGTGAATTTATCCAGTCAAAATCAATCTGAACTAGAAATACCCCCAATAGACCCATTCCCCAAAATATTCAAAGAAAGAGGAAAGACCCATATGTATACTTTTTCTTGTAACAAAAACTTGAAACTAAGGGACTGCCCAACAAAGAAGGTGTGGTTGAACAAATTATGGGATGTGAATATACTGGAATATTATTGTTCTGTAAGAAATGATGACTGAGACAGTTTCATAAGAACTGTTGTATGAAGTGAGCAGAAGCAATTTATCAAATAAATTTATCCAATAACAACAACAATATAAGGAAAACAACTTTGAAAGATTTAATAACTGATCAAAGGAATAATTATAATTCTAAAGGATTCAAAAGGAAGCATGCTACCCATCTCTTGAAAGAAGGGTGACATGCAGTTTTGAATAAGGCAAATGTATGGATTTGTTTTGCTTAATTACGATACTTTTTTTTTACAAAGATTATATTTTCTTTTTTTCATTTGGTAAGGTGAAGGTTCAGGGCAGAGAAAGGAGCTAACAAAAGAAAAGGAAAAAGGAAAAAGAAGCATTCTTTAAAAATTAACAGATCAGAAGGAAATTCAGACGGAAGCATAGACAAGCAGGACAGCTTTGAAAGTTTGCAAAGCTCTGAAAACTATAAAATTTATTTTGTACTTTTTTAAAAAAACAATTTATAAATGATATAGATTTATATTTTCACATGTAGTGCTTTTTTCTGTTTGCTTTGCCTATGGAAATGTACTTTTTGATGTTTGTTAAATTCAGAATAGTTTTTTAATGACAAAAATGATAGCACAGAACCATAGAATTTCACAAATAAAAGGGAATCTAGTGACCACCTAATCTAATTTGAACCTACAAAAGAATTCCCTCCATGAAATACTTGGTTCTGTCTCCTACCTAATTACATATCTTTTATTCAACTCCATACGTATGTGCATGGATAAAAGACTGTAGGGTACAGTGAAAAAAAGAGGGATAAACCTTGAGTTAAGTGGTAGGAGGGCAGAATTTCAAAGTTGGAAAGAACCACAGGACTCATATAGACCAACCTATACCTTATATGTATATATATATATATATATGTATA
>CM053594.1:83516745-83549058 GCA_028646575.1 Pseudocheirus occidentalis
CCTACCTCCCAGGGGTGGTTTGCCCTTTCCAGGGTCACACAGGTAGTCAGTGTCTGAGGTCTGATTTGAACTTAGGTTCTTCTGACTGCAGTACTCTCTCCATAGTATGTGCTTAATAGATTATTGTGTCCTTTCTTTCTGTATACCCTAAAATCTTTTGAACCTTTTCTCAGAGACCTCCAGAAAGGAATAATCTACTCCTTCCTAAGGTAGCCCATTCCACTTTTGAATAATAATGTAACAATTGTTAAGAATTTTTTCTTAATGTCAAGCATAAATTTGCCTTGTTTCAGTTTATAACCATTTTGCCAAGTTCTGCCTTCTGGGCCACACAGTAAAAATCTCAACCCTCTTCTACAAATCTGACCTAAAAATTGAAGAAAAATTAGCAAGGCACCTGATTCAATAACATTTCTTTAATAGCATTTGCTAATTACCTACTGTGTGCCAGACATTGGGGTAAACGCTCAAAAATACAAAGCTACTACCTCCAAAAAAGAAATCAATTCCTGCCCTCAAGGAACTTACATCCTACTGGGGAAGAGAATATTTGCACAGACAGATAAATGCAAAATATATAAAAAGTAAATAGAAAGTAATTTCTGTGGTGTTAGGACTCTAACAATCATAGAGATTAAGAAAGGTCTTGTAGAAAAGGTGGAATTTGAGTTAAACCTTGAAGGAGGCTGCAAAGTCTTGGTGGAAGAGGTGATGAAGAATCACATTTCAGACAAGGAGATAACCTGAACAAAGATGGGGAGAAAGATATAGAATATATTGTTTGAGGCATAGCAAATGGGCTAGTCAGTTTGGAACATAGAACTGATGAAGGGTAGTCTGGACTTAAGTCTCTAAAGAAAGGTTGGAGCTATTGTTCAAAAGATTTTAAAGGCTAACCTGAGATATTTGTATGTATCCTTGAATAAGTATAGAGATTCAGGAGTAAAGAAAGGAGACTGGGATAGGGATCCCTTTCTAGGGAATTGCTGTACATTCTTGAGCAGAATACAATGGTCAGACCATTACTTTGGGCATCTCCATTTGGCCTCTATGGAAAATGAGATAAAGGATAGGGAGGAACAAGGAGAGACATAGACAAATAAGAGTAGGGAGAAAGCAAGAGATTAAAAAAACATTGTGGAGGTAGAAACAATGAGACTCACTGAGAGTTAAACAAGAGTTAGAAGCAATAAGACTTGACAGCAACAACAAGACTTGATCACAGACTGATTGTGGTGCCCTTGATAGAAATAAAAAATGGAGAAAGAAAAGTGAGTTTCAATGAGTATAAAGCATTTTTAAAAATATTTATTTATTTGATACTGAACTTAAGAGATAAAACAAGCGTTCCTATAACATAGCAAGAATAGAAAAAAATGCACATAAAACTGCATATCTGTTAAGCACAACTTCATATTCCTTTTAAATATATAATAAGGTTATCACGTGGCTTTCTTTTGTTGTTCTTGTTTTTGTTTTCTTTTTTTCCTTCCCTTCCCTCCTCCTTGTGCTAGAGATAGCTACCATTAGACCCAATATGTGTATGTATGTATGTATGTATATACATGTGTGTATATACATATATGCATCTTGCATGCATGTGTGTATGTGTGTATATACACATCTACATATATGCATGTATATGAGTGTACATGCATATATACGTGTAAAATCATTCTATACATACTTCTATTTGTCAGTTCTTTCCCTGGATGCATTTCTGTAAGAATTCAGAGTACAGAACTAGAACTAATGACTGAAAGTTACAGGAAAGAGATTTCAGTTCATTATAAGCAGTAACTTCCTAATAATTAGAGTTTTCAAAAAACTGGAGTGGGCTATCATAGGCACTGGTGAGTTCTCTACCCCCTGGAGTTGACACAGCAATGATTGAATGAACACCTGTGAGGAATGTTGTAGGAGGAATTCCTCCATTGTGTTGGACTAAAGACCAGCCATATGATTCTCTGATCCTTTGTCAACCTTCCATTATAACACTAGAAAAGATCTTAAGAGGTAACTTACTCCACACCTCTGCTTCTGAGAAGATTGTAACCAAATTGAATCCAGTTTTAAAAAAATTCAGAGAAAACAGTCTTGACAGTCTCCAATATGGGTTTGACTTAAATGCCTAAGAACTTACACTCATTCCTCTCTTTTTCTGTTTCTCCCTCCATCTATCCTTTCTCTCTCTCTCTCTCTTGACACCCACAGCTGGAATACACAGCTCGTCTGGACTTCCTCTGGCGTGTTCAGGCCAAAGAGGAGATCAATGAGATGAAAGAACTGAGGGAACACAATGAGAACATGCTTCGTAACATTCTGCCAAGTCATGTCGCTCGACATTTCTTAGAGAAGGATAGAGATAACGAGGTGAGTATTTCCACTTCTGGGAGAGATGGTGGCAAAGCTTGGCCTGTACTTGAATATTAATACAAGCTCAGAAGGAAAATTAGTGTTGACCTAAAAAAAACAGGACGTGGGCAGATAGAAACTGAAATCATTTGTATTTCATAACATCTAGGCAGCCTAGAACTATCCCTCTTCTATAAAATAGAAGTTTCTTCAGGGCAAGAGCTTTTTTTTGTTGTTTTTTGTTTTTCCAGTGGATAGAACATTGGCCTTTAATTAAGGAAGACCTGAGTTTGAATCCTTGCCCCAGACACTAACTACCATGTGATCCTAGGCAAGTTACTTAAGCTCTTGGCCTCAGAGTCCTCATCTGTAAAATGAGAATAAGAACAATAATAAACATCTAATTGACAGGGTTATTGTGAGGCTGAAATGAGATTATATGTAAAACACTTTGAAAATCTTAAGGTACTAACTAAATGTTGTTGTTGATGTTGTTGTGGTTAAACACTGACTACCCTGGCCCCCCACTGCCAGATCTTACATTCATTTCATCCCTACCACGGTTCTCCAAAACTGTTAAAATGGTTGAGGGTGTCTAGGTTTTCTGGAAACGGCTTCAGACCACACTGATGGTATTCTTTCAAGTATAGGAGAGTCACCTGCACCTCAGTTCCATTTAACCACTAAAAGTCAGATTAGCTTTTACAAAGGAATATATACTTTAAAAGATACACTAATACATATACACAGCTTAACTTAGTTCCCATAGAGCAATCCCAGATTCATTCCAAAACCCATGCTGAGCTTGAGTCCCAGCTCCCTGGCTTCTTGGGGCTTCCCTTCAGGGCTGGTCAAGTACAATATCCCACCTGCAATCCTGGCTCCCAGGACTGACATGGCTCAAACTCCCAGGTCAGGTGAGAATTACTGCCTGCTGAAATAGAGAATGAAGAAAAAAAGGAAGAAGAAAAAAAAACAGGCTCATTTATTTGAACCAGGGCAGAAGAGAGGTAGGGAGAAAGAACCTGGTTCGGTTCATCCTGCCTACCATGTAGGTAAACAGAGATGATGTAAAGCCAAGCACGAGCAACTTTGCAGAGGACTGCTGCTGTGAAAAGCTTTTCAAAGTTCCGATTACACAGTATAGTGAACTCTCTATTTATTCAATAACAAATCAGAGCAAAACATTCACAGAAAATCGGTACAGCATTCACGTTACACCTTATCACAGAAAATCAAAATATAGCATTCACCATGTCACAACTCAACAACTTATCACTAAAATGGTCACATACCACATAGTTTTCACCAAAGTGGTCACATAGTTTTGAACAAAATATAATCATTTAGTCAGTCTATCACTTAGTAACTCAATCATTCAATCATAAAGTACAAAAGGTCAAAGTCTTCCATCCATGAGGTGCACTAAGTTACAAATCAGTCACTATTCAGTCATCAGTCACTACTTAGTACCTTCTTAAAGGGTAGTGGGGAATACACAAGCCATCCACCCCAGGTCACTAATAAATTACAATTTTGTCGCTATTCAGTACCTCTGGAGAAGTCTTTTCATCTTGACTTGGAGCAGCTTTTAGCTTCCATGACTCCTCTTCCATGGTCTCAGCTCCCACCCAGATCTAACCAACTACCACCTGAGTTCAAAGGCAGATAGCTCCCAGCTCCTTTCCCAGCTCTCCATGCAGTTCCTTTTCCACATTGGAGCTCACAGTGTCTAATCCATCTCAAATCCTACACAGTCTGTTCCTGGGAAGACAAGGCTTAAGAAAGTCACAATAACATTCATAACATTAACAAAGCCATGACAACATTTGTACAAAATACCAGCACCACAGTCATGCTTCCTCAGTCTTCTGCAACTCCAAGTGGCCCTCAGAAATCCTCAGCAGCTCTAGCTGGCCCTCAGAAGTCTTCAGCAGCTCTGTTCTCAAAATCACAGTCACTTTCTCCATGGAAGTTCTACTCCAGCAACAGGAGCCCAGCCTTCAGATGCTCATTCCAAGAAGTTCTGACTTTCCCAGCTAGGGTTTTTCCTTATATACAGTATTGCTCCTCCCTGTTCATCCCCTTCCTGTTATGTCAGCAACAGCGATTCATAACTTCTTTTATTTAACAGAGGCTTAATTTGAAGCTAAGTACTTGTTAGCTTAGCAATACAAAGGCATCTTCAAATTTCATTACCATTACAGATGCTCACCCTTTGGACAGCAGCAGGAAAACACATGTAGGAAAAAAAGTAATTGTCTCGGTTTGACCACTTATAAAGACATAGCCTGTTCTAGCTACACAGCCTATGAAAAAAGGCTACTACCATCCATGGAGGGAGAATGTGGAGAAGCAAGGTGTCTCAATAGATAGCAGGTGATCAAGGCATGTACAAAGTACCATGCAAGCTCCCTTAGAATTATTATTATATTATCCCCAGCACTAGAGCCTTGAATGTTGTAGGTGCTTAATTTTTTAAAGTCAGTTAATTTTTTTTTCTTGTTTTCATTTTGGTGGAGGAAGGGAAGGATCTGGTATTTTATTAGTATAGGGAGTTTACTGGGGAACTGAGTGATCTATTGATTTTCCTGGGGCTACACAGTCAGTATTCATAACACACAAGACTGAAATCCAGCTCTCCTGGACTCCCAGGCCAGACTTCTATTCCTTGCATGGTGTTGTCTCTTGAAATGAGCTTAACTGAATCAGGTACAATATCCAAATAGAAACTGGAAAGGATTCCTGCAGGAGATGGCAACTAGGTTGAGCCTTGAAATTAGACGAAGAGTTCAGTGAGCACAGATAAGGAGGGGGGACATTCCAGAGGTACCAGAGGCAACTGATGACACAACAGAAGAACGTTGGACCTGAAATCAGGAATATCTGAGTTCAAATCCAGCCTTAATTGTTTGCTAGCTGTGAACCTGGGCAAATCACTTTACCTCTGTTTGCTTCAGTATCCTCACCTTTAAAATGGGGATAATAACAGTTCCTAATGTGCAGAGTTGTTGTAATGAGGAACAAATGAAATAATATTCGAAAAAGCACTTAACAATGCCTGGTACATCATAGGTCCCAAATAAATGCTTAATCTCTTCCCATTCTTCATTATCAGAGAAGGATAATCTGGATGAATGAGAAAAGGCAAAAGAAAAGCAGGATGAAATGAGGTATCAATAGTCTGGTTTGTCTGAAATACAGAGTATATAAAGGAGAATTCAATAAAATATCTCTGGAAAGGTGGGTTAGAGTCAGATTTAGAGTTTCTTAAATGTCATAACAAGGGAGACTGTATTTTATCAGGTGAACAATCAGAGTTTTGAGCAAGGGAGTGAAATGGATAGACCTGTGCATTATGAAGACAATCTTGGCAGCTTTATGAAGGACGTACTGGAGCACAGAGAAGCTGGAGACAGGGGGATCATTTAGGAGATTATTATAAGAATATGATTGAAGGATAAGAGAGTCCCAAACTAGAATGGTGATGGTGGGAGTCGAGAGCTGGAAATGGATGGCAGAGATGTTTTCAAGGTAACATCCACAGCATTTAGGAACTGCTCATGTGTTGGTGGCATGGAAGAAAAAGGACTCAATGATAAGGATGTTAATAAAATGGGGATAATAATACCTGTCCCATCAAAAGTACTTCAAAGTGGTATTTTGGGAATCTATTCATTCACTTACTCCTTTACTCGACAAGCCTTTATGGATCCCTTTTCTGCACCAAGCCCTGTGCCCAGGCCCTGGGGTTACAAAGACAAAGAGGGAGTATTCCCTGACCTCAAGGAGCTTGCATTCTAATGAGAGGAAATAATGTGTACACAATAAGCATATGCAAAATATGTACATGAAAATATGCAAACATGAAATAATTTCAGAGTGGAAAGAGCATTTATGAATTGGGAGGTCAGAAAGGGCTTTCTGTAGCAGATATCACCTGAGCTACATTTAGAAGTAAGCTAAGGACTCTCAGGACAAAATGAGAAGTGGATGCATTCCAGGTCTGGTGTTTAAAAAGTTCAAGAGACATAATTTATAGGTAATTTAATCATTTTATTAACAATGCCAGTATGTTTATTAATAAAAGGATGGTAATTTGACCATCTCTCTCAAACCAAAGAAGCCTCATGGTGGTGGTATCATAGTTTACATGCCCTACTTGCCACCTATCTTTATTGTCCTTGTCCTGCAAGATTATCAGTAAATGCAGTCTTATTTAGTGCAAAGTGTCCTATCATTCCCTGATATATCTATGTTCATTGTATCATAGATTTGAATTGGCTCTCTAATCTACCCCCCTCACCATTTCATAGATAAGAAAACCAAGTCTCAGTGAACTTAAGTGATTCCTCCAAGGTCATATTGGAAGTAAGGGATTGAAATGAGACGTTAACCCGGGTCTTCTGACTCCAAAATCAGCACTCTTTCTCTTGGATCTGGGCAGGGACTATATCTCATTTAAAATATTAATTTCACCTAGAGCCTAACATGGTGCTCCATACATGGTAAGTTTTTTATTTAGTATTCGTTACGTTAAATCTACGAGGACCCCAAGATGCCATTCATTATGGATGAGGTTGATAGGGTGAAATGGCATCCTCCAGCATCTAGTATATGGGGAAGAGTAGAAGATATTTCCAAGCAAGGCACAGAATCTTCCCTGTCCTCTCTTCCCACTCCTAATTCTAGGACTTTGGTAGCAGCCAATCCAACCAGTTTACAGTTTCCTGAATATAAAATGAATAGTAATGAAGCTAAGCAAGTCTTTATTATGAGCATACTGTGTGCTGGGCACAGTGTTTATCATTGGGAAAACAAAGAAAGGCAAAACTAAACCAAACCAAACCAAAATAGTCTCTGCCTTGAAGATACTCATCGTCCTAACGGGGCAGAAAATGTGAAAACAGCCATGTAAGATTGATATGGGGTAACCTGGAGGCAATCTAAAAGGGATAGCACCAGTATTAAGGAGATTGGAGAAGGCAGAATTTTATCTGGTTCTTGAAGGACGCCAGGAAAGCCAGGGGCACAAATGAAGAGGGTGTAGGAGGAATAGGAGACAGTCAGTGAAAATTCACAGAGATGGACCCCAGATATGAGTCTCTGAGTAGGTATGAGGCCTGATTCTACTAGCGCAGAAAAAGGAAGGGGAACTTTGGAGAAATAGCCTGAAACCTGTGATCCAAAAAGAATTTGCAATTGTTTCTGGGACATATTCTTTCTATGGCATATTTGAAAATGACTGCATTTGACACTTGGAGAATTCCATAAAATGACCATGTAATGAAGGTGTCCACCTCAGTCAGGAAGTTGGGCAGCAGGCTAACTTCTCCATTTGCTTCCTCTGGTCACCTCTTCCCAACTCCTCACTTCATTCTACTGAGAATGGAAGTTGCCACTTCTGAAGACTGAAATGAACAAATCACCTTCTCTGGGATCTTGAACATCCTGGCTGCTGACCTACATTCCTACTTAATTGTAGGAAGTCGGTTGGTCAGTCAGGCAGTCAGGCAGTCAGTCAATCAACAAACATTCATTAAACCATTACCATTTGCCAACCATTGTGCTAAGTACTGGGAGTATGAAGAGAACCAAACCAAACCCTAAGAGATACTGTTTAAAAGTAAGCAGAATTTTTTTAGGGCTTCACCCTTACACTCAGAGAAATGGAATGTTAGACTTGAGGGGAGCTTGGAAGTTAGAATGTCAGAGATGGAAGGGATCTTAGAGGTCATCTAGTCCGACCCCCTCATTTCTCTTCCTGCCCATATATGGGTGTACACACACACACACACACACACACACACACACACACAATGCATACTTTCTCTTTGTCTCTGTCTCTTTGTATCTCTCTGTCTCTGTCTCACACACATAGACACAGACATACACACACATTCTCTCTTTCTGTCTGTCTCCCTCTGTCTCTCTCTTTATCTCTCCTCTGTGTGTGTCTCTGTCTGTCTCTGTCTCTCTCATGCACACACACAGACATGCACACACATAGACACACACACTTTCTCTCTGTCTCTATCTCTCTCTGTCTCTCTCTCACACACACACATCTAAACATCATAATACCATCAGGGGCCCTGCATTCTGGTCCTGTCTCTACCACAAAATATGTTTATGACCTCAGACAAATTATTTTCCGTTTGTCAGCTTCAATTTTCTGATCTATAAAATAAGGGGAGTTGGACTAGATGACCTCAAATATTCCTTTTAAGCTTGAAATGCCATAGTTCTTGTCTGAAATGTTTATTGTTTCCCGCTAAGATGGCTGCCTGAATGGAGACAGGCTGCCCAGTTCCCCCAAACTAACTCCAGCAAAACCTGAAATTCCCATCAGACTGAATAATGGTTAAGAAATCCAATGAGAAACCACAGTAAGTTATTTTTTTCCTTTATGGAACTGCATGAAGGAAACAATTAGCAGCCTAAAGGTGGTTAAAAAAAAAGGGGCTAGTGCCTGTGCAAGCAAGCAAGGCCATAGCTTCCCAAAGCTAATAGAGAAGGCTTCCTTTCCTAGTACGTACAGTACATTCTGCACTTGCTTTTTTTTTTTGACCACTCTCACAGCTTTGAACAAGAAGGACCTCTTTTTAAAAAGCCCCAGGCTTGTTAGCCTACAGTGAGGCCCTCAGGGAGCAATATCAACCCCTATGGGTGCTACCAAGATAGGTACAGCAGCGACCGGAGAAGCATGACTGTATTCAGAGTGTGGGAGCTCAGGTGGGGTGGGGCGAAGCCAGCCCTTAGAGGTGGGAGGCCAGTCAAAGAACCCAGGGGAGGTAGGATTAGATGAAGTAGAACCAAAAGTGCAGCAGAATGGTGGTGGTGAGGATAAGGTAGGGTGGAGCCTGATCGTAGCAAAGAGTCCTAATTCAGAAAATTTAAATACACATACACACACACTTCCAGTATCAAAAATTATTGCAAACCTTCAAAAAAAGGAGAGAGTACCTCTGCAACTATAGCAACTTTTGCAGGTTCCTCACCCCTGCCTCTTACAGCATATTAAAATCTTCAAAGGATATTGAAGAGGTTCTAATTTGAGGGTTTTAAGAGGGAAAAGAAAAAGGGTTGTTTAGTCATTTCTCACTCTTTGTGACCCCATTTGGGATTTTCTTGGCAAAGATACTGAAATGGTTTGGCCATTTCCTTCACCAGATCATTTTATAGAAGAAAAAAGAAAAAAAAGGGAAGACCGCTGAAATATTTTTAAAAGTGCAGAGAGAAAAACCAAAGGGGAATTCAGAAGGATGGAGAGATAAGGACAGTTTGAAAAGAAGTGTTTAGAATGTATTAAATGCTAAAAAAATAAGCAGAAGGAAATTCAGATTCAAGGCCTCATATATAATCCTCTTTTTATGTTTTGCTGTGTATACAGAAATACTTTTTTTCCCCTGGTGTAAAAATGAGAAAACTATGGATGTAGCATGTCTTGCAAAGTCTTGTTCATTTATATTTGGCCTGTACAACATTTGTCCCTCAACTGCTTGTGGTGGCCAAAGGATTTCAGGTGGCCTGAGAAAAATGTCGAGTTGCCACTGCGCACGCTCCTGTTTGTCACATGACCCTTGGCAACCAACCACCACCAGTCCGTCTATAGCCTAAACTATCTGCACAGAAGTTTAGCTTGTTTTAATTTTGGCCCCTTCCTATTGCTGGGTTGTGCTGGTCTGATTTAGGTCATAGTTTTCAAAATGGCTTTACATATTTCATCTTATTTTCCTCCACTAATTCAGCCCTTGCCCTGACTTTCCCTTTTCTGTGGAGGGCATAGACATCTTTCCAATCGTTCAGTTTCGGAAGTTTCTTCCCTCACCTTCCCCTGCCCCCCAACATTCAATCAGTTGCTAAACCCTGTTGATTTGATCTCTAAATCTCTCTCAAAACAGTTTCTCTCAAAACCCTTCTTTTTCTCTTCACAGCATTCAGCCACTATCCCAGTTCAGGCCTTCAAACCTATGTTGCCGTATTACTTTTCATGGAGACATAGGGGCTGGATTTACCTGAGCAAATGCTGTGTTCTTGCTGACTAGCCTTTCCACACTATGGCCAAATAGTCTGAAGTAGCCATTGACCAGTCTACTTGCCACCACTCCTTCACAGAGCTACAAAAAATTATAACCCTAGAAGAGTTCAGTGAAAGTGTTTCTCTCCTTTTCAGGCAAGAAACAGACTATGGGTACAAAATATAGCAAATGCTAATGGATAATAGTCATAGTGACAGCTGATTTTGATGCTATTTTTTGTTACCTCTTAAAATATTTGTTACAGGAGAAAGTTTACTGGTCTAGAGTGTGGGGAAGAGTTATATTAAGAAGTAACTTTGATGTAAAAACAAGAGACAACAATAAAACTGAAAAGAAAAAATTGATGTTCTGAAAGCAAAGTCCTGACCTTGGCTCAAGAAACTTCAGTTGCTCCCTACTGTCTCTGGGATAAAATAAAAATTCTTTTTTTATCATTTAAAAACCCTTCAAAATCTGGCTCCCTATTTTCTTTTCAAGCTATTACAAATGGCTTCCTCCTCATGATCTGTATCTTCCCATCCAAAATGACTTACTATTTCTGATAGGTGACATTCTATCTCCATGCCTCTGCATGGAGACTGCCTGAACCTTATGCGAGAAATTATTATCTCTCTCTTGTATTTAATAATTAATTATTGTTTGGGGACCAAAGTTTTTCTTCCTTTTCTACTTCCTCATCCAGTAATCAACCAATATTGGAAAATCTTTTTCAAAGACTTAACCCAGGCAGGATGGTTAAAATCTAATCAAAGACAATAAAAGAAATTCTAACTTTGGGCTAATGGGTTCATTCCTGCTCATTGTGTTTGCTTGGACAGGTTTGGTAAAATGTAGATCCTCCCTTTTGTCAGACAAATGATAGGGAAATTGATAAATTTCTTTGACTAAGACATGGGTGATCCAAGTCATGTATCCCCAAGATCCTCGTTGGAATATAGTTCAGGCAAGAGAAGGAGAGAAGCCAATATTTGTAGACATTGGTCTAATGACAGGAGTGTTTTACAGGCATCCAAGGCCTTCTCCTGTAAGCCCATTCATTCTCTCTTCCAGGTCTCCCTGTCCTGGTTTCTATCTAGCTGTCTGTATGCCTGTCTTTTTTAATTCTCAGAGGGGATCTTTGAAAAGCACACACTGTAGGAATCTGGATCTCCAGAGTTGGAATGTATGCATATGTGTGTGTGTGTGTGTGTGTGTGTATGTGAGAGAGAGAGAGAGAGAGAGGGAGAGAGAGAGAGAGAGAGAGAGAGAGAGAGAGAGAGAGAAAGAGAGAGAGAGAGACAGAGAGAAAGATTGTAGGACAGGTAGAATAGCACTTCCGTGATCAGAACTCCTATTTCTATATCCTAGCCACAGTCCATTTGCTCAAATCCTGGCTCTCATACTTCCCCGGCTGTCCCTGCTGTAAATCATTGGATATAAACCCGAGAAAAGTGGGTTAGAAGATTTGTGGCTTCAGTTCTTCAGCATCCGTAGGACTATGCTTATGGTGCTTTGCTTTCCAGCAAGGGCATTTTCCAAAGGGATTATTTCATGGGGAGATTTATGAATGAAATGGTGGCGGCAGCAGCTGGCAGACTTTGGGATAATCCTGTGATTTAGAGCTGGCCACCAGTTCATTCCCTTCTCTCCAAAAACGATTCACTAAGAATGTACCCTAATCATCCCCTGGCAGATTTGTTTTCTCCTCTCACTAACATGCTTGGGCTGCCAGAGGCTCTGACGTGGGCTGGGTCAGCCATTTCCTCCAGCTGCTTCTCTCTCATAATATTAGGCTTAAAAACTGCCTGTCTGCCTGGCCACAAAGTGAATGCTACATTTTATGTAATAATTTACTGTGTAACACTATCATGGGTCCCTGACCTACTTCATGCCATCTGAGGCTGCCAAAACTATTTTATTTGATGCTTGTCCTTCCATAAAGGAATCGTGGTAGAGTGAGTACCCTGACCTTGGAGCCAGTTATGTGCCCCTGGGCAAGTCATCTAATTTTTTCTTTGCCTCAGGCAGTGCCAACCAACATTGATAGAAGAAATTTCCTCATCTGAGTCCTCCACTATCAATAAAAACACAAGTCCAGTACCTACATTCTAACCCAGCTCAGTGTCTCCTTCACCTGACACAATCCACTCCACACCAGAATTTGGTGCTTGGCATGCCCAGCACACCCAGCACCACCTATATTTCATCTTAAACATTCATAATCCCAAGATATGAGGCCTTCAATAGAGTCTACAAGTCTTTGACATCTTTCATTTTTTTTGTCCTTATCTGTACTTTCCAGCCTATTTTTCACTGTCTTCCCCAAAGTTACAATGATCTTCCTGGTAGCCTTCACTGACAACATTTCTCATGAGTCCTACAATATGAGACAACAAGATATCCCATGAAACGATCATTCTTGTTGCCTTTGGATAAGCACAAACACTAACTATAGCCATTCCTTTATTTGCCTCTCTGGGGAAAACTGAGCTATTTTTCCATTTAGATGCTACTCCCTTTTGTCTTTTAGCTTCATTTATACCAAGAACGTCAAACTTGCTATGAATCAATTCTTAAAAATAGTATGTTCACTCATTGGTCCTTGGACAAGGCTCTCTCACATCTAGAATATCAACAGTTAAGGTAATGTTTAGAGATGGTCTAAAAACTGATTTCTGGCACCATCTGCTAACATCACTGCAAAGTTGAATGAAGATGAACAGGACTGAGGACTACCATTCTATATATCTTTTTCCCCATGGATTGCTGTGGTCAAAGAATATGCCAAGCACTGGCCAAGTTATTGAAAATGAACATTTCTAGACGTGATTATCTTGGTCCACAAAAAAAACAGGTGCTCTCTTTTCATTTTTCATTGTATTTAATATCTTTCTAGCCAAGTAGAATGTTCTAAAAACTCCATTTCACTATCATAGCTTTCTAGACCCCAGGGTACTTTCTCGGTCAGTATGAGGCATCATGGGAGAATTTTTATACAGGATGTTCTGATGACATAATAATTAATAATAATATTATTGGGGGTGGCTAGGTGGCGCAGTGAGTAGAGCACCGGCCCTGGAGTCAGGAGTACCTGAGTTCAAATCTGGCCTCAGACACTTAACACACAAAAAAAAACTAGCCGTGTGACCTTGGGCAAGTCACTTAACCCCAACTGCCCTCCAAAAAAAAAAGCAATAATAATAATAATAATATTATTAACCATGATTAAACGAAAGGTAAGAGTTTCCTTAGAAGCAAGTATCTTCTTTTTCTGAAAACAAAATATTCTAGCAAGTTTATTGATTCCATAATTTACCCAGTCTTTAAGTTAATTGCTAAAACTGTGTGTAGCATGTTTCTCAAACTAACTTTTACATTACAAACATATAGTCCCTCGTCTCTTACCCCTTTAAGTATCTTTTAAACCTGTAAAAAGACTCAGTTAAATCTGAACATATGATTTATTTATCATCTTTTTGTAGGAAGAACAAGGAAGCTATGAGCAGTAAAAGATCTGGCTTTAGAAAGATGGGACCAATTAAAGGTTTATGGTTTCTCTCACTGCACAGAACAGCAGTTCATTCCAATCTTTCGAGAAATTGTGGCCATAATCATTGAAAAGGGGTAGCTAATTCATAACTGGGAACCCCTTCCCAAGGTGATGTCCACCTAAGCTATTCTTAATTAAGCTATGATGAACAAGACATGGGCTGCATCTTAGGGCTTAACGATGGCCTACTCATCACCCAAGACCAGTGAAAAAATTTAGCCAGTCATTAATCCTCAGGAAATTCCCTGCACCAAGGCTATGATTGTTATTCAGGGCTTAAAACAAAGATTACAAAAAAACAACAACAAAAAACCAGAGCTGCGTTTGCCTTGTGTGGGAGATGGAGCCGAAATTGGCTTGGACAGGATGTTTTCTGAGTTCCAATGCTCTGTCCTCTTTTTGTTTGGATTGTCTGAATCATCTCTCAGCATCACACACACACACACACACATCACAGCTTCAACTTATAATGTTTAGCTAATAATAACTAGTTACCAAGTAGATACAGGCAGGGCCAACCTTGTTCTCTCCCCACATTTTATTTCAGTGAAAATGGAAATATCTTGGTATCTCAAAAATGTCCTCACCTTTTTAATGCCTGGTATTCTCCTGCCAAACCCTAAGACTTTTGTTTCTGTTTCAATGTAATAAGTCATGTTTCAAGCTGTTATTAGTCATTTACACCTCTGTGTGAATGAGGAATCTGAGAAAATGGTTTGATGGGGTAGGCAGAGTGACTTAATCAATGCAATGTTGGACTTGAATTCAGGAAGACCTTGATTTAAATCATGCTTTTAGTTGCTTCCTAGCATTGTGACTCTGGACAAGTCACTTGCCTTTGCTGTTTCCTCATCTGTAAAATGGGAATAATAGCACCTACCTCCCAGAGTTGTTGTGAGGATAAGATAACTATTTATAAACTTTAAAGCACTGTATAATGTCAGCTTTTATATTAAGACATGGAGAGTTAACTGCTTTGGTTAAGAGAACTATGCATGTCACCTCAACACAGGAAATGGATCCTGAGACAAAGGGACTAGGAAAGCTGATGACATATTTTATTGTCTTCATATTTTCTTCCCTGAAGGGGTTCACATTCTAATGTATACAGAATAAATTGAGATAATCTCAAAGGGAAAGTACTATCTTCATGGGAAACAAGAAAATGGGGAGGGAGGAGCTGGACAGAAAAGGTAAGATTTGAGCTGAGTCTTGAGAGAAGTCAGGGAAACCAGCATTCCAGTCATGAGGGACAGCCAGTGAGAAGGCATTAAGTCAGAAGATTAAGTGTTCTGTATGAGCAACAACAAGCAGACCAATGACATTGGATCAGAGAGTACATAGAAGGCAGCAGAGCATATGAATATTGAATGAGTAGGAAGGGGGCAAGTCATTAAGGACTTTAAAAGGCTAACAGGATTTTTTTTTATTTGATCCTGGAGGAAATAAAGAACTGTTGAAGTTTAGGACAACTTGGTCTGACTCCATCTTTAGGAAAATTATGCTGGCCAGTGAGTTGAATGGGAAAGAGTTGAGGCAGTGACACCAAGGTGCAGGTCATCACATTAATACATTATCAGGTGATGATGGCCTATGCCAGGTGAGTGGAGAGAAGAGTATGTGAATGTAAAAATGATGAGGCTTGGCACCAGACTGAATAGGTGAGTATGACCGAGAGGTTGAAAATAGCAACTAGGTTAGGAGCCAGTTCAATGTGAATCCTAACCCTAAGGGTTAATGGGTGAAAAGGGTCAGTATGTCAGGCAAGAACACCTGTGTACATAGAACGGATAATCTTAATAAATAATTCTTCTCTTTGACAGTGTTTATTCATTCTGGTTCCTTCACATTTCTTTTATCAGTCTGATTCTTACCGTTGCTAAGGTGGCTGTCAAACATAGGGTCGTAGCAATGAGAAAGGCTCTTTCGCACGTCTGTGATCAGGCTGCTGTTTAGCTAAGGAGGGAAGTGTCCTACTCAAGCTGGTAGCCTTTGGTTGGCATATTCATCAGCACAGATCTCAGAGCTCATCATACGGACTGTTGCTATAGATCCAAGGGCTGGAGGAGAAGTAAATAGGGGCTGGAATCAGGAAGATTGGAGTTCAAATCTAGGCTGAGACATTACTAGCTCTGTGACACTGTCTGCCTCAACTTCTTTGACTGTAAAAGTGGGGGAATAACAGCAGCTACTCTTCAGGGTTGCTGCGAGGACCAAATGAGACAATATTGGTAAAGAGTGCTTCGCACAGTGTATGGCACATAGTAGGTGTTATATAAATGCTTGCTTATGCCCTTCCTTCCCTCACAAGTTTAGAAGACTAGCTACTCTTGGACAGAGGATAGTATTTTCCCCTTCTAGAAGACATGACCTATGGAAATTTATTCATTGACCTATTAAGCATAAAGACAAGATCACAGGGTAGAGATGATAGATTTTATAGATTAGAAATTTGGACTTATTGCAAGCAAAAGGGACGTGTTCTAGGGAACTATATCCTCCATAAGACTGTGTAGAAATCTTAAAGGTAAAAGGGGCCTCAGTGATCACCTAGTTTAATTCCTACAAAATTTGTTGTTATAATATTTGTTGTTGTTGTTGTTGTTCAGTTGTGTCCAACTCTTTGGGATCCCATTTGGGGCTTTCTTGGCAAAGGTACTGGAGTAGCTTGTCATTTCTTTCTCTAACTCATTTTACAGATGAGGAAACTGAGGCAAAGAGGGTGAAGTGACTTGCCCGGCATCAGAGGTCAGGTTTGAACTCAGGTCTTCCTGACTACTTCTCTGTGCTACTTAGCTGCCCTTATGACGTGGTTAGTTAGCTAATAAGGTCAAAGTTAAGTTGAATCCCTGGATGGCTCAATCACCTTTGTTCTGTTCCATGGCTACAGCCTATATAGCTAGGCTCAGGTAATCCTCTTCAATCAACAAACATTTAAGCACCTATGTAACCAACAATGTACCAGGCATTGTTCTTGGCACTAGAGATAAAAATGTAATAACGAAACAGTCTGTGCCCTCAAAGAGATAACATTCTTTTTTATTTTTTTAAATCTTTTATGTATTTATTTTTAGTTTTCAACATTTATTTCCACAAGATTTTGAGTTACAAATTTTCTCCCCATCTTTCCCCTACCCTCCACTCCAAGATATCGAGCCTACTAGAATACCACTTCCCTCAATCTGTTCTCTCTTATGCCCTCCTCAAACCCCCTCTAACTTTCTAGTAAGGCAGGATGGATTTCTATATCCCAGTGCCTATGTCTTATTTCCCAGTGGCATGTAAAAAACAATTTTTTTAACATTTGTTTTAAAACTTTGCTTTCCGGATTCTTTCCCTTCTTCCCTTCTCACTCACCCCCACTGGGAAGACAAGCAATTCAATATAGGTTGTACATGTGTAGTTATGCAAAATGTTTCCATAGTAGATATATTATGAAAGACTAACTGTATTTCCCTCCATCCTATCCTGCCCCCACTTATTCTATTTTCTACTTTGATCCTGTTCCTTTTAAAAAGTATTTGCTTCTAACTACCTTCTCCCCCAATCTGTCCTCCCTTCTATCATCCCCCCTCTTATCCCCTTCCCTCCTACTTTCCTATAGGGTAAGATACCCACTTGAGTGTATATCATATTCCCTCTTTAACCCAAACTCAATGAGAGTAAAGTTGACCCATTCCCTTTCACCTTCCTGCTCTTCCCCTACATTGTAAGTTTTCTCTTGCCAAGGAGCTTACATTCTTACAAGTATGCAGTGCTTCTCATCATAGACTGTAGCAGTCAGTACAAAAGCCCATCTCCCCACTGCAAAACAAAACAATTTGAAGCATATGATCTCCTGCTGGTGACTCAGTTTATCATCTCTACCCTGTGATCTTGTCTTTATGCTTAATAGGTCAATGAATAAATTCCAACATATTATTAATAAACTATAATTATTGCTATTATTAATGATTCTTAAAATCAAGAGAGGCTTACATTTTAATTTTTATTCTTTTTAACAGGGAAATATGAAAATAGGAAGGAAGACAGCATGATATACTAGAAAGAGTATAAGGGACTCTAGGTCCGTCTCTTCCAGTGGTTCCCCAACCTTCACTTTTAATGGTTCTTTAAATAAAAAGAAATAGCAAAACCTTTACAGTAAAATCTATTTCATTGGTTTTAGTACTTAATTCTAGTGGTACCGAACAACATGAGAGTGAATGCGTATGTGTGAACCTGAATGTAGAAACATAACAGCATTGCAAAAACCCTACTTAGCAGAAGAGGATGTGACTATTTTCTCTCAATAAGTGTTTGGTAATTAGGAACAATATTGAATATGATGGCTCACCTCAGAAGGAATTTCACAACAATTTTCATTTCACCTTGTGCTTACATAAGTCATTAGGGGATGTTTTATTATTTTGCTCACATTTACTTTCAAAATTCAAGAGTTTTGTTTTCAAATTCACAGTGCTTGCTTTGTAAATGCCTTCGTAATTCTGTTAACACTGCGGAATCATTTTTTTAAGCCTTTGGTAACATTATACACACTTTGTACAGCTTGCTGTGGTCATATTTGTGTTTATTCTGCATTTGGGATTTGAAACATAGGCTAGGCTCATGGGTGTTTGTTTCATCATAATCTTGCTTATTAACCACTTTGTTTTCTTCAGTATCCCAACTTCTATATTCTATTCAATTACGCATAATAGGTATTTGTGCAATAAATATTTTCATGGGGGTGGCAAGTGTTGTTTGTTTGTTTTGTTTTGCTTTTCAACCACCAGAGTATAAATAGACAAGGCAATCTGGCTTAATGAATAGAGTACTGGGCTTGGAGTCAGGAAAACCTGGATTTAAATTCCATCTCTGATTATTGTTAGCTGTATAACTTGGTAAAAATCACTTTCATGTTGCTCTCCAGGAGGTTTAAGTCATTCTTTAGGAACTATGTACTTAATCTGCAGTAGTGGAGACAATTTCCACACCGGGAATTTTCCCTATCGTGACAAAGTAATAGATCCTTTTAGTATTTACATATATATGGTTGCTGTTTGTGTTAAAACATTTAATGAAGTCAGACCAACAAAAAAGTGATTGTGTTTCACATATTTAGGGGCTCATTCAGTTATTGATCCTAGGCCCACAAGAACTTTTAGGACATGGGGTTCATTTCAACCAATCTCTAGTATTCCTATTGCCAACATTACAAGTGACTGGCAGAGCAAGATGGTGGATGTGGGTTTATATGTTCCTGTCCATCATTATAACTTATTTTTTCCCCATAGAACCTCACCTGTCCCACTCCAACCCCCCTTGTACAGAGCTCATTTTGAGGAACAACAATGGCTTTAATGATCTTTAAGGTCACTTAAAGATGCTAGGTGTCCTGGCTTGCTGGGTCCTTTCTAAATTTATTTTGGGGAGAAGGCATACATACAACTTCATTGTTAAAATGGTTCCTTATAGGAAGAGCAGGAAGGTGAAAGGAAAAGAGTCAACCTTACTCACATTAGATTTGGCTCAAGGAGGGAATAACATACACACTCATTTGCGTATCTTACCCTACAGGAAAGTAGGGGGAAGAGGGTGAGAGGGTCATGATAGAAAGGAGGGAAATTGGGCGAGAGGGTAGTTAGAAGCAAATGCTTTTGAAAAGGGACAGAGTCAAAGGAGAAAACAGAATAAATGGGGGGATAGGATAAAAAATGATTCCTTATAGCATATTTCTCACTTTTCTCCATTATCCTTTCTATCTAGGAGCTATATTCCCAGTCCTATGATGCTGTCGGTGTGATGTTTGCCTCCATCCCAGGATTTGCTGATTTTTATTCTCAGACCGAAATGAATAACCAAGGAGTAGAATGTCTTCGCTTGCTGAATGAAATCATTGCTGACTTTGATGAGGTAAACCCCAGGACTCCAGGTTTTATTGTTAAATACTAGGGCCAACAGGGACTAAAGTTAATAGAATAATCAGTTAACCAGGATCTTTCTTTGTGTCAGGCATGATATGGGACTCTAGTGATCCATGAAACATAGCCCAGTACACTGTTTACTGTAAAAATGTGTACACATATACAGTTTTTCCTCTCATGATCAAACCAGAGAAAGCAATACACAATTACATAGAGAAGAGATTTATCTTATCGATTATAAGAGAGTAGCCATTTTGTCAAACCATGAAAATACACACACAGGTACCTTCCCAGTCATCCATTCCATCAAACTCTAGGCACTTTAACCAGCGTGTCTACAAATGCACAGCAATGCCCCACCCAGGCACTCTTCACTCGCCATTCCCACCTGCTTTTTAGACATACATAGTGATGTCCCATTACAGCCCTATCCCAAGGCAGAACCCCTATGGACAATGATAACTTATCTGTGTTCAATGACTAACATTCTTCCACTTTATCATACCCTCCCCATCCCAGTGACCATGAAGTGCTGTCTGCCATTTTTCAAACCCCATTAGCTGTTCCCTACTGATCACTCCCTTATCTTCACTCCTCTCAACTCAAGCCCCCCACATCCCACTCTAAAGCTATTTACCCATTACACTGTGGTTTTCCAAAATGCATGCTCCATAGACGACAAACTTTCCTCTAAAAACCTTTATTTCCTTGTTTCTTCCATCATCTTGTACTCACTGGCTTCCTCCTAATGACAGTTTCTCTAGCCACCCTTTCCAGCACTGACTACACTTTCCCTCATACCCCACCTCTATCTCACTGGTCATGGTGTAGAAGTTGGAACATGTTTTTGGCCCTGATTGGCACTTCCAGGTTATCTTACTACAACCATCACTCTGTAAACCCTCCTCTGAGGGGTTTTAATCACTTTTTTTGGTCCTCATCCTTCTTGACTTTTCTGTACCTTTTGACACTGTTGGTCACCCTCTTCTCATTGATATTCATTTTTCTCTAGGTCTTAAACTCTGTATCTAAAAGACTAAACTCGTTATTATTCCTCTCAAAAGCTTCCTTCTTCCAAACTCTATCATTACTTTAAAAGATACTATCATCTTTCTGATAATCCAGGCTGGCAGCCTAGGTGGTGTCATTCTCAAATCCTCTGTCTCTCTCCGTCTCTCTATCAGTCTCTGTTTCTGTCTGTCTGTGTCTGTCTCTCTCTCTTTCTCTCTCTCTGTCTCTGCCTCTCTCATTCTCTCTCTCTCTGTCTCTGTCTGTCTGTCTCTCTGTCTCTCTCTCTCTGTCTCTCTCAGTCTCTGTCTCGGTCTCTCTCATTCTCTCTCTCTCTGTCTCTGTCTGTCTCTCTGTCTGTCTGTCTCTCTGTCTCTGTCTCTCTCTCTCTGTGTGTCTCTCTGTCTCTGTGCCTCTCTCTCATTTTTAAACATTTGCCAAGTTGTTATTTCTACCTATATAAAATCTCCTAAGACACTGCTATCACCCTGATGCAAACCCTCATTACCTCACACCTGGCCTATAGCAATAACCTTTTGGGTGACTCAAGTCACTCCCAATTCCAGTTCATTTTCTATGCAGCTGTAAAACTGATCTTCCTTAAGCACAGTTCTTATCATATCAGCCCCCATGCTCAATAAACTTCCATGGCTCCTTTTTACCTCCAGGATCACATATAAAATCCTCTGGCTTTCAAAGTCCTTTGTAACCTCCTTTCTACCTTTCCAGGTTACTTAAACCTTTCTCTTCTCTACATACTCTGTGATACAGTGACCCTGGCCTTTTTGCTATTACTTACCCAAGACATTCTATTTTCCAACTTCAGGCATTTACATTGTCTGTTCCCCATTCCTGGAACTCCCTCCCTCCTCATATTTGATTCTTGGCTTCCCTCAAAGCCTCTTTTCAAGGTGTCTTTCCCATACCTATATTATCCTAGTATCTTTATTGATTTTCTGCCATTTATTCTGAATTTTTCTTGTTTATACATAATTGTTTGCATGTGGCTCCTCCCTTATTAGATTGTAATCTCCTTGAGGGCAGTACCTTTCTTTGTATGCCCTGTGCTTAGTACAGTGCCTGGAATATAATTGACATTTAATAAATGATTGACTGACTATTCTTTGTAGAATACAATGGAAATGTGAATGAATGGATGAATGAATGAATGAATGAATAGCAATTATTAACTGTTAACTATATACTGTACTAAGGACTGAGGGTGCAACTACAAAAGTGAGTTATTTCCTATAGTCAAGGAAAACTTACATTTCATTAGGAGGAAACAACATATGCAAGGGAGAAGTGATCAGGGAAGGGGCATGTTTTCACCTGAGAAGGCACAAGGATAATGAATGGATCCTAAGAGAAGTGATCAGCATTATCTTTCCAATTGTAAGTGTAGCAATGACTTGGTATAAGCGATGGGAGGGAAAAGGCACAAGGAAGAATGCAAGAAGATGGATTTTGGGGAGCATGAGCATGATTTGGTCTGGGGATGGCTAGATAGAGTGGGCTTTGCCCTCACTCAGCAGTCAGGACAGCTCAGCTTCAGGGCAGAAGTGCCAGCTGAGTAGATTAAGTTCCCCTTGGCATGGTTTGTGGAGGTTCCATGGTCTGGAGGATGTTAAAAGTAAGACAAATGGTAAGAAGATGACCAAAGTGGATGGCTGTACGCGATGTGAAACAATGTCTGGGACCAACCATTACTGATTAGCTATTAAACCAAACTCCATAATAATTAGGAGTTATTAATAAGTTTAATCTAAAAAGCTTTTATGATATACCTACTGTGTGCAAGGTGTTCTGCTGTGTACTGAAGATACAAAGATAAAAATTAAAATAGTTCTTGCCCTCATGGAGCTTAAATTCTACTGGGGGAATGCCACATGTAGATAGATAAATATATTTATGATAAATTAGAAGGTGAAAAGGTAACACAGTTCATCTAGATGTCTGACAAACCTCTTATGTATGATTGGAACAAAGAGACCAGTATACAAAGAAGGTTTCTGGAAAAATATGCAAACAAGGCCAGAAGTGCCTTTCATAGCTATAAATACAAAAGTAAGGCAGAGAATGCTTAGCCTATTTTTCCCCCTAGGCTGGCTGGTAAAGAGCTATTCCCTATAGTCATAGTAGGCAAAGTCCAAGTTTCCTGGCCTGTAAACTACAGCTCGGTTTCTTGCTGTTCCTCTAGTAAGGGGGCCAAAAGCTCTATCATCTTCTCCCTAAGAGGTTAGCTCTGATCCAGTAATCCTTCTTCTCTCTCTAAATGGCTAGAGCCCAGGCCCCTGTACTTTCTAAGAGACTGACTCTGTCTCCTCTTTAGAAAGCTGAATCCCAGGATCCTCATCTCCAGATAATGGAGAGGTGATAGTAAACACTGCAAAGTTGGATTCAGAGTCAGTGGAACTGGGTTGACATCCTGTCTCTGCCATTAGGTCTCAAGCTTCCTGAGAAAAAGTGTAGGGCCATGAGATATATTCAGAACATAGTGAGTAATCCAGTTTTGTTGAATCATAGAGTATGATTCATCAGCCTATGTACATGTGAGATAAGACAGAAGGGATAGATTGGAGGCAGACTGAAGAGGACTTTGAATGCCAGGATAAGGAAGTACGGTGAACAAATATGTTTTTATAACAATCAGCAGGGCATTCTCCCCAAAAGGCAGAACTCAAAGTAATCACAGTGTTGTAGAGCTTCTTACCATAGTTCTTTCTCTAACAAAGGACCAGGGCTTTTTCCCCATTTCATCTCCATTTCTGGCTATTTAATTAATAAAAGATCCAATTAAGTTACTGCATTATACCACAAACACTTCCGGTTGAATAATGAATTAAGTTTGCAGCCCACATATTAAATGAAATATTGTGGCCCCTTACTAACTTCTAATCTACTTCTGGTAGACAGATGCAATTTGCATCAACCCAAACCTGGCCCGTAGCCAAATGACTGAACACCAAAGCAGATAACGCCCGAATGATTCCATAGCAGAAAAGACAGAGGAACACAGGGATAGGGAAAGACACTCTCTCATTTTGAATATTCTCATCTACAGGGCTGCTCAACACACTCCTGCTACTGGCACTAAAGCGATAAGTCAGAATCCGGTTTGATAATAGCTCACACTTAGGTAGTGCTTTCCTGACATACACGCAAGGGAGAGGTGACCAGGGAAGGGAGATGTTTTCACCTGAGAAGCCACAAGGATAATGAATGGATCCTAAGAGAATTCATTAGCATTCTCTTTCCAATTGTAAGTGTAGCAATGACTTGATTAAATTCCCATGGTATAAGGGATGGGAGGGAGAAGACACAAGGAAGAATCTTTTAGACCTTTTTCACCTATTTGAAGTTCTCTTTTACTTTCCTACTTCAAGGCTCTGATTTTGATCTGGCTTAATTGTGTCT
Source organism: Pseudocheirus occidentalis (assembly GCA_028646575.1). Lineage (NCBI taxonomy): Eukaryota > Metazoa > Chordata > Mammalia > Diprotodontia > Pseudocheiridae > Pseudocheirus > Pseudocheirus occidentalis. The sequence continues at coordinate 83,541,003 of CM053594.1, forward strand.
CTCATCAATTTTTATTTAAACCTGTTTTCTTTCCTCTTTCTTTCTGTTTTATGAAGCGACATACCTCATGATCTTCTACCATCTTCCATTGTAGGATTTTGCAAATAAATTAATGTCCTAGCCTGGTTCTCTCCTTGGCTACCATATTTTTCTCTTGGCAAGAAGAACAAATGTTTGCCTGAAAATGTGATTTATAGGCTCTTTTGTTCTCATTGGTATGATAGGTTTCCATTGGTTAAAGTACCATAAGAAATAATAATTGTGGGGTTTTTTGGTCATTTCCTATTTTGGGTGTTAACTTTTTAATGGCTCAAATTAGTTTCTTTAATTCTGTTTGGGATGAAAAATAACCCTCATCCTTAATTTAGTGAAAAAAATGAACACAGAGATCTCTTAGGATAAGAACAGGAGTTTATTCTCTTCCTCAGGAAAAGAGGGTGGTCTTCCTCATGACTCGTTATGGAGAAGAGGCGTGGTACAAAAGACAGTGCAGGGGTGGCTAGGTGGAGCAGTGAATAGAGCACCGGCCCTGGAGTCAGGAGGATCCAAGTTCAAATCCAGCCTCAGACACTTAACACACACACACAAAAAAAACTAGCCGTGTGACCTTGGGCAAGTCGCTTAACCCCAACTGCCCTCCAAAAAAAAGCACAAAAAAAAAAAAAGACAGTGCAAGAATTTTTACTCTAATGCAGTCAAGCCCCCCTCCTGAGGGAGTATCTCCTCTCTTGTTGGTTGAGAGGCAGACTTCACCAAATTCTTTTCTAAATGGGAAGCAAGAAGGAGGGGAGAGGGAACAGTCCCAAAGCAAGGGAGGAAGAGCGAGCCTGGGATGTCCCTGACTCCCACTGTCCAGGAGGAGCGCTGCCCCCCCCCCCCAAGGTGGGAAAGCAGACAATGGAAAATGAAGGTGACTGACAGTAGCAATGGAGGAGAGAAAGGGAAGTTAATCCCAAACTGAGAAGTTTTCGCTCATCCCATACAATTCCATGCCATATCTTCTTTTCATTTTTTCTTCTGTTTTGTTTTGCTTTTGATCTCTGCTCTAGAGAGTTGATTGCCTAAATGTACAAAAATATTTGATTTGGAAATGGCTCTGAAATCAGTAGCCAGTCATTCTCTGCATACTAAAATGTAATCAACTTCATTTCTCATGCTACTCATCATCCTCACTATACCCATTGTCTCTTGACTCTTTTCTTGAATTATAATATTCATCATCTGCAGGAGTGAGACTTCTCCAAAGTCTACAAATATTTGGCCTTACTAATTTTTATCTGGATTTAGGTATAATAAAATGTTTTTTTAAACTTTCTTCCTCTATTCTCATCTTTGAATTAAAATCACTAAGAATTAAAATATTTCTTGATCTGATTTGAATAGTATTATCAATTGATTTATAGAATTTTTTCTACTTCTGAAATCTTCATGAACAATTTTGGCACCTAAGCATCAGTAATTTTCATGGTAATGTTTCATGGTGGTGCAAATACTTGCCATGAGCATTAATGTCCCATGAAGTTTTTTTTCTTTTCTGCCTTAGGACACACACTATAACTAACCCTAGTTCCTTTATTTGCCTGTGTAAGGAGAGACAGTAAGCCATCCTTCCATTTACCTGTAACTTACTTTGGAAATCCCTTTTTGTAATAGTAAGAATTTTAATATTGCTATAATTCAGCTCTTCTAGTAGTATGAGTTTTCATTAGTCACTGGAAAAAGAGATCACATTTAGAGTACCAAGAATTAAGTTAAACTTTGTAGTCTAAAAATCGTGCAGTTCTGAGCACCATCTTCTTTCCATTCTTCCTCCCCCCCACCCACTCTGCTATAGTCACTATAGAAGCAGAAGAGACAGGAATGAAGATAATTTTTAGTTTTTTTTATTGTCTGTCTCTGAATAACAAATTCATCTCTAAAATGATCAATTAACTGGTAGTCTCTCTGTGTTTAGCTAGTCTGACCCTCAGAAAGTAAGTACAGTCTATTATAGGACCATATTAAATACATAGGAGGTGGATGATAAATGTTTTTGAATAATTTTAAATGGAATTTCTCAAGATTGAAAGATGGAAGGGATATAAGTCATCTAGCCTAATTTTTTCAGTTTTCAGATGAGAAATATTGACACCCAGGGAGATTAACTGCTAACTTGTCCAAGTACATATGTAGGGGGGTGTCCTGGAGCCAGCTCTAAGTGGTGAGCTGGTTGCTGAATTTTCAAAATGACCATTTACACCTCAGAAACCACAATCACTACAAATTAGGGTTTGAGTTATTATTTTGTTGATTGTCTCTAGACTTAAAAAGTATTAATGATAGAGATTAAATATAGGGTATGTGCATAGATTTCTTTTTTTTTTTTGCCAGAGTGTCTGATTGTTAAACATTTAACAGCACACCTCTGTATTGCTCTATCAACTTTGTTGGAGGGCAGTAGAAATTAAGTCATCCTTAGACTAGTCATCTGGTAACTTGAGGCTAATAAGGATGGTAAATAGTAATAATGACTGACATTTCAATAGAGCCTTAAAGATTTGCAAAGTGCTTAACATCCATGATCTCATTTGAGCCTCACAATGCCCCTAAATCTACGTATTTAAACCCAGGCCCTCTTATTCCACATCTAGTATTCTTTTTATTAGACCACACAGTACTCATTTTCTGAGAATTTAAAAACAAGCATGAAAAGTAATAAAAACATCTATGTGGATGAAAGAGAAAGTGACCTCAAAGGTGGGGCTCATTTTGCAAATGTGAGCCTGGATTCCTAGACTCAGTTATATATAAGAAGCAGCTCTAAGGAAGATAAGAAGACTTGCATTTTTGTCTCAACTCTGCCTCCAAGTTGCTGTGTGATCTTGAACAAGACATTTGTTCTCTGGATTCCCTTTTCTTCATATTCCACATGAGGGCTTAGGACTAACTGATCCCTGAGGCCTCTTCTAACTCTATGACTCTAATCATCTTAAACAAAACCTCCTCTAGGGCTCACTCTCCCCTTTAATATTACATTTCAAAGGGGGGAAAGGAAATGTTTTTTTAAGATTTCAAAAATAGATGAAGGAAAGTAGGAAAGTACAAGCTTGAAATTTCAAAGTAGTGTCTAAAGGTAACCAAAAAAGGGAAGAAAAGAATGAAAATTCTTTATTTTCCATTAAGATGCATGAAGAAAATGTGCCAAGTGATGCTTTACTCCAGGGACCAAACAGTAGTGGAAAGAACACAGAATTCAGCATCAGAAGACATGAGTTTATGTTCCAGCTGGGACACTTGTTACCTGTGACCTGGAATGAGTCAATTGACTTATCTAGAAGCAGCTAGGTAATAGAGTAATGGACTTAGAGTCAAAAAGACCTGAATTTAAATCCGTTTTCAGATGCTTGCTGTATGACCTTGGGCAAGCCAATTGTCTGTCTCAGTTTTCTCATCTATAAAATGAGGATAATAATAGCACCTAGTTGTCAAGATTGTTGGGAGGATAGGGTTGACTAGATGGCTTACTGAATAGAGTGCCGGTCCTGGAGTCAGGAGGGCTGAGTTCAAATCCAGCCTCAGACACTTAATATTTAACTAGTCGTGTGACCTTGGGCAAGTAACTTAACCTGCCCTCTCCCCTCCAAAAAAAAAGCAAAAAATAAATTGTTGGGAGGATAAAATGAAATGATATTTGTAAAGCATTTTGCAAAGCCTAAAATACTATATAATTCCTGATTATACTTATTTTATTGGGATTAATTTCCTCAGTTGTAAGAAAAAGATTAGAAAGTATGCAGTACCTGCTTCACAGGGCTGTTGTGAGAAAAGGTCTCTGCAAACCTAAAGCAGTAAAGAAATATGCAAACTATTATACCATCGGCCAAAAGATACTCTTAACCTGTTTTCAAATATATTGAATCTATGGATTAAAAAAAACTAAAAATCTCAATGGATCTCATGATGAATTGAAGATACCCTATGTCTCAGTTTAGACTTTCCAAAATGAAGAGTCTTTTACTGTTGTCTGGGAAATCAGTCAATCAATAAGCATGCATTCAATTTCTTCTGCATGCCAGGTACAACCCTAGAATCTAAGAATACAAAACCAAAATGAAATGGTCCCTGTCCTCCAGGAACTTATATTCTTTTAGAAGAGACAATATTTACATAAATAAGATTATAAAGAATGTATATGAATTCATATGTGAAGAATGTTTAAAATAAATATATTTTTGAGAGGGAGAGGACTAGGGAGATCAGGAAAGGTTCCCTATAAAAGGCAGTGTTTGAGTTAAATCTTGAAGAAAACATGAGGCCAGAAACTAACACCAAGAAACTTATTTCTCATTCTAACCTTATTTCCACTAATCATGGCACCTAAAACCTCAGCATGATATATGTATCTCAAGACAATTCGTATCTTCCTTCATGTCATCCCTGGAGACCTGCTGACTTTTTAAATGATGTTTAGGTTCAAAGGTAAAGTTATTATGAAGAAGAAAGGCACAGAGTCATCCAGTTTGAGAACTTGCCCTGTGGTTTCACTGTCTGGATATGAAAAATGGGCTTCTTTTCCCGGGAGTGGCTTCTAGGAATATAAAACTATAAAGCCAATCACAAGCAGCTCTCCTGAGAATTGCTGCTGCGAATAACTTTAAGGATCTAATGGCATAGTATAGTGAACTCTCTATTTATTCAGCAATAAGCTAAAGCAAAACATTCACAAGAATATAACATAACAACTTATTACTAAGGTGGCCACATGGTGTTAAACAAAACATATCATCAGTAAGTCACAATCTCCTCAACCAATATAAAGTACCCATCAAAAGTCTTCTTTCATTTTGATTGAAGGCTGGCTTCCAGTCATCCTTAAGAAGTAGTGGAAAGTACAAAGGCCATCGACCCCAGGTCACAGTAAGTTATAAAATCAGCATCAGCACTGAGTACCCAAGTACTACATCCTTTCATCTTAACTTGAGGCTCGCTTCCAAACGCCATGACTCCTCTTCCACGCTCCCAGCTCTTGCGTAGACTCACACCTAGGCAGCTCTCCCTCCTGTTTCACACCTCAGCTTATGGCAACAATTCTTTGAAGAATCTGTTTCTAGGAAGAGAAAGCTTAACAGAGTCACAGCAATATTTATGCGCATTGCCAGCATTATCATCTCAATTTACTTTCTGTCTGAGAAATCAAACACAAATCAGTTGTAAAGTTCCAGGACTTCTGTAAACAGCAGTAAAGTCTTCTTTCAGGGATTCTGGATCATCAACAAAGTCCTTTTTCAGCATTTCTATCCCAAAGCAATAGATAAGTCTTTTGTATGCCTGAGCAACAGACAGAGTGCTACAGAGTGCCACAAATCACAAGCATTCTCCCTCTCAATCCTGCTTGGTCATGACTCATGCTCAAGCTTTTATGTACTCTGCTCCTTCCTGTTCTGCCTTTCCTGTTCCACTCTTTTGGCAAGTCCCTCCCACCTTGGGCTCCTTGTGATGATGTTAAGCCTATTAAGGGCAGGGAAGCTCTCCAAACTCCTTTAGGCCTAGTAAGGGAAACACAATATATACTGTTTCCAACAAAGACTTGATATAATCACAGGTGAGATTCAAAAGCACTGGAATAGCTGAAACAAGGAGCAAAGTACTACTTTGTTTGCCATTACAAAAACTCAGCACAGTCAAAATTAAAACAAGAGATAGCTGTTAACACAAGTGTCTATTCTCAATTCTGCTAGTAACTTTATATAATTTTGAGTAAGTTCTCTGGGACTCAATTTCCTGATTTGTTAAATGGGAAGAAAGGAAGAGAGAATACTATCTCCAAAGACCTAGCCAACTCTATGATTCCAAGACCTATTCTATAATTAACTCTAACTACTGCATTAGATCAGGCACATCAAAAAAACCAAATTTTTACTGAGATTGCCAGTTGCTGGATAGACTCAATTGGAAGCTAGGATCAGGGTTAGGGAACCTTCAGACTTGAGGCCACATGTGGTCCTCTAGGTCTTCAAGTGTGGCCCTTTGACTGAATCCAAACTTCACAGAACATATCCTCTTAATAAAAAAAATTGTTCTGTAGAACTTGGACTCAGTCAATAGGTTGCATCCAAGGACCTAGAAAGCTACATGTGGCCTCAAGGCCACAGGTTTCTTCATCCTTGGATGATCACTGTGTGAACTGTATTAGAAGGCATTCCTGTTCATGTAGAGTGTGAGCTAAATAGCTTCTGAAGTCTCTTTGTATGCTACAGTTCCATGATTTGACCTGCCATACATAAAAATGCATGGAATGACGAATTATATTACAATAAGGTTCTACTCTATTAAGATTTCCTAAATGGGATGTAGTGCAATCATCCATACAGCAAATGGAATGAGACTTTGTAAATAATTAGAAAAAAGGCATGAAGATTAAATTCTTTCTAATCTTTTCCACATGGCCAATTCAACATGAGATAACTTATCATTACTTTCCCATACTCAAGTTAGAGCTATGAATTTAGAACCTACAAGATTCAATTCAGCTTTTGAATTTAAAAAAATGTATTGTCATTTTGGTAGCACATAAATGCATTTTCCTCATCTTCCTTGAAGTGATTAGGTGATAGTCAATCCAATAAAGCATTTATTGCAGCACCTACTACATATAAGATTCTGTGTTGACGCCAAGGATGCCAAGATGTAAACAGAATCACAAAACTTCAGAACCATAAGAGACTTCAGAAAATATCTGGTCCAACCCATAGTTAAAGATCTCTTCTATAACATATTTGAAAAGGAGCTATCTAACCTTTGCTTGAAAGCCTCAGTTAGGTAGAACACAAACCTCCTTAAAAGACATATTTCATTTTTTGATGGCTCCAATTGTTGGGATATTTTCTCCCCATGTAAGGCTCTGCTTTGGTAGAGGAAAGGTCAATGTCTTATCTAATAATGGTGCATATACTCTAAAGTTCAACTAAACTTGCTTTATTATTATTCCTCATACATGATACTACCTCTTCAGCCTATGTGTCATTGCATAAGCTGTAGAATACATTTTCTCCTTCCTTTTGCCTCTTAAAATGTTTAGTTTCCCTCAAAACTCAGCTCAAAGAGCAGCTTCTACATGAATCCTTCCATGATCCCCCCTTCCCCACCCCTTTTACCCAAAGAAGCTACTAGCCTTTTAGTTATACTTGAGTAGTCAACACGCTCCATCTGAATAACCCATTAGGTGACACTGTAGATGCCAGCTGAGTTGTAATATTGGATCACCAACTCCCTGCTGGACATTTTATACTGTCTAACCTTTAGGCATCTCCAACTCAGTAATTTCAAAGCAGAATTCATTATCTTTCCCCAAAACACACCCATCTTTCATTTCCTGTTTCTATCAAGGTCATCATCACTATTCCAATCACTCAGGTTAAGAACCTTGGAGAAATCCTCAACTCTTCCTGGTCCATCACTCCACATATGTAATCAGTTGCTAAATCTTATCTATTCTGCATCCACATTTACTATATTCCTTCCCTTTCTATCCTCTCACAAAGCTACCATCTTATTTTAGATCTTTACCACTTCCTGTCTGGATTATTAAAATAAACAACTTATTTGTCTCCTTTCCCCAAGCTTCTCCCCTCTCCAATCTATCCTTTTTGAATCTGCCAGAGCGATTTTAGTATCAGTGCTGTTGAAGCAAACCCCAAAGTAATTTTCCTAAAGCACAAGGCTGACCACATTTACTCATCTGCTTAGTCAGCTCTAGTTGCTCCCTATTACATGTCTACAATTAAATGCAGATCAAATATTCCTGTTTTGCATTTAAATTTCTTTACAACTTGCCTCCACCTTTCCTTTTTTTTACCTTATTTTATATTTCCTTACCTTCATATACTCTACAGTTCAGCTAAACTCACCTTATTATTACTCCCCAAACATGACTCTACATCTTTAGCCTATGTGTCTTGCATAAGCTGTGGAATACATTTTCTCCTTCCCTTTGCCTCTTAGAATCTTTAGTGTCCTTCAACATTCAGCTCAAGCAACACCTTCTAGATGAATCCTTTCCTGACCTTTCACTTCCCCA
>CM053594.1:83549158-83563576 GCA_028646575.1 Pseudocheirus occidentalis
AGATAGATAGATAGATAGATAGATAGATAGATAGATAGATATGTGTGCCTGTTGCCTCTTCCAATAAGCTCTTTGAGGACAGGTACTATGTTGTGTCTGTCTTTGAATCCTCAGTGTCTAACACAGTGCCTGGCACATGGACCAAGAACAGCCATCCAGTTCGTTTGCTGTGCATTCAGGGTATGCCAGGAGGAGCAATGGGGATCAGCCACATACTTTTCAAAAGACCACCAGGAGGTTGAGCATACCCATTTCCCCCAGTCTCTCTATTTTCACTCCTCCTGGTACATGCTTTGCATATCTGGCTACAACAGAATCCATCCCTCCATAGAAGTCATGGCTTTTTATTGAAATGGGGAACCCATTCTAGTCACCTTTTAGCATCAAGCAGAGAAACTGAGCAGGGCCCACTTAGCAGTGTGGTTCAATGGAGAGGACACTGGATTTGAAGTCCAGAAACCTGAATTCAAATTCCTTCTCTGTTATTTACTACCTGTGTGATCTTAGGCAAGTCATTTGACATGCAGACCTCAGTTTCCTTCTTTGTAAAGTAAGAAGGTTGGACTAGATGACTTCTGAGATTGTCTTCCATCTCTACTTGCATAATTCTGTGCTTTATTGCCCAACTCTTATTACATAATGAAGGAATAGTTTCAAATAGGATAATAGGAACTACTAAAGGAGATTACAAAAGATGATTTTTTGAGGCAATTACAAGGATGAAGAAGTCAAGGAAATGCATAGGGAAAGAGGGAGTGTAGAAGAGGCCCTAAGCATTCTGTCACCACTAACACTGAGGCTAATCAGACTATCAACTCACAGGAGCTGGCCTCTCCTATGAGGCTTAAATTAGGTAACAGATGTAAAGTGCTTTGTAAACTCTAAAATCTTATATAAAATTGTTGTACCTGCTGCTGTTCTTGTTATTAAGATCTTATTGCTAGGGGCAGGGGTTGGAGGACAGTCATATTAAACTGTGGACTTGTTAAGCTTGCAATCCTCTAAAACCCCAGGATATTTTTTTAGATGAACTATCATCTAGCCATGCTTCTTATATTTTGTATTTAAGTGGAAATTTTTTTTAGCCCAAGTGTTAAACTTTATAGTCATCTCTTTTGAATATCACCTTTACTCAATCTGGCCCAATGTTCTATCCCATCAAGATCTGACTGGATCTTGGAGCCAATCTTATTTGGAAGATGGTGTCCAGTGGACTGTCCCCTGAATGCTGCTTAGCATTCTTAATGAACATGGCATACTTCTCAAATTTGTAAATGACAAGAAGTTTGAGGGAGTAGCTAATACCAAAGCAAAACACACACACACACACACACACACACACACACACAGACCAGCAGAGTCTGGAGTCAGGAAGGCAGTTCAAATTCAACTTCAGACACTTTTTAGCTTGGCAAGTCATTTAACCCTGTTTGCCTCAGTTTCCTCATCTGTAAAAGTGGGACAACAAAAGTACCTCCTCCACAGGTTCTTATTAGTTTACGATTAGATAATATTTGTAAAGCACTCAGTAACCCTATAGAGCCAATGCAATATCCACAGTGCCAACAGTGACTGCAAATATGATTTTATAGTGCTCAATCACAAAATATAACAGACTCTCCATCTAGAAGACAGAAGCAAAACATTTATTCAGACACCAGAAAGCTGAATCCATTATAGTAGCAAAGAAGCTAATACACCATAACAGCACAGAGAGCCACACCATCCTTTAGCCTTCCCACAAACCAACATTTACTCACAAGCTTAAATGTCGCCCTCATATGCATCTTCTCCTCCTTCCAGGCCAGCTACTCTGACTCTCATCCTTCTCTGTGCTCTGCTCCACCCTTCAGTAAACTCCTCCCACCACAGACTCCGTGTGACTACATTCAGCCTATTAGGAGCAGGGAAGGTCTTCAAATTCCCTTTACCATTACAAACCCCTAAAACGCTGTAATTATTGTTGTGGTTACCATCATTATTATTGGGCATGCTCCAATCCTTTGGTGCCTTTTCTCTATAGTGATTCAGAGGTGGCCGGACAAGCATATCTGACAGTTCTTTCAACACCTCAGGATTATGCTCAGTTAGGCCTGGTGGCTTGGGCTCAGCAAGAGCAGTTAGGTCCAGACTTCTCTCCCTTCTTATGTTGCCTCTATCCCTTCTAAACCCAAAGATCATTCTCCTTGACATAAAAAACAGAAGCTTCAATTTAAAAGTAAAATGATATAAAATAGTCTCTCAAGAAACTTACTGTCTTTGTGGGTAAGGGTGGTATTAAGAAATAAATAATACGTCCAGTAAAATGTGTTGTGTAAAGAAGAGTTCCAGATAACTTGGCATTCAAGGCCTTCCACACTTAGCCTTCACCCTTTCTATACAGCCTTAATTTTTAATACTTGTCACACATTTATATGTTCCAGGCACATCTGAGGAAGGAAAGATCACATTTCCACTGAGGCTTCAAGGGAGTGGCTTTAGATCTTGAAAGAAGAGAAGTTTTGTTTTTTTTTTCAACAGGCATATCTGTGGAAAGAATGTCTTCTAGGCATTCAAGGGCACAGAGGTGTAAATCTGGGACAAGACAGGATGAGATCAGAGAAAAGTCAGTTGTTTGTTTTTGCTAGAATTTAGAGTGGGTGACCAGTATTGTGAAATAAGGCTACATAAGTAAGTAGGGTGAGGATGGAGTGTGGAGGGCCTTGAATACCAGGTTTTTACAAATATACATAATGTGTGCATATATGTATGTGCATATACATATATTTGTATAAATATATAAACATGCAAATGATGATAATTTTGTTGTTCAGTCCTGTCCAGCTCTTCATGACCCCATTTGGGTTTTCTTGGCAGAGATACTGGAGTAGTTTGCCATTTCCTTCTCCAGCTTATTTTACAGATGAGGAAACTGAGGTAAACAGGTTAAGTGACTTTCCAAGGACTATACAGTTCAATGTCTGAGGCCAGATTTGAATTCAGTTAGATGGGACCTCCTGATTCCAGACCCAGCACTCTGTCCTCTGTCCCATCTAGCTACCTGATAGTAATAACAGTATTAGCTAACATTTATATAGTATCTATGATGTGCTCAGCATTATGCCAAGCACTTGACAAATATTCTCATTTCATTCCCACAACAGCCCTAAGACATAGATTCCATTATTATTCCTATTTTACAGAAGAAGAAACTGAAGCAAAATTTAAATGACTTGCCCAGAATTACACAGGATAAGTGGCTGAGGCCAGATTTAAAGTCAGGTCTTTCGGATTATAGGCCCAGTACTTTATCTACTGTGCCACACAACTGCCCCATGGGTATGCATGTGTATGTTTGGTATATACTGTATACATCGGGCTTGCTGAGCCCTTTTTAGGGCTACTCATTCACCTTCGGGGTCCATCCACCTTCACCCCACTTTCACCTGTGGCTCCAAGAAGCTGCAGTATGCACAGCATCACTACAGTAGTAAAACTATATTAGCAGACAGGCTAAACCAGGCTGAAGGTAACTGACAGGCTTCAAACCCATGAGTGAATTAGAGAAACATCTACCCCAAGAATGTGAAGACTTCCCCTGGTGGAACAGGTAAATGAAAGCAATTCATTCCAGTAGCCGTAAAGGCAGCTGAAGCAGACGTGTGGGATGCTTAGAGCTTGGTCAAACACTGGAGACACCAAGGTCAATCATTGCATCCCAGGCCCTTGCCTGGTTGTCTTGACTTTTGTCCTGCCACTGAACTTTGATGGTTCCGGGAGAGAGCAAGGGTGTTGACTTTGTGCAATTCTGCCCATCTTAAATCCAATTCATGCACAAGTCAAGACATGACCACATGATGTCACTTGTCCTCTTCAAAACGCAGGACAAAAACCAACACACATACAGGTTGCTGCTGAAAGGACGGTGTTTTCTAATGGAAGAGGCAACATCTAAATGTTATAATATATAATATCTAAATATATACAAAATATATGCAGTGCAAATGGAAGGGGATCTCAGAGGGAAGGAGCTAGCAGCTGGAGGAGCCTGAGAAGGGCAGAAAATAGGACTTGAGCTGAAGCCTGAAGAAAGCTGGGAAAGCAGGAGGAAGAGCTGAGGGGGCAGAGCCCTCCCTCCGCGCAGGAGGCAGAGCCGAGGGGGTGGAGCATTCCCAGCAGGAGGCAGAACCGAGGGGGCGGAGCATTCCCAGCAGGAGGCGGAGCTGAGGGGGCGGAGCCCTCCCTCTCTGCAGGAGGCAGAGCCAAGGGGGGCAGAGCATTCCCAGCAGGAATGCTCTGTGTTGGCTCCCCATTAGCGCTTCAATTTTACAGCCTGGATGACTTGGAAAACTGTGATACCCCCAAGAGACATTGGAAAGTTTGGAAAAGGACCATGTTTTGAGGGGAAAATTATAATTTCAGTTTTGGATGCAATGAATAAAGCGTTTATTGAACATCTACTATGTACAAACACTGTGCTTTGTGTTAAGGATACAAATAGAAAAGTAAGACAGATCCCGTTCTTAAGAAGTTCACATTCTAATAAAGAAGAAAACACACAGGGAAGCAGCAAGGTGGTGCAGTGGATAGAGCTCTGGGCCCGGAGACAAGAAAATGTGACTTCAAATCTAGGCCCAGATACTTACTAAGTCACTGACCCTGGGCAAGTCACTTAATCTCTGTTTGCCTCCCTTTCCTCATCTGTAAAATGGAGTCAATAAAAGCACCTGTCTCCCTGAGTGGTTGTGAGGATCAAATGAGATGACTGTAAAATGCTAAGCACAATGCCTGGCAAAAAGTAAGCACTATGCAAATGTTGGCTATTATAATTAGGGGCAGTTAGGTAGCACTAGGACTAGAGTCAGGAAGACTCATCTTCTTGAGTTCAAATCTGGCCTCAGACATTTACTAGCTGTGTGATGTTGGGCAAGTCGCTTAACCCTCAGTTTGCCTCAGTTTCTTCATCTGTAAAATGAGCTGGAGAAGGAAATGGCAAATCAGTCCAGTATCTCTGCCAAGAAAAACCCAAAAGGGGTCATGAAGAGTTGTGCATGACCAAAACAACTGAGTAATAACATGACAAGTCAGATGGAAGGATCCCATGGTCTCTGGAGTACAGAGTAAAAGTATACACTAATGTTTCTTTTTTAATGTAATTTTTACTGATAAAATCATATCCATTTCTGAGGCTGAACCATTTGATAGCACCAAGACCTCTGATGACAAGAACTTTCTTTTCTGCGTCCTCAGTAGCTATGTCTGTAGCACCTGCAAGAGCAGTTGCCAGGGTGCATCTCCACGGAAGCCCTTTCTCAGGAGGATGGCTGAGGGCACTGGGCTGGCAGCTTGCTATTCCCAAGGTTCTTGTGTTCAGGGTCCTCAACTGTCTTCATCACAGTCTGAGGGGAGATGATCAAGGTGGTGGTAGTGATGGTGGTTAGATTTGCCCGGCATATACCACCTACTGTCTCTCCATCAGACCAGCCTTGCTTAAACAGCAAGGCATCCTAGTGGTAAGCAGCGTGGTAATTATCCTAGTGGTAAGCAGAAAATTTCCCTTGTTAGGGGATACTATATTTTTTAAAAGTTCAATATTCAGAAAGACTCCATGATGTGCAGAAATGACTCTTGTTTGCTCACTCTTCCATTTTCAATGTAGACAGTACTTACTGGGTTACAAAAATCAGAAACTAACATCATTGTCTTTGATTATTTCTAGTTACTTGGTGAAGATCGATTTCAAGATATTGAAAAAATTAAGACAATTGGAAGCACTTACATGGCAGTATCAGGCTTATCACCTGAGAAACAGGTAAAGAACAGTTTTCTTCTTTATTTTCCTCAATTTTTAGTAGACTAGCCAACATCCACTCCTAAGAAGTTAGATCCAAGAACCTCTCAATTATTAACCAGAATCAATTCAACTATAAATCCCATGAAAACAGGGGCAGAGACATATCTTTCAATCTGCCGTAACACCTCATACTATGTTCTGCACACAGTAGGTAATTCATAAATGTTTGTTGAATAAGTCAGTGCTTGGGGGACGGTAACATGAAGGGTTTGGACAATCAAAGATCTGAATTTTTTTTTAACCAAATATCGAACAGTATCCTTTCTTCATTAAAATCTTCTCTAAAAATACATAAAAAAAGAAAAGAAAAAAGTTTAAAAAATTATGTAACTATACTCTCCTATATTAATCATTACATCCAGGGAACATTCCTTAAATTTCTTTGCTGATTCAGAATTCTGAATTATTGTCTCCATCACAGTCTGAGGGGAGATGATCAAGGTGGTAGTAGTGCTGGTGGTTAGATTTGTGTTAAATAATTAGATTTAATTATTGAAGACATTATTGTCATCACAGTGAACACCAATTATCTTTGTTCATCACTAGAGACATGAAAGAAGAAACTGGAATCAGAGGGTAGTGAGCCCTATGTCCCTTCAAAGTTATTTTGGAGGTTTTACTTTTGTAATTAGATCTCTTAAACAATCATGTTTCTTTGTGGTTAATTTTTTTTGTCCTTAAAGTGCTTACAGTAATTATAGATAATTAAGAACTTTGCTATATGATAATGATGGTCATAATAGCCTTGTGATCATCTCCAAAGCATTTAACCTCTCAGTACCCCCAGGTAACTCTCTAAAGCTATGACATTACAAACAAATTAACTATGTGCATCAGTGGAGTGAGTTTCCATAGTGGAAGTCACATAGACTGGTAAAATCACAAGCTCTGATTTAAAAAAAAAAATATCTCAGAGTACTGAAGACCTGCATTCAAGTCCCACATGACTGGGGGGAGGGGGAATCTTTCAGTGTGCATGGCAAGTCTTTAATTCTCTAAACTAAGCTAAAGAGTAGGGGCATTGTTAAGAGAGAGGGGGTTCCTGCTGGGTAATAATAACAAGAATAATAAGTATTATAACCTTAGCATCATAGGATTTAGAGCTAGAGGGAACCTTAAAGATTATATAATCTGAACCCCACTCATTGAGGAAGCCAGGTCAGATAGGTAAAATCACTTGTCCCCAAATGCACAGATCATAAGTAGCAAAGACAAAATTTAAACCCAGGCTTTCTGACTCCAGCTCCAGTATTCTTTCTATTATACCCCTGCTGCTTTCTTATACAGAGAGCAGTAACGTTCCTCCAGTGCTGCTGACTAACCTAACAAAAATTCTAAGGACCCACTGACATGAGTTTAAATTGGCTTGGCTCTGAGCATAGTTGCTCTTTGCAAGCAAGCTTCCTAAGAGACAGAGGAGAATTCCAATAAAGCCCTAAAGGGCGGAGAGTAGAACACTTTCTACTGTGCAAAACCTTTTAGACTTCTCACCGCTGATCTCCACAATAACCTTCTAAAGTAGGTAGTACAGACGTTGTTCTGTTCTCATTTTAGTCAGCTCCAACTCTCTGTGACTCCATTTGGGGGTTTCTTGGCACAGATACTGGAGTGGCTTGCTATTTCCTTCTCCAGTTCATTTTACAGATGAGGAAACTGAGGCAAACAGGGTTAAGTGACTTGCCCAAGATCACACAGCCAGTATCTGAGGCCGGATTTGAACTGAGATCTTCCTGACTCCAAGCTCAGTGTTCTCTCCACTTCACCATTAGCAGCCCCAGTACAAGTCTTAGTAGTAATTAACAAGCATTGAATTGCCAAAGCACTTTATACATGCTGCAGATACAAAAACAAAAATCCCTTCAAGCAGCATACATTTGGGAGCAGAGGGAAAAATACCATGTAATAAAAATCTATGTGTACTGTACATAATAATCATTTGTACACATGTGAATATTTATATAAAATCCTACATATATATACATATATTATGTGTAGATAATATATACCCACCCAAAGAGAATTAATAAAAGGTAGTTTTTATTTATCAAAATGTAGGGAGAAAGACAGTACTAGCAGTTAACATCACCATTGGACAGATGAGGAAGAAGAAAAATTAGGCTAAAAGTATTAATGTTTTTACATGTCACAGAAGACAAAGCGAGGAAGAAGAAATTATAATGAACAACCCAATAATGATGTGGTAACATGAGAGAAAATTATGAGGAGAAAATATGGCCAAAATGGCAAAAACACTATTTCAGATCAGTGCACAAAAGAAAATCATGACTCACTTGAATTGTGTATGTATTATGAGTGTAAGATATGCCCAGGACAATCTTAATTTATTAAGCTAAATTACTTAGACAGCCAATAAATACACTAGAAGGAAAGACCTATTTCAAATCAGAAAGATTTTTCCTCTTCTTACTCTTTCTTCCTCTTTTGAAAACTCTCCTTTCTTCTCATAGTATCTCTCTCCTTTCTCACTCTTCACACCCTATTCCCACCTCTGGTCTTCTATCATTTTTCTTGTCTCTTTCCCAATCCTACCTGGGGAGTGATCAAAAGTTATCAAGCCAGACGGACCAGTGACATGTCTGGCTCTGTCCATTCCTGCCTTGCCGTCCACAGTTTTCAGCACTTACTTTGAAGGTCTCCTTTCTGATAGTCTATTTCCATAACTACCCTGTAGCAACCTTTGGGCTCGAAAACATAATCCACTGCTTGAGGGGGCTAGAGAACATGTTGTGTGTCAACTGGATCAAACCAGCTCCTAACCTATGGATGACCAGAGCCATACAGAGCAGGCTAGAGACAGGAGAGTCAGGAATAAATGGAAGTTTAATTTCAAAGTGAGGGAAATGGCTCATAAGTGAGGATGTGTGCTGGGACCCTGCCCCTAGTAGGGGGACTGAAGGCAGTGCAAAGAGACCTCAATACTTATACCAATGGCTGCACAGTGAGTTGTAGCCCTTACAATGAGAGGTAACAGCAACAGTGAGACCAGTTTGATTCATAGTAAGACCTCATGACCAGAACATGGGTACTTGTCTGAGCTTGTCCAAAATCAGAGAACACCTGATGCTGATCGTAGCAGTACAATAATTACGATTTTGCCAGAGGGTGAGATCATTCAGAAGGTGAGCATAAAGGATTGTTGTTATGCCAAGTTCAAGGGACAGCTTGCTTTCAGGGCCTTAACTTTGGAAAGCAGGGTGTCTCCTAATATCTTGATACATACAAGGGTCAATTAACCAGGAATCAGGAATGTTGAGCCTGATGATGCAAAGATGGGGGAGGAGAAATGGAGTGACAGACAGAAGATAGATATCTTTAAGCACCTGAAAATCTGTCCTATGGAAAAGGGACTAAACTTGTTCCATTGGCCCTGAAGGTCATTTAACCTCGCTGAGGTCCAGGCTTTAGAAGTAATGGGTCTGTGTCACATGAATCTATGAAATATGCTCTCCAGTGATTTTTCCTCTTACCCATCATCTTCCCAGAAAGAAATATGGATCTGAGGAATTAAAATGATTCCAATACTGATTCATATATCTCTAATAATGATGCCTATATTTTGTCACTTCAATAATTTGATGGTTCTTTGATCATTTTGATGTAGGCATGCGCTCCACCAGTGTAATTGCCAACCATCTGTGCAAGTCAATTCATCCTTTGGAGATTCTTGCCCATCTTTTTTCCCCAAAGTCTCCATTGAGAATCCACCCAATTTGCTATAGACCTTTTTCTGCTTCAGTTTCATTCAAATGAACAACATTTATCATAAGCCTATGTATCACATATTTTTGGTGTTCTGTCTGACAAACTAAGAACAACGGGCAAGAATTCATATAATTCACACCTTGATATTTTATACATATATATGTATGTATGTGTATATGTATATTTATACATATATGCATGTACAAAATGCATGTGTGTATATGCATGCACGTGTGCAAACTATTCCTACATATGCACTGTCCTATATATACATGTGGGCTGCACATATATGATATGGTACCATATGTACACATAATAATGAGAGCTGTAGCTATATAGTGTTTGGCAAATATCTCCTTTGATCTTCACAACAGCACTGGAAGGTAGGCGTTATTGTAATCCTCATTTACATATGAAGAAACTGAGGCAGGCAGAGGTTAAGTGACTTGCCCAAGGTCACATACCTGTTAAGAATCTGAAACTGGATTTGAACTAAGATCTTCCTGACTTCAGGTACAATACTTTTTTGCATTGCACCATCCTGCTGCCTCATTTCTACAAAATAAGTGCACAGGATTAGGGATAGGAACTAGAATTGTGAATTCATGATATGAGGAACTCTCATGAGGAAATCTCCTCCACCAATGTAGATTGGCACCTTTTCTGAAAATCATAGTATTAAGAACTGCCCAGGGTACTGAGAGTTTAAGTGGCTTGCCTAGGATCACAAAGGCAGAAAGTATCAAAGACTGGATTTGAATGCAGGTCTTTATGGCATTAAGACCCAACTCTTCATTCACAATACTGTCTTGACTCTATATGTATACACATATCTGTATGTATATACACACATATATAGTAGATAGATAGATAGACAGATACATAGATAGATACATAGATAGATGATGGATGGATGGATGGATGGACAGATAGTACATGTCACATAATTATTAGGTATAGGGGCCAGACAAGTGATTTCATTAGTACGGAATTCCCAGGTTAGGAAATTCCATCTACCAAAGAAGGCTGACACTGTCTCTTCAAGTTATAGTATTAAGAATTTCTTAGAGAACTGAGAATTCAAGTCATTTGCCTAGAGTCAGAGCTAGTATAAGTCAGAGTGAGAAATGGAACTCACATCTTCCTGGCTTCAAAGTCAGTTCTCTGTCTGTGAAGTTATGTTGCCTCTCTCTGTCTCTATTTCTGTCTCTGTCTTTGTCTCTCTGTCTCTCTCTGTCTCCCTGTCTCTATCTCTGTCTCTCTATCTCTTATATAAATATAGATACAGAGATACCGTGTGTGTGCGTATGTGTCTATGTATGTATATATATATATATATGCATGTATATCTGAAGAAGGAAATGGCAAACCACTCCAGTATCTTTGCCAAGAAAACCCCAAAAGGGGTCCTGAAGAGTTGGACACAACTGAAAAATGATTGAATGAATGTATATGCCTATATGTGTGTATATATTTCAGTTTATTTATGTGTGTGCATATGCATGCATGTGCAGTTATCTATCTATCATATATCTATCTATCTATCTATCTATCTATCTATCTATCTATCTATCTATCTATATGTTGGTCTGCATCTGTGATATTATTGGCATAGGGAAACTGCTCCCAGTGAGGAAACACTTCCACCAATGCAGATTGGCAATTGTTTTGAAATTTATAATAAACTTATTTATATGACCCTTGGGGCCCAGATTAAAGATTTCATCTATGCAAGAAATTCCCAGTGTGGAAATTCCCTCTACCAATGCAGATCAGGAACTTCACAGTAACATATACTGATAAGTTTCCTCGGGCAACCAGAGGTAACGTGACTTGCCTATTGTCTCCTAACTCTATCAAAGACAAGATTTGAACCCAAGTCTTTTGACTCCAAAACATCACACTGCCTCTTCTAACTGTGATGTACGTTAAATAAACACATAGGATTAACGGACTTCATTCTCTCTTAATAACAATGAACTATGGGTAAGGCAGGACTTCAGGAATTACACCTAAATCCCATTTCATTCTGAACATAGAACATAAATACTTTAAGAATCATGTTAGTTCAATCCTCTGACTTTACATGTATGGAAACTGAGGTTCAGGGAGATGAAATTACTTGCCAAGGGTTGCACAGTCAGATAGTAGCAGAATTGGATAGAGAACTTAGGGCTCTTACCTCCCCAGTCCTGTGGTCCTTCCATTTAAACAGTTTACCTTCTTATTCAACACTGCTTGTTTGTCAATGCTGTGTGAGCCATTAGTCATTGTTACAATTACCATCAGTACCTTGAGCAGAGAGTTGTGGGTCAGGGTGGGAGGTCATGGAATAAGAGCAGACTCCAACTGAGCCACAGCAACTATACATGCTGAGAAGTGGTTGTTTTCCAGGCAGAGGCCAGCCACATTTAATGGGCTCTGTTTCTCTGTTGTTTAGCAATGTGAAGATAAGTGGGGGCACTTATGTGCTCTGGCTGACTTCTCTCTCGCCCTGAATGAAAGCATACAGGAGATCAACAAGCATTCATTTAACAATTTCGAGCTCCGCATTGGTAAGTACAAGATGAGATTGCTCATGGAGAGGAAAGCCTATGAGAAATCCCATGGCTGCTCACCATCAATACTAAGAGCTAATCATAACTTGAATATATTTGTGGAACCCTTTATGTGTACAGATATTTTCACACACTGTATTGATTGAGAAGTCCATCTTCACAAAAACATGGGGAGGAGAGTGGGTTCTAAAAGTATTTTTATTTCCTTTCTCAAAATAAGGAAATTGGAGCTTTCAGGGATGAAGGGACTTTTCTAAAGACAACAAGTGCTTTTGTACATAGTACTAATAATAGAAATACCACCACCAAAAATAATAATAGCTAACATATATGTAGTGTTTTAAGGTTTTTCAAAATGCTTAAAATGTGTATTTAAATAAATGTATATATATAATATATAAATGTTATGTCTATGTAAATATATTTATATAACCTGTATATTGAATTAATACATTTATTTTAAATATATTTATATAAACATAAGTATATTTATATATTTATATAATGTATATAAATATATGACATATTTATGTATAAGTATATAACGGCATTAGAGGTTATCCAACCCAAGTCTCTAATATAGGTTGTCCCTCTAATTTGTGTGTAATCAGCCTATTATACTTCTAGTGACAAAGTACTAGATAAAATGGGCAGGGAACTTAGGGGGCAGGGGGAACTTAGCAACTCCTCTTCTTTACAGAGACACTGTTCAACCTCCCTTTAATTCATCAGTACTCACCTATTCTGTACTACCTACCCAATGCCTACTCTTATGAAGCCACTAATTTGATCAATTGAGTAGTATTGTACATGCCTCATTGGCAGAGTTTATATTCTCTTGGGGGGACATAAAAAGTATGTAATAACAACTATTGTCATAATCATTATTATTTAAAATAGCATTTATATAGCATTTTAAGGTTTGAAAAGCTCTTTACACATATTATTTCATTTTATCCTTACAACAATTTTGGGAGGTACGTGCTATTATTTATACCCATTTTACAAATGAGGAAACTGAAATCAAGATAAAGAAATTGAAGGCCAAGCCGCATAGCTAATTAGTGTCTGAAAGTAGATCTGAACTTGGGTTTTCCTGACTCCAGGTTCAGGGCCCTATCCACTCTGCTCACTTATCTAAAAAGTAATTTCAAGAGCTCCTAGCACAGCTAACAGGAAGCACTTAATAAATGCTTGGGTACTTAGGTGGTGCAGTGGATAGAGTGCAGGGGACTTGGAATCAGGAAGACTCATCTTCATGAGTTCAAATCTGGCCTCACACACTTACTAGCAGTGTGACCCTGGGCAAGTCACTTAACCCTGTTTGTCTCACTTTCTCATCTGTAAAATGAGATGGAGAAAGAAATAGTAAATTACTCCAGTATGTTTGTCAAGAAAACCCCAAATGGGGGCGCAGAGCCAAGAGGGCGGCGTAGAAGCAGCAAGGTCCCACAGCTCCCACACCGCCACCCTAAACACCCATAAAATATGAGCCCAGATAAAGCCTAGGACTCTCAGACTCACACAAAAATACAGAGAACACATCTCTCGCTGAAGGCAGCTTGGCAGCAGGGGCTCATCACAGCAGCCGGAACAGAGGCTGGAACATCCTGAAGCCGAGACCGAGGCTAGGCCCAGGTGATGGGAAGTAGCCTGGCTGAGCTGAGCCGAGCGGGCAGCGGAGCCAGTCTGCAGGAGAGATCTACAGCATCCAGCACCTCCACATTTGCCAAGGCATGAGGAACCGGACGGGAGAGGGGCAGAGACCTGGCCAGCCCAAAACCGCAGCTGGGGCCATGGTAGGCCCCAGGGCAACCTGGAGGAGTGAGCCTCCCAAGTTTCTCCTTCAAAGAAAATCTAAAGCACCTGCCTAAGGGAATCTTCAAATCCTCCGAGACCGGTTAGTGAAAGTGAAACTTTGAAAATTAATTTGGGGTTGGTAAAGCAGTTCGGCCAATCTGCTCCCCGGGGCAACGAAGCAGTGGGGGAAAGGAACTGCTGGAACCAGCAGGGCCCCCACCAGGCTGCTTCAGAGCCCCTGGCCTGCGGACTCTGCAGTGGGGCTGAATCAATTGATCAGGGCCAAGTGCTCTTGCATTAAGTGCCCTGGATCCAGATCGTGGTCTTGGGTGGTGGTCCTGGGGTGCACTTTCAGCAAGCCAAAGCTGGGGGGTCTTGCAACCCCCCCAATAGCTCCGGCAGCTGGGAAAACCCCAGCAATTTGGAACAGAGCTTCCCTCCTTGGGAGCAGAGTTTCACAGACCAAAAAAAAAAAACCCAACCAATTAATTGGTTGGCCAACAT
>CM053594.1:83564076-83588683 GCA_028646575.1 Pseudocheirus occidentalis
CCAACAAACAAAATCCCATCCTGTTCATGTCTTCAGTCAGCCACTGAGGAGCCAAATCCCAAATCTGTCTGTCTCTCCAAAATTCTCCTGCTTATAAACACTGGCCTTCTCCCAAGTCAACAGGGGAGTGTCTCAGCCAATAGCTTTCTACCATGTCAACAGGGGAATTCACACCTTCCATACAGGGCTCACACCTTCCATACTTAGCCCTCAATATCCAACAAATTGATTACCATTACACATGTAAGAAGAAAAAAAAAGAAGCAGGTATTTCTTACCTATTCTATCAGCTCTTTATCCCTCTGTACTTGTTGGGTTGGAGAGTATAGTGGACAGAACAAGGCTTAGACTTAAAAAAACCTAGGTTTGAAAACCTACTTTGCTTTCTGGTTATTTTACCAAGGGCAAGTCATTTCAACTTTCTTTGTCTTAGTTTGCTCATCTATAAAGGAAGAATAATACATTTGTGGCGCAGCTAGGGAGTGCAGTGGACAGAGTGCTGGTCCTGGAGTTAGGAAGAGTCATGCCCCTGAGTTCAAAGGCAGCCTCAGATATTTACTAGCCATATGACACTGGGCAAGTCACCTAACCCTGTTTGCTCCACTTTCCTCATCTGAAAAATGAGCTGGAGAAGAAAACGGCAAACCACTCCAGTATCTTTGCCAAGAAAATCCCAAAAATGAGTCAAAAATTTCACAAAGAGTCAAATATAACTGAAAAATAACTGAACAGCAAAATAACATTTTACCACCTACTTCACAGGCTTTCAGCTCTGGGGGGCAAAATGAGGTACAAATTGGTGGAAACCATAGGAAGCTGGATTTTTGGTGCCACAAAAAGAAAATCTTTCCAAAAATTAGAGCTCTACAAAAATGGAGAGGGCTGTCTCACGGTACAGTGATTTCCCTGTTGCTAGAGGTCTTCAAATGTGTGCCAGGTGAACTTTTTGTAATACATTGCAGAGAACTCATGATTTAAGCAGGAATACTGTTATGCATCAGGGAAATGGAGATTACAGGTCTCATTTGAAGAACTAAAAATGTTTATCACACAGAAAACAATGGAAAAGTACATAGCGGATGGGTATAAACTACAATGGGAATCCCCAAAAGAAAACTAGTCAAAGATACTATCAGGAGAGCATATCCAATTCAATTCAATAAATATTTATGAAGTGCCAGGCACTGTGCTAAGTGCTGGAGATACAAACTAACAGAAAGGATAGTCCCTGCCTTCAAGGAGCTTACAATCTAAAGGGAGAGACAATACACAGAAGGAGGCAGTACCCCAGAGGGTATCTTGTTCCATGCAGTTGAAACCCCAGAGCAAAAGATGCAATGTGGAGATCCATTTCTGCCCTCTATAAAGGAAAGCACTGAGAAGAGTTGGTACTGTACTTTCCAATCCTCCAATCAGAGGGAAGAGGAAGCTGATGGTGGTAGTGTTGATCTAGGCTTGACTTAGCAACATGGTCATGAGTTCAGAAGTGATCAGTTTACCCTGGTTAAGGGTGGGGTAGGGAATCTTGTTCCCTAGGGGTGAAACCAGACAGTGCAGCAGATGCAAAGAGAAGACAGAAGACAGGCTATTTACTTGGCAAGAATAATGTGTGACAGGTATTTAGCCATAATGTGTCAGAGGAAAACAAGAAAGGCCTCTAGCATATTGAATACACCCTACATGCCAAACTCTTGGGAGAACACAGACAAAAGCTACACAGGATGGCCAAGCACAGATGAGTTGCCAACTGTATCTGGAGGGGGTGAGACTCCCCAGTTGACGAGGTCAAAGATCTATTTGAATATTTAAGCAATGTAGCAGCATTGTTTCCCAAAGAACAAAGGAGTTACCTTCAGGATTGACCTTTGGGTCAGTAGTAGCTGAGAAGAATGATTTCATTTGGCAGTGATACCAGATGAAAATAAACTTAGTGGGCCCAAACTGTAGAGGGACTGAACTGACTGTGTCACAAAGTATTGGGGGAAATTGTTTGTACTTGTTTTTGCTATATCTTTGAAATAAAAATTCCTTTTCGAAATCTAATTGATGCAAAGTGGTAAAACAGAATTAATCACTGGTGGCTAACCATGGGGGAAAGACAACCAAAGAGGGCTTGAGTCAGTGACAGCAGAGAACAGACATTCATTGTCCCTCCAGATACCCTAGAACTCAGAATTCTTGGATCTGGGAGAGTGAATCAAAACATACTTGCTATAGCAATAACATACACTATTACATAAACACATTGGATGGTTAGTAAACTAAGGTTTAGGTGAAACCAAGAAAGGAAGTTAT
Source organism: Pseudocheirus occidentalis (assembly GCA_028646575.1). Taxonomy (NCBI): domain Eukaryota; kingdom Metazoa; phylum Chordata; class Mammalia; order Diprotodontia; family Pseudocheiridae; genus Pseudocheirus; species Pseudocheirus occidentalis. Next base: position 83,566,372 of record CM053594.1, read on the forward strand.
CAGTGACCAAGGGAATGAGGGAAGTCTTCATGAAGGAAGAGGCATTTGAGTTCTGCTCTAAACAATAACATAAATTCAAAAGTTGAAGAGAGGGAGGAAACATTTCATTCATGGAAAAATGCTAGCAAAGTCTAGGAGGTTAAGAGAACACAAGCCATATTTACAGGGACCAAAGGTAGACCAGTTTGACCATCATGCAACCCATCTACTGGAAAATTCCTATGAGTATTTTCTTAGGAGTCAAGAAAGTCACATGGCAAATGTGTTTAGAGGTAGCTATATGGCACAGTGGATACATCATGGAGTCTGGAGTCAGGAAGACTTGAGTTCAAATCCAGCTTCAGACAGTAGCTATGTGACCTTAGGCGAGTCACAACCTCTATATGCCTCAGTTTCCTCAACTATAATATGTGGATAATAATAGCACCTATTTCACAGGACTGTTGTAAAGTTTAACTGAGATAATATTTATAAAGCTCTTAGCACACTGCCTGGCAAATAGTAGGTGTTTAATAAATGTTTCCTTCTCATCCCTCTTATTCAATCTAGTACTAGAAATGTTAGCAGTAGCAATTAGAGAAGAAAAGAAATTGAAGGAATCAAATTAGGCAAAGAAGAGTCTAAGCTATCACTCTTTGCAGATGACATGATGATATACTTAGAGGATCCTAGAGAATCAAGTAAAAAACTACTTGAGACAATACATAAATGTGGCAGAGTTGCAGGATATAAAATAAACCCACATAAATCCTTGGCATTCCTATATATTTCTAACAAAATCCAACAGCAAGAGATAGAAAGAGAAACCTCATTTAAAGTTACTGTAGACATTATAAAATATTTGGGAATCTACCTGCCAAAACAAACCCAGGACCTATATGAACACAAATAAAGTCAGATCTAACTCATTGGAAAAACATCAATTGCTCATGGCGGGGTTGAGCTAATATAATAAAAATAACAATTTTACCTAAAATAAATTACATACTTAGTGCCATACCAATCAATCTATCAAAAATTATTTTATAGAGCTAGAAAAAATTGTAACAAAATTCATTTGGAAGAACAAAAGGTCTAGTATATCAAGGGAATTAATGAAAAGCAATGCTAGGGAAGGTGGCCTAGCCATATCAGATTTTAATCTGTATTATAAAGCATCAGTCATCAAACTACTTGATACAGGCTGAGGAATAGAGTAGTGGATAAATGGAACAGATTGGGTACACAAGACTCAGCAGTCAATGAATATAGTAATCTACTGTTTGATAAACCCAAAGACCCCAGTTTTGGGGATAAGCACTCACTATTTGACAAAAACTGCTGAGAAAACTGGAATATAGAAGGGTAGAAACTGGGCATAGGCCATTACCTAACACTGTATACCAAAATCAAGTCTAAATGGGTGCATGATATAGATATAGGGTGATACTGTAAGCAATCTGTGAAAGCAAGGAATAGTTTACCTGTCAAATTTATGGAGAAGGGAAGACTTTATGACCAAACAAGAATTAGAGAGCATTATAAAATGTGAAATGGATAGTTTCGATTACATTAAATTGAAAAGGTTTTGTACAACAAAGCTAATATAACCAAAATTAAGAGGGAAGTGGAAAATTGGGAAATTTTACAACCAGTGTCTCTGATAATGAGTCAAATTTATAAGAATACAAGTCATTCCCCAATTGATAAATGGTCAAAGGATATGAACAGGCAGTTTTCAGAGGAAGACATTAAAGATGTTCTAAATCACTATTGATTAGAGAAATGCAAATCAAAACAACTCTGAGATACCACATCTTACTGGTCAGATTGGTTAAGATGACAAAACAGGAAAAAGACAAATGCTGGAGAGGATGTGGAAAAATTGGAACACTAATGCATTGTTAGTGGATTGTGAGCTGATTCAACCATTCTGGGGAACAATCTGGAACTATGCCAAAGGGCTATAAATAATTTCATACCCTTTGACCCAGAAATGCCACTTCTAGGGTTGTGTCCTAAAGAAATCACAGAAGTGGGAGCAAGAAAATACACATACATACATTTTTGTATGTACAAAAATATTTATAGCAGCTCTTTTTGTGGAGGTAACAAACTGGAAATTAAGGGGATGCCCATCAATTGGGGAATGCCTAAACAAGTTGTGGTATATAAATGTAATGGAATACTCTTATGCTATAAGAAATGAGGAGCATATGGACTTCATATTTACCTGGAGAGGTCTATACAAACTGACACAACATATGTGTGATGACCTGTTTTGATTGACTGAACTTTTCTCAAAATGCAGGGTTATAAGGCAACTCCAAAAGACCCACGATGGAGAGAGATGTCTATATTCAGAGAAAGAACTAGAAAGAATAGATTTTGAATGTAGATTGAAGCAAACTACCTGCTCTCGTTCTTTTATTTGTCTAGTTTTATTTCCTCTTTCCCATTGTTCATTCCAACTGTTACAATCCTTCTTTATAACCTGACTAATGTCTAATGTGAAAGTATTTGCAGATCCTATACTTGATTGCATGCCTCCATGGTGAAGGGGCAAGGAGAGGGAAGGGGAGAAATTTTGAAATTCAAGAGATTATGGAACTGAATCTTGTAAACTAAAAATCTTGTAAACTAAACAAGCAAATTAATAAAGATAATTATTTTTTAATGAGCTGAAAAAAATGTTTCCTTCCTTTCTTCCTTTCTTGTTGGTGGGCTCTAGGAAGAAAATATATTGGATCTCTGATCCCCGCGTCAGAGGAAAACAAGCCATTTTAGCTTAGGCTGCTATACTTTCAAGTGTGTAGTAAGCTGAGTTTAGTCAAAAATTCTGGCAGCAGAGAGAATCAAAATCCTTAAGGCTACTAAGTAACAACTACAAATGAAATTAAGCTATGGTCAGGGCCCACTCTCCATTAATGGCCTAGAGGCTAACTTGGCAAGGTGTAAGAGGTATGATAACAGCTCCTGCCTCTATAGCCCTTAAAGACTTAACAAGTGCTTTTCTCAGGATGGTTCTACAAGGCAGGCAGTACAAGTATTTTTAACCTCGTTTTACATTTGCTTACTGTTTTACATACATTATCTCATTTGATAAAATAGTCTTATCAGGTATGTTGTATGGGTATTAGTTGTTATATCTATTTTAGAAATCAAAATAAGATCATATCCATTTTAGAGATAAATGAAATAATATTTATAAGGTGTTTTGTAAAATATAAAGCCCCATCTAAGTGCTATTATTATTTTAGCTATAATGTTGTCATTTTTCAGTCATGTCCAACTCTCCATGACACTGTTTGGGGTTTTCTTGGCAAAAATACCAAAGTAATTTGCTATTTCTGTCCCCAGCTCATTTTACAGATGAAGAAACTGAGGCAAGCAGGGTTAAGTGATTTGCCCAGGGTCACACAGCTAGCAAGTGTCTGAGGTCTGATTTGAACTCAGGAAGATGAGTCTTCCTGACTTCTGACCCAAGACTCTATCCACTGTACCACTTCATTGCCACTGTTATTAGACATGAGGAAACTGTGACTCAGAGACATAAATGACTTGACCACAGTCACGTAGCTAGTAAGTGTTGGACTGGGCATTTGAACCCAAGCCTCTCCTAACTCCAAGTCTAGCACTCTCTCTGCCCCACCACTGGGACTCAGAATGGAAAAAATGACTTTTTCATGGTTACACAGTAAGCAAGCATTAGTCAAAAATGGCCTTTGAATCCTATGGCACTATGGTGAGAGCTGGAACGCTGGATATGGAGTCAGGTGGCTAAGGTTTGAATGCCAAACATTTACTAAGCATTTACAAAGCACTAGGGACACAGAGACAATAGTGGAAACAAGCCCTGCCCTCAAAGAGTTTATATTTTAATGATAAATCAGTCCTCCTTTCTGAGGCTATTTTCTCATCTGTAAACTGAAGGGATTAGACCAAATGCTCTCTAAGCTGCTTCCCTTCCAGCTGTAAATTCAAAAACCGTATGACTTTAAATCCAGCCTTCTTTTTACTGTATCATACTGCCCTCTGTGGTACATGAAAAAAGTGTTGAGCCAGAAGTTAGAAAACATGCCTTTGATTCCTGGTACCATAACATATTCCCCTCCTGGATCACCACCTTGTCATGGAGGGAGGGCTTGTGCACTTCAATGAGACTGTGAGTTATGCTGTGTGAGCTCCCCAAGACAGACAAGTCATAGTGGAGGGCTCTGACAAAAGATACCCACTGGAGAAGAAAATGACAAACCACTCCAGCATCTTTGCAAAAAAAAAAAAATCAAACGAACAAACACAAACAATGTCTTGGACAGGTTTCAGGAGGCAGTGGAAGAGCGAAGGGCTGGAATGCCATGGTCCACAAGTCACAGAGGCTTAGGCATGACCAAGCAACTGAATAACAACACCGTGACATATTACCCAGGTGACTTGGGGTCTTCAGAGAGTATAGGAAAAGGAACATAGATTAAAGATTAAAAAAAAAACCTTTGAAGTTGTCGCCCCACTATTTTACAATTAAGGAAACTGAGGCCCAGAGAAGATGGAACTTGCCCAAAGTCACTGAGATAACAAGTAGCAGATCTGCAGTATGAGCCACAATCCTCTAACTCCAAATTCAGCACTCTTTCCATTGCACTGTGGAAGCTATACATATGCGGCCCTATTTATCCCCTAGGAGCACCTGGGAAATCTACTTACCAGATCCTTCTCCCTAGATCTTCCGCCTTATGTTTCTGCACAGAGGAGTTTAAGATGTAGAAACGTAAAAGACCTTAGAGAATGACCTAAAGCAGCTCTCTCACCATTAAAAGGAAGGCACTGAGACCAGGAAGTAAAGTGACTTGCCAGACTCCACTCTAGGACCCCTGACTTCTCAAGCAATTCTTTCTACAGCCCCACACAGTACTTGGAGCTGGGAGAATGCTCATTCCCAATGGGGTGAAAAAGATGAGCCCCCCATTCTTGTACTTCATACCATGACACAGCACAAATAACAAGAAGTATTCTTCACCACCCCCTCTTTATTATATTTTTCGTTATTTTGTCAAATATTTCTCAGCTAGGGCAACTTGGTGGTACATGATAGAATTCAGAGCCCAGAGTCAGAAAGGCTTATTCTCCTGAGTTCAAATCTGGCTTCAGACATAAGCTGTGTGACTCTGGAAAGGTCACTTACCCTGTTTGCCTCATTTTCCTCATCTGTAAAATGGAGCTGGAGAAAGAAATGGCAAACCACTTAAATGAGGTCCCAAAGAATCAGACATGACTAAAAACAACTGAAAAAAAAATTATCTCTCAACTGCATGAAAATTTTTTTTAACTTTTTAAGGAATTTTAAGTTCTAAATTCTCTCCCTCCCTCCCTCCTGGAGAAGGTAAATAATATGACATGGATTACACATGTGAAGTCGTGGAAAATACGCAACAAGAAACACTCTTGACAACAATTCTTCAAGGTATATGCTATTATCAGGCCCATTGTACATGAACTAGTTGAACAGAGAAATTCTACAACCTGAAGAGTTTGCAGGGAGGTAAGCAGTCTTGGTTTCAAGTAAGAGGAGCATCTCCCAACAGAAGGTGACCATACCCAACAGGAACTTGCCAGTTGGACAAAAGATCTCTTTGTATTAAGTGTTAGGGTAAGGGTTGCTTTGAGGATGAATTAGTTGGTTTGGAGATGGACTTTGGTGCCCCCTACAGCATGGGTTTTATGGCCCCCTAAGATGAATTAATTGGCTCAGACCCTTGGACTCTAGGAATGGAGATGCCCCTCTATGCTAGTCTTTAAACAGAAGTAACACCATTTTTATTGTCCTTTCCCCTTCTACCTTTCTTCCAGAGAGATTCTGACATGGCAGCAGAGAAATAGCAACCCCTCCCCAACCCACTCCCCATTCCTACACCCATCCAAGGCATCTTAAAGCCTCCCTTGGGGAAAAGGCAAAGCTGTTTAACTATACAATCCAAGAAAAGAGTTACTGGCCTCTTTTGTCTTTCTTTTTTCCCCTTTTCTGAGAAAGGGTCAGAAAACAAAAATATAAGAGCTATTGCCTCAAGGCAGCCAACAGGCAGAGTGTATTAGGCCCATCAGGCCCAGCCTCAAGCACTTTCTAGCTGTGTGATCTTGGGCAAGTCACTTAACCTTTGGCTACCTCAGTTTCCTCAGCTTTACCAGGCAAGAAACCCCAAATGAGGTCACAAGAGTCAGAAGAAACTAAAAAACAACTGGGCAAGTATTTCTCAATTACATGTAAAACTTTTTTAACATTTTTAAAAATTTTGAGTTCTGAATTCTCTCCCTAGCTCCCCCCTTGAGAAGGTAAGCAAATTTGATATACATTATGCATGTGAAGTCACACAAAACTTGTAACAAGAAACACTCTTGACTACAATTGTTTGAGGTAGATGCTATTATCTGCTTCCTAGGGCTCCTGTGTGGATCAAACATGGCAATAATTGTGAAGTGGAAAGTGAAATTGTGAAATGGAAAAGAAATCCACTAAGCAGCACAGTGTGGAGAACATGGTAGATGCTATCTAAATATTAGCTATTATTATTATTATCATTATTATTCTTGGTGGGGTTTTCTTAGGACATTTTCCACTTGATTTCTTTTTTCTTGCTTTTTTTTAGGGGGGAAGGTAGGGCAATTGGGCTTAAGTGACTTGCCCAAGGTCACACGGCTAGTTCTTGTGTTAAGTGAATGGGGTCAGATTTGAACTCAGGTCTTCCTGACTCCAGGACCTGTGCTCTATTCACTGCCCCATTATCATTATTATTATTAAATTAGATAATACTTATAAAGCGCTTAGCACTGTGCTCAGTATACAGCTGGTACTAAATAAATGCTAGAGGCAAAACAACAACTAGAATAGTGGTGGAGAATCAGGATGCCAAGCCTGCCTTGTGGCAAACACAGATATGCACCTTCCCAAGTGACCTGCTTGGAGACAGACACTGTCCTACCTTTCTGGGGGAGTTGCTGGCAGTTGGCTATTCTGGCTAAAGAGGGGAAACTGCCTGCATAGTGTGATCCCAGAATCTAGCTTTCTAGCCATGTGGGGTGGGGTGGAGGTGAATGTTGGGAGAAGTGAATATTCTCAATATTATGCTCCAGGAATGAGGACTGTCTATACCTTTCCACATTCATCTCCACCACCATCATCATTATTCCACCATCACTGTGAGGTACTAAATCTATGACATAAGGGAACCAAAAGGCAGATTGTGTTCTACACTATTATCAGGAGTTATGCAGATATTACTGACCTAGTGGGAATGGGGTTCCTTGTCTAGCAACCGTAAAATGTGTCTCCTTCCCAGGAAAGTTCAAACTTGTTGTTGCTATTTACTAGCATCTGACTCTTTGTGACCTCATTTGGGGTTTTCTTGGCAAAGATGCTGGAGTAGTTTGCCATTTTCTTCTCCAGCTCATTTTACAGATGAAGAAACTGAGGCAAGCAGGATGAAGTGACTTGCCTAAAGTCACACAGACTGGATTTGAACTCAGGTCTTCAGGCCTGGCACTCTATCCACTGTTCTACCCAGCACCCATAGAGAATCTCTGAGGAATAATAATAGAGACTCCATAGAGTGTAGGAAGATTGCCTAACAGCCTGAAAGTGTTTCCCTCTTGAAAGGAGTCCAGACCACAAAGTAGAACTACAATGAGTGGACCTGTATAGGACCCTGTGGAAAAGTGAGATCCACTAAGTAGGAAGGAAAATTGCTTTGATTATTTATGCACTATTGTTTTTTCTAAATTTATTTATGATCTGTGAGTCATCTGCATTTTCTGCATTAACTCTCTGGGGTAAATAAAGTCAGACATGAATCAAATACATGCATTTGTTACCTTGGTTGTTTATATGGAAGCGAGAGCCCTTATTTCTCATGTTAATGGAAACCTAGAAATTTATTTTCAGAAGTTTAATCACATTTATGGGAACCTAGAATCTATATTCAAACGTTTCCCTGAGTAATTTCTGAGAGGGAGCAATAAAGACCAAAATAAGAGATATTTTAGGGGCATCTCTAATCTGTGTGAGCCCATGCATTGGACGCAGGTTATGTATACATAAGGAAACTGAGGTAAGAGAAGTTAAGTGATTTGTCCATGGTCAGACAATGTCAGAGGTGGGATTGGAACCCAGGTTTATTCAATCAAATTCTAGCATTGTCAATTATGTCATACTGTCTCTGGACAGATGAAAGGAAATGCTCCAGATAACAGAAAATTGTCTGAATGCTTAAAAATTCAATCCAATGTGAGTGTGTCGATTTCACCTGTGTATTAGATTATACCTATGTGTATATCTACATTTGAATGGGCTGGGGAAAAGGGGGAAAAGGAAGGGTACATGGAGATAGAGGAGGATTACAGACTGTTTTCTAGAAGCCAAACAGACTTATTTTCATTTACCCTTTTCAATTGTCCTAAAGAGCTAATTTGGACCTACAACATTAAAAACCAGGCTATTTCCTTAGAATGTAAACTCCTTAAGGGTAGAGCTTTTATGAAAAAAATTGTCTTTTTTTCATCCCCATCTCAGCATAATGACTAGCCCATAGTAAGCACTTGATTATTTGTTGTACTATATCACATTCCTTTTTTCTTTCTTGACTTTCTCCTTCTACTTTTCTATTTCCCCCCCCACTTAAGTCTAAGTATTTGTACCGATTGCTCCAGTTACTAGAGCATTCTGACAGAGGGGTACATAACAAGGTGGCCTTTCATCCAATTCACACTTTCCAGCCAGAAGGCTGAATCAAAAGTCTGATCTCCATCTCCTTAAAAATTCTTCTCACATCATGTGTTTTTCTGGCTTTTCTCTGGCTTCAGGCTCAATTAGCATAAGACAGAAATGGCTCTCCCTGGAAACTGGATCACAATCAGGAAAGTGGCATCTATTGAAGAAGAACCTGACATCCAGGAACAGCCATACCTGGGCTTAAGGTCATCCTTCTTTATCTTACTCCTACTCACTTTATTTGTCAGCACTTGGAAATGACAGGGACATAGCTGTATCTCTTAAGGTACCAGTCCTGTGCCCTCACGCTCTAATTAGGAAGCATTTCACTTTATCTAGCCCAATACCAGGTTATTATGACACTTCCCAGTCATCTCCATGCCTTGGTAGCTGAATGGCTTTAGTTAAGGCATATAATTTTTCCAGGTCTCAACTTCCTCAACTATAGAATGAGGAAACTAAACTGGATGGTTGGTGTCCTTCATGCTTGAAGTGGATCAAAATGACATCACTATGTTGGGGTCAAAGTACAATGTGTCCAACTGTGACTGATCAGATCAGCATGAGCTCAGAAGTTTCTACCATAAGTTGGGCACAAATAGTCCATATGAACATTTGGGGGAAAATTGAACTAGATAATTTCAAAAATCCCATTCAGCTCTAAAATATTAATTCTCTGTTATTGTTTATTACCGCTCTAATATTCCATGACTAAATAATAAATGAATGATATTTACATAGTACTTAAAGATTCCAAAGCCCATTGCATATTATCTCATTGGATGTTTACAAAACCTTTGTGAAGAAGAAAGAACATTTTACAGATGAGGAAACTGAGGCACAAAATGGTTGCACACAGTATCCCAATCAATGTGCCACAGGCATGATTCAAAATCAGACATCTCCTGACAAGTGAAAGCCCAAGCCTCTTTCTACTATAGCTCAGATTTTATAATCTTAATCAAATTTATAATCTTAATCCAACTATATAAACAAGAGACTTCAATTAAATTCAATAAACTGAAGTATTATGGGCAAGTCACCTTGTTAGGCAATGGGAACACAAAGACAAGTCTTGCTACTGGCCTTTGGCATTTCAATATGTGGAGTGGTGGGGGTTAAGGGGGAAAGGGGTTGGCAAAGCAAAAAATATGCACACATATAAATGAATAAAAAGTAAATCCAAGAAGAAAAGCATGGTAGTGACTAGTGAACTCCAAAAATACAGCTGAGCTGTTTTCAAGGAAGCCAGGGATTCTACCTGCAAAGCAGAGGTGGAAAGGTGGTCCACTATAGATGTTTTAGAATATGTGTCTGAAGACAAGACGGTTGGAAAATATAATGTCATCTATTTCAGGAATTCCAATTTCACATCTTTGTGGAAGGTGGATTAAAGATTAAAAAGATTAAAGGTAGGGAGACCAATTCAGAGACTGGCAAAAGTCTAGGTAAAAGGTTATGAGAAGTTGTGGGTGGAAAGAAAAAAAATAAGAGCAAAGAATATTGTGGAAGTAAGATTGATGAGACTTCCACTTTTCTTGGTGGTGGACATCAAGGCTGAGAGGGGGAAAGAGAAAAAAGATGACTCCAAGGCTATGAACTAGCTGACTGGAAATATGATGATGCTATTAACAGAAATGAGGAGTCTGAAGGAAAGATGGGTTGAGGAAGAATGAAAGTATCGCTGTGGGCAATAAGTGCCTAGTTGAAATTAGATAACATAAATTTATAGTGAATTCAACAGACATGGTTGTAAGAATTTCTCCAGGAACATTCAGCAGTATGAGAGTAGAGACGTAGAGGATGGATGTGGTGGTAACCTGGGGTTGTGATTTGACAAGGCATAAATGATCATAGGCTAAGGGGCAAAGAGACTCAGATCTTGTTACTACAAGCACTTAGCACTTCGCAACAGAGAGAGACTCTAGATTTATTCTCTTCCAATCCATATCACACAAAGAGGCTGAGAGTCTCCAGAGTGTGACTAACTGACTACATCTCCCCCTCCAGGTTCTAGTAGTACTCCTGAGGGGCAGCAAGATTTTTCTAATACTATTGACTCCATTGCAGTGTATTCCCTATGACATCACCAATGTCAGTTAATTATTTCCTCAATATTACTGTGATCAGTATCTCCCTATCAATTAAACTCATTGATTTCTTTTTATCAATAATCAATTAAAATCATTTATCTTTTATGTAACCCCTGTCCCAAAATCCATGGATATGTGACTTTCTCCTTATTGGTAGAGATAAATACCCTATATTATGAAGGATGGAGGCAGAGTTGGTGGGAGGTGAGAGCTTCAATTCAATGGCCTTTGGAGATTCTTCCAAGTGGGAATTTCTCCTTCAGCACTCTCCAAGCAAAAATCTTTGAGCAGCTTTCATCTTTGAAAGAAATGATGAAAGAGATCACTTCAGACTGCTGAAGGAAAAGACCCTAGGTAGACACGAAAGGAACTGGGAGTTTCCATTATGCCCCTATTCCCAGCTTGTTATTTTACAGACTTCTTTAAGTCAAGGTATCTCCATGAGGTGATAATCTATTACAATTTAAAATCTTTATTTTTGACTCCTACCTTTTCCAAAACCATCTCAGCTAACTGGTCACCAAGTTCTGTCAATGTTACCTCTTGTAATGTTTCTCTCATCAGTCTCCTTCTCTATACTCCCACTGCAATTGCCCTAGGAAAGCTCCACATTTCTATTGGCCTATTCAATAGCCTCCCAAAAGATCTTTCCACATCAACTCTTTCCCCTCCTTAAGATATCCTTCAAATCACTGTAGCCATATACAATGGGCCAAGCCCTTTACCTATGCAGAACCCTCCAAGAGTTCCCATATATCTAATTCTTAAACTCCAAATTCATTCACACAGCAAACTCATTTCAATAGAATTCAAGGTCCTCGCAATTTCTTTTCAATCATTCCCTGCTTGTACTCAACCTTCTGGCTAAACTGGACCCTAAGTGTTGAATTGCTCTCAAGTTTCTCTCCAGAAGTATGATTAAGCTATCATTTTTAAAATGAACAAATCTTCAGAGAATTTTTATGTAACTAGAAAATGAGTGAGTAAGATTATAAAATCACAGAACATCAAAGATGAGAAGACTTTAAGAGCCCTACTATGTGTCTTTGGTCAATATGCTATTCTCTATAAACGGAATGATCTTTCTCCAGTTCCTGCCTTTTACTCAATTCATTGGGATATATGTGTGTGTGTGTGTGTATCCACCCTCTTTTAAAAACCAACTCAAAAGCTACCTCCTAAAAAACTCCTTCCCTGAATCCATCATATGGTAATGAACCTAACTCCAATATACACACTTCAGTTAGTTCTTTGTTCATACAACTTTTCTGTACTTAACATGTGTTTCTTTGTATGGTATAACAGAAAAAAGCTTTAACTTTGGCATCATAAAACCTGGATTCAAATACCAGTTCTGATGCTTAGTACTTCTGTGACCTTGGGCAATTCATTTCAACTCTCTGGGCTTCAAATTCATTTTTAATGGGCATAATAATATTTCTATTGAGTATTTCCTAGACTATTATAAAGAAAGATTTCTGTGTTTTTGAAATTCCTATATAAATGTGATTTGTTACTTTTACTTTGTAGTCATTCTCAAATATGTTACATTTCCCTCCCAGACTGCAAGCTACCCAAGTGTAGGAATACTGTCTCGTTTAAATTCTGTATATTCTCCAGCATCTGGGATGGTACTTGACACACAAAAAGTGATTAATAAATGTATGTTCAATGGAATGGAATAGAATGAAATTCACATGGTACCTGGAATGGGCACAAAAGCACCCAGTAATATCACCCTAGAGTTTGGTCTTATTTTCCTACTTTGGTTACCTTAAAGAAAGCAAAACCCAAATGAAGGAAAACTGCCAATTATGAAGAAAGAAAGAAAGAAAGAAAGAAAGAAAGAAAGAAAGAAAGAAAGAAAGAAAGAAAGAAAGAAAGAAAGAAAGAAAGAAAGAAAGAAAGAAAGAAAGGAAGGAAGGAAGGAAGAAAGAAAGAGGAAGAAGCAAAGAAACAAAGGAAGAGAGAGAGAGAGGGAGGGAGAGAGAGAGAGGGAGAGAAAGAGAGAGAGAGAGAGAGAGAGAGAGAGAGAGAGAGAGGGGGAGGGAGGGAGGGAGGGAGAAAAAAAAAGAAGAGAGGTAAGAAGGTTTTCAGTCTATGTACTCATCTACTCCTTCATTAATTGCTCACCAGTCAGGTTGATCTGTCAGGGGGACCAATTTTTCCAAAGGTATACAAGCATTCCATCATCTCCATGGTTTTGTCTTTGGTTACCAAGAGAGACCAGTGACCACCAATTTGTCGATTATTGGCTAGCCTAATTATTAAATTGATTATTAATTACTCAGAAACTCTATCTCTTGGGTTTTTCATTCATGAAAGGAAAGGAGGAAGGGAAGGAGGGAAGGAGAGAGGGAAGGAAGGGGCTTGCTGGGGCTCAGCTCTGACTGTTGTTTCCCCTTCCTAACTTGGATATCTATCTATATATCTATATCCTATCTTGGATATCTTTTTACAAGTGAGGATAGTGTTTAAAGACAATTGAACAATGCCAATAGTTTCTGTCATTGGTAGTTGAGGAAGAGAAGAAAAAAAAGGAAAACTCAGATGTAACCAACTCTGCCTAATTTTATTTCTGCCTCAGTCTTTTCCTCTTTCCAGATCCAGGAGCTTGAACCTTCTGGACAACATAGCTGGAGATCAAGTCAGGTACTGTCTTCTTCATAGAGACTTTCCTGATCCCCCTTCAGCTACTGGTGCCCTCCCTCCTAAAACTATCTAGCATTTATTTTGTATATACTCTACTTAAATATTCTCTCTCCTCCTTCAATGGAACTTAAGCTCCCTAAGAATAAAGACTTGTTTATTTTTGTCTTTATATTCCTAGTGCCTAGTATATATAGTGTTTGATAAATGCTTGTAGATTGATAGAAGGATGGTTTTAGGCAGCCCTGCTGGTGAGTAATTATATAGTTTCCCTCTTCCCCTGCAAGGATAAAAAAACTCTAGGGAATTCAAGACATATTCCCTGAATACAGAAAAATATGTAATGTGGATGGTCCTTTTCTTACTTATACCAGTTACACCAAGAGTCTTGGTGAAACTAGCTCTAGAGAAATTAACATTTTTAAACTAGTTTGATTGACTCTTGTCTCCAAATAGCTTACAACAATATTTTATTAATGAGATAACAGGGCACCAGGAACTCAGAGAAGAGCACCACACCCTGCTGATGTGAATTATTCATCATGTACCAGAACACATGTTCCCAGTCACTCCCTTTTCTCTTCTCTGCCTCCAAAGGTTAATATCACAATTTATTTTATGTGGATCTAAAAATCTCAAGAGAAGCAAATTTCTTTTGTTTAATTGTTTTTGCTTTTGTTTTTAATCAGCATAGTTGCCTCCAATTCAGTTTCCCTTCTATCCTGAAGTACAGTCTTCAACAAACTGAATTTGCCCCCACCAAAGGTATAGGACCAAAGAATGATAAAATGCTACAAACAGCAAGGTTCATAAGATGTGTGAATATAAACTGTCAGAAATTAGAACGTAGCTAGAATATCAGAACTGGAAGAGATCTCAGAGCATAGAATGTTAGCACATAGAAAGTCACTTCTCATCTCATTTCAGCTGCCTCTTTTTACAGAGGAGGATGAAGGAGTCCAGTGAGGGAAAATGGTATGGCCAAGTTCCCAGGTCTTCCATTTGATTTGGCTTTATCTATGAAAAAGTTCAGAGCTGAGTATTATAAATACTGAAATCAACAAATCATTCTTGATCACTTAAGAACTCTGATCAATCCAATATTCCGTCATGATTCCAGAGGACTGATGATGAAGAATGTTGCTTAGTTCATGGCAGAAAGATAATGGACTCAGATGCAGAAAAACAAATGTTTTCATGGGGATGTGGCCAATGTGGAATTAGTTTTGTTTGACTCTGGACTTATTTGAAATAGGACTTCTGTCTTTCTTCTTTTTTTCCCAACAGATGGAAGGAAAAAAGGAATGCTTGATAATTAAAATAAATTTTCAAAAACCCTTTAGTTATTAGGAAACTTCTCCTAACATCAAAATGAAATTTGCTTCTTTTTAACTTACATTCTTTGCTCCTCCTTCTGTTGTCTGGAGTAAAGCAGAACTAGTCAAATCTCACAACTAAATGATAGCTCTTCAAACAATTGAAAAAAAAACTGTCATGTGCCTCTGAAGTCTTGACTTGACTTGTCCCAGTTTCTTTAACTAATCTTCATGTGCCATGAACACAAGCCTTTCCTCATTCTGATTACCCTCCTCTGGTCACAGCCCAGTTTAGTCATCTCTGTACTAAAATGTATTGCCCAGAACTGAACCCAATGCTATACATGGGATCTGAGCAGGGCAGATTACAGCAGCACTAACTACTATCACTTCCTAAATCCTGGGCATTAGATCTCTCTTATTGAAACCTCAGATTTCATTGGTTTTTTTTTATTCTTATTAAACTCATAGCTCACTGATTATTAATTATATCTTTTCAAAAATGAACTTTTGTCCATCAGTTTTTCTAGTCTTATCTCTTCCTCTTAAAGATCAGCTCATGCCAAATGGAATCTTGACCTTATATTTTAAGCATGCAAAGTCCCCCTGGGAACTCACTTGCCCAACTCAAGCCACCACCGTCAGTTGAGATTTCTGTAACTGCTCTCAGGATTCTGTGGGGGTAACCCAGTGAGTGGATAACCTAAACAATAGCTTATAAGCCCCCACCATTGCTCTTCCTCTTAACAATCAGGTTATATATTCAAGCAAATCTTTAGCAGACGCATTTACTCACATAGCAAAAACAGTAATTACGAATGATTTCTTCCAGCACTGGAGAACATGCTTTCCCACAGATACACCAGAAGTGGAGGTATAGTTGCACTCTACACAGGACTAAGGATGACCTTAAAGTGCAATGGTAGTGAGGCATATATGTAGGCGATGTGACAAGGCAATTTACAGCTCCAAGGCAACTGCAGAGCTTCAGTGTCCTCTCTCTCAGTAGAGGGTCCTGTCAGAGTTCAATATGACTTTATCTACTATGAAGCTAAACTAACTCTTCATGGGGCAAAGTGTTTCTGCTAGAAGAGTAGTTCAGTGGAGCTTTCTTCCCCAAGTGTGTGGTCTATCTGTTGTTGGTGTGGGTGCAAGAGAGGACTCAGAAGTTGTGCTGATTCCTTACCAGGCTCAGCTCTATGGCTACCTTACTGCACTGGGCAGAAACTTGAACGTGACTGCTAGTCGTGGCTGCCAGACTCTATCACTGAGTAGTAGATGCCAGGCAGGGAAAGACATGCAGATCACTCTGCCTCTCAAGGTATGCTATCTGTGCTCAATAGGTCAATTCACTGGTCTTCTGGGCTCACTTGCAATTGCAGGTTTTTCCACCTTTAGCAACTGACTGAGCTGAGGGGTAATACTGCAAAACTCTTTTAGCTAGTGCAATGATGCTTAGCTTAGCAACGACCCTTAGCTTAAGGTTGGGGAAAGTTTCTTACCGTTAGCTCTCAGTACATTAACCCTATGATTGTTTGTTACCTCTGGGCAGGAGATGACAAAAGACTTGCCTTTCCTTTCAATAAATTATTTCTCACTTAAAAGCCCTTTTCCCTCCCACTTCCATGTTTCTTTATGGTGATTGGTTTCAATTCAGTCTTTTTCATTTCCCATACTCCTTTGGTAATCTTTTGTATAACATAAATCTTATGTAGTGTCTAAGTACAATGGGATGAAGGTATGAACACATTCTACACCCTGAAAACAAGTTCATCATCTTGCTTGATTCTTTTTTTAATATATTTGATAGTTAGAATTGATTTATTAAAAGAGATGATTGGTCAGGCATCTGCAATGGTGACTTCACCTTCTACACCTGGCTCAATTCTGATAGAAGTGATCTTGCTTGACTCTTTATATACAATTAAGATATTCATCTCTCACACTTTCTAAGACAGGTAGTATCTATTTTGAATATGAAGGCTTTCCTCTTTACCTTTCAATGTCTCTGTCTTTTAGCCTCTAATGATCTTCAGCTTTTGCTGATGTCTCTCTGGGACACCCCTTCTTATACACATGGCTGAAAGAGGACCCTGGTTTAAGGAATAGGGGTAACAGACTAAAGAAATGGTAGCAATGAGTCACTCTGGTCACTCCCTCCTCTCTGTTCCCCTAGGACATTACCTCTACTCTGATTTCACCTTCCTCATGTTCCAATCTAGACCTAACAATTGATGATGTATAGTTAAACAATATACTATCCTTACCTCTCAAATCTCTTGACAATTGTGACAATTAAAAAGTTTGAGAGACATAGTTTCTGAGTAATTTAATAATTTTATTAATAAGGTCAACAGGTTATTAATAAAAGGATGGTCATTTGTCCATCTCTTTTAGACCAAAGACCCCTAATCGTGGTGGGGTCACAGTTGACATGCCCTTCAAAGAAGAGGTGCTCCTGAGGGAAGCCTAATTATTTCTGATTGGTTAATCAAATGGTGGGCTCTCTTGGGGTACATGACTTGGGTCATTCAAATTTTGGTCAAAGAAACATCAATTTCCGTATCACCTGTCTGGATAAAATGGAGAATCAACATTTTCCCAGGACTCTTCTGAGCAAACACAATGAGCAGGAGTATACCTATCAGTCTAACCTTAGAATTTCTTTTATGATCTGATTAGATCATGGCCTGGGTAAATCTCTAAAAGAGACTTCCCACACTGGTTTGTTTCTGGATGAGGAAATAGAAAAGGTAAAAAACTTTGATCCTAATATAATAATTAGTTATCAAATATAAGAGATAAATATTCATTTCTCACATAATCTTGTCCTATTGCACCTCATAATTTGCTAAACCCAACCCTACATCCTGAAAAGCTACCAAACAGGGTTAAAGGAAGTCTAATGACTATATGGATCCACAACAAATTTCTGATTTCTAATTTCAGCTGGGCCCTTGGTGTTGCATAGCAATCTTTTTATTAAGCCCTAACAGACTCTCTAGCAAACTCCTCATAGTGGCTATTTCAAATCATCTCTTCTCTCCTCAATCCTCCTTATTCCATGCCCTCCTAGCAGAGAATGTTGCCTCCTACTTTACTTAGGAAACTGAGGACATATATCATGTTGTTCTTTTTCTCCCCTATTGTATAGTTCAAAGTCCTTCAACATCTTTTATTCTGCATCACAAATTCTAAGATAGAGTGGTCACTTATACCTTACCTCTACAATTCTCAATTATTCTATCTTAGTGACTTATTCTTCTATTTTGGAGAGAATCAGATCTCTGCCTTGGTTCTACCATTTTTTGAAAGACCAAATTACGATTAAGGCGAATCAAAAAAAAATTAGGTGTTTTATGTTTGGCAAAGAGAGAACTCAAATAGACATTTAAATAAAAGTTTCCCCTAAGAAGCATAGTATGCTACATGCCAGGCTTTTTATTTCAATTCAACAAGGATTTATGTGCTCACTATATGCAAAGCATTCCAGTATACACTGAAAATACTGGATATTTTGATGTGCAATCTCATAGACATGGGTATACCCTCAAATTGAAACTTCTCTATTTCTGTCAAGGATAGTAGTATTCTTCTAGAATTCTCACTTCCTCATGCCTTACATATCCAATCAATGTCAAATCTTGTCATTTCCAGCTCCAAAATCTCTCTCACATATACCCCTTTCTCTCTATTGAAATGATCATCACCCTAGTTCAAACCCTCGCCTCTTACCTGGACCACTGCAATAATGTCCTAACTGTTCTCCTTGTCTCAAATCTCTCCCCACTCCAATCCATCCTTCATACAGTTGGCAAAATAATTTTCCTAAAGTGCAGATCCAAAGATATCATTACTCTATTCAATAAACTCTAAGAGCTCTCTCTTACCCCTAGGATCAAATACAAGCTGCTCTGTTAAGCATTTAAGGAGCTTCAGAAACCTATTCCAACCTAATTAAATATTACTCTTTCCCCCTATTCTATGGCTCCACCAAACTGTCCTCCTTACTGTGTTCTCAGAGGTGTATGGAGATCTACTTATCCTACGTTGTTGCATCTATGAAAGACTTCAACTCCCTTTTTATTCCTAATAACACCACCTATCTAACCTAAGGTAGGAACAGAAATAAATAACTGTGATAATCAGGAAACATATCCTCAGGATCCTTTGTCTGCCATGTGTATTTGTGTATTATCAGCAAACCCTATATCCATCATTAAATCAACTAGCATTTAGTAAGGGTCCAGTATGTCTTAGCCATTGTGCTAGGCCCTTACTTAGGTCAATGGAATGTAGGGCGCTCCTCTACTCATTAAAATCCCTGAGTTGACTGGAAAACTCATATAATAGCAAATAGCAATGTGAATATAGACAGCAATAGCAAATGAATATAGTGCATAAGTCAGAGTCATAAGAACAATGCCAGAAGCACTTAAGTTTAAAATGAGCTGTAGCTGCTAGGAAAGTTTAAGGATAGCAAAAAGCATTAATATAGGATGGTTTTAAGGCCATATTGGGAAAAAGAAAAGATCAAAGAAGACATAGGACTGTTTCCTAAATAGAGGGGAAGAGGAAAGCAGATGATGGAGAAAGAAGAAAGGACTGCTCACCCCTTCTTAATTTACTTTATTTGTCAAAGAGAATGATTTTTGGACGGGAAAGGACAGAAAAGAAATAGGGAGTTGAACTCCAAGATAATTAAATATTTTGAGAGACTACCTAGGTACCCTTCTAGTTTTCAAGTCTCCAAACCCAAATGAACTACATATTTGGCAGAGGAGGGATGAGGGGGGAGAAATGGTAAATGTGAGTGATAAGCTACCATCAGTAATTTTTCAAGGCTCATGGAGAATTTGACTGCCACTGTAGGATTAAAAAGCTGATGTCCCAAGTTTAAAAGAAAATAGAGGTCAGTGAGCTTGCCTTCAATTTATGGCTAAATTCTAAAACATATTATTAAATAGGTGGTTAGTGGACGTATAGAAAAGGAAGTGGTAATCACAAAAAGCCATTATGGCTAAATTCAAATATCTCAGAATATTTCTTTTCTTTGACAGGGGACTTACTAGTCAAGTATATGCCATAGATATAATTTACCTATATTTAAATTGATTACTTGATTAAATTATTAAAGTTCTTCTTATGGAAAAGATGAAGACATGGATTAGATGAGAGCACAGTTAGGTACATTTGCAACTGGTTTAATGTTGAAGTCCAAAGAATAGGCATTATGATGTCAACTGGGGAGAAAGTCTCCAGTAGAATGTCTTGAGAATTCATGTCTAGCCCTGTTCCCAGTTAATGTTTCTTGTTTCTCTGTTTGTGGTTTTTCGTCAATGCCTTGGCTAACAGCAAAAATCACTTGCCTATCAAAGTTGTACGTGTCATAGACCTGAACAGAATAGCTATGATATTGAATGACAAAGTCATGATCAGAAAAGCTCTTTACAATGAAGAACAATGAACCAAATCCAATAGAATGAAATAGGAATAAAGTCAAAGTTTTATACTTAGGCTAAATATACATGCATGCATAATACACATATATAAATACATGCATACTTCCTCCTAATTCTAATATGGTATGAACATATATCAAATGCAGAGTTTATACTGAAATTTATGAAACTAGCTTAAAAGGCATCTTACCTTGTATTACAGGGGCTAAGTGCTCAATAAATAATAAGAGCTGTTATATAGGATAAACACTGGAATGTTCTCACTTTCAGTAACACACATCTTTGTTTAAAAGGAACAATTATGAATAACAACCCCAGGTTCAATAAGTTTAGCAGCTGACTGAGCTATCACGCAGTGCTTTCTATCTTGTGCAGCCGTACCACTAGAGAAACGAGTGGGTGAGTGAGCTGTAGAATTACTTCTAGGGATTCAGGAATCTATATACTCTTCAAGTAACTTCACTTCTCTTTATAAATGAAATTTTATTTTATTTTCAGCTCTGTATTCTCTCCTTCCCATCTCCCCATCCCTATATAAGACAGTAAGAAGAAGGAAACCCCTGTCATGTGGGGCAGAAGATACATCACTGGCTCTGGAGGCAGGAATATTTAAGTTTAAATCCTGCCTCAGATACTCATTACTTTTGCGACTCTGGACAAATCACGTAATTTCTGTCTCCATTTTTTCAACTGCAAAATGAGGACCTACTTCACAGGGTTGTTATAAGGATCAACTGAGTTAACATTTGTAAAACTCTTAGCAAGTGCATGCACACAGTAGGACCGCAGTAAATGCTTATTCACTTCCCCCTTTCCTCTCAAACACATAGTCAAACAAAATAAATTCCTGCATAAGGCATGTCCAAATATGTGTTTTAATCTGTACTCTAAGCATCACCTCTCTATCAGGAGGTGAACACCATGTTTCATCTTGAGACCTCTGCAATTGTAGTTGGCATTGTATTGATCAGAATTCCTAAACCTTTCAAAGTTGTTTTGTCTTTATGTCATCGCTGTTCTTGTATAAATTGCTCTCCTGGTTCTGTTCACCTCACTCTGCATCAGTATTATCAAATCCGTCATTAACTATAATAAAACATACAGTACGATGTTTTATTCACACATATATAAGTGCATATATGTACATATATATCTTTATTGTTTTTAAAATGAAGGTGGATGAATGAATGAACATGAATTTATTAAGCACTTATGTGCTAGGCACTGTGTTAAATTTGGGGAATACAAGTATAAGTCAAAAAGTCCCTACGTATAAAGAGCTTATATTTCTAATACTAGAAGATCATACATATGGAGCAATGGTGACCAGGAAGGAGTGTCCATATGGTACTATTGATTTGATTATTGCACTCAAAACTAGAAGTGGAAAGAACAGGTAAGTGTTGGAGAGAATTTGCAATAACATGTAGTGGAGTTGACCAGAAAATAATATGGTAGACTATGGTGTAAGGTTAGAAAAGGTGAATGCTCAACAATCATAGTTCAGGGTTCCAAGGGACAGGATCTAATTTCCCAGAGAAAGAAGCAGAGACCACTGTAGAAGAAGGGTGGAAAGATAACTGAGAAAACACTGTTCTAATAAAATACTCTCTAATTCTCTAAAAATTTATTGAATTCCAAGTGTAAACAATTAGGGTCTAATGATCCAGTTCACAATTTAATCTTATCTGCCTAATCTAGACAACTCTTCATCAAGTCTTCCTATAAATCAATCATTGCAAGTCAAAGTACTAGGAGCCTTTTTCATGTTCTCTTAAGAGGATATCATTACAACAGAGTTCATTGTTTCTCTCAGTCTCATACTCTTGTTACTTGACTGATTGGACATGCCCTTGACCAATTCAGCATTTCTTCTGTTCATACATTTCTCTGATGTTATCATTATACTACTTCCCTTGTATACTTTTTTATGTTAGAAGGGTCATAGCCTAGTAGTGTTCACCATCAATTGCCTTTTGTGTGATCCTCAACCATAATTCTTTGAAGGCTCTAGTCATGACTTACAGCCATGAAAGAGTGATAATGTTTTTTTTT
>CM053594.1:83589183-83609913 GCA_028646575.1 Pseudocheirus occidentalis
ATATATATATATATATATTAAAATTATCATGTAAATTTCTTTTTTCCTTCCACCACTCCCACCCTAAACATGGCTGCCATTAGACATACATATATAGAGAGAGCTATACACATTAGACACATATACATATATATACACACACGCATATATATACACATAACATACATATTGAAATTGAATATATTACATATATATTGAATATATATATACATATAGATATATATATATTGAAAAGCAGAGGAAGGGAGTTGTTCAGGAGTAACCATTGTATGATTTCATTCTTCTCTGGGTAAATTGGAGACTAGTCATTTATTGCTAATATGGGATATGAGCATGCAGTTGAGGAAATTAGGAAAGAGTAAAAGGTTGTGGAACAAAAGTGAGAGGCCAGATTAGGCTCAGTCCTGTGATTTGTAATGGATAATATCATAACTTCCTCTATACATGATCAGAGCAGCCCAAGGGAACAAGATCAAAGGACTAGATTTGGGGGGGAGAGGGAGATGATGCCAAGGGTTAAGAATCAGTAAGTCAAGAATAAAGGAGATCTGAGGATAAGGAACTGTAGGGTGACAGCTAATTAAGGTGTCAGACCTTGGCATTAAGGTTGCATGTGGAGGCAAGTGACAACAGAGTAGAGAGACAGTCTAAGAAAATAGAGATGGGGTCAAGGAAATAAAGGTCACTGAGCGAATGAAGAGCAGATTAAGTGTAAGCAAGGGAGTGGGAGAGATAAAAAGCTGCAGTCAGAGAGTTCCCGTATGCTTCCATTCTGAAAGACAACTATAATGGGAATGGAAATTTGAAGATCTTCCCTTCCCCTTAATAGGCCGAAGGGAAAATAAAGATCTTTCCTGCTTTGAAGATCTTCTCTACCCCCTAATAGGCTGAATGTAGTCACATGGAACCTGTGGTGAAGGAGTTTGCCCAAGGACAGAGCAGAGCCCACAGGAAGCTGGGAGTCAGAGCAGCTAGATGGTGGGAGAGAGAGGACAGTAGGAAAGTAGACAGCTAGGCATGTGAGCGTTTGTTTGTGGAAAGGCTTCAGGATGGCATGGCTTCCTTTTGTGTTATAGTATATTAGCTTTTTTGTTGCTGTGATGGATTAAGTTTCTTGGTGTTGGGATTTGGCTTTCTGGTGTCTGAATAAGTGTTTTGCCTCTGTCTTCTATGGAGAAGCTGTTATATTTTGTGATTCAGAGCTATGACAGCATGTTCATAGTAGCCACTGGTGCTGTGAATATTGCATTGGTGCTAAAATGGTGAAGTCTAAGGTATGAAAGTGCTGGAGGAGCTTTGGAGAAAGATTAAAGACTGAGGAGGCTAAAATATTATGCGATTACAGTGTAAGAAGAGCTCTAAAATCAATCAGTCATAGATCATAGAATTTAAACTAGAATGCATACACCATCAAGTTCAGCTACCTCATTTTACAGATTAAGAAACTGAGGCACAGATAGGATAAATGACTTGTCTGTGGTTATACAGCCAGTAAGTACATTAAGCAGGATTTGAAACCAGGTCTTCCTGATCCTGAGTCCAAAGTTCTATCTACTATTCCAAGCTGCTGCTCAATTGATCAACCAACAGGCACTTAGCAAGCCTTATTATATGGCAAGTGCTGAGAGTACAAAGACAAAAATGAAACAGACTCCCTGACTGGTCATTTCCCTGCCCTCAAGAAGCTTACATTCTTTTGGGAGGCACAATACATACACATATAAATATGTATATTGTGTATGCATATATATGTACATGTGTGTCTATATTTGTATTGAATGTGTGTATATATGTATATATGTGCATATATGTATATGTGTGTGTGTGTGTATATAATACACACATACATATGTACGTAAATATGAATATTGAAGTTCTTCAGGACGATGGGAGGAGATATGACAGTGAATTATATATAGCAAAAGCATCATGCCAGTTGGGAAGTTACTCAGAATCACCTGCAGAAGTAAGGAACTTGCAGCCTCTAAGCCAAATGTGGCCTTCTAGGTCCTTGGGTGTGACCTTTTCATTGACTCCAAGTTTTTCAGAACAAATCCTTTTATTAAAGTCAAAGGGCTGTACTCAAGGACCTAGAGGGCCACATATGTTCTCAAGGCCACAGGCTCCCTACCCCTGACCAGAGTTAACAGATAACAGTAACAAGGGTAGGGACATGATAGTATAAATGGAATATAAGGGCTTTCACAATAGACCTTGCTGTATGGCTTAAAGTTTGAAGGTTATCTCAGAAAAGATAAGTCACACACAGTCTGGGAGCAGATTTATTGGTGTCTATACCTGGCCAAGAAGTGTTTAGTGAATTCCTGTTTGGGTTGATGTATGGCATAAAAGATATTGCTTCTCTATCACAGACAGCGCCAGCATCCTGTTAATTAGACTTACCAAGACTTGATGATTTATGTACAGATCCATTCCAAAAAAAGAAAGAGTCCACCTCTACTCATTGACCTAGACATTGCTGCATATATAAGATAATGAATTCACATGGGATGGCCTTGCAAAACATTCAGCCCCCTACAGAATGACTACACAGACTAATTTTCCAAAATAGGTGATATTACCCATAGGGCACTTTGTCCTCTGGTAAGATTATAATAAAGGTGAGAAACATGGGGAAATTGAGGCTTTGTCATGAATAGTACAGAATCTTATGTGTTAGTATAACCTAATGCTTACGTTAGACCCAAGAATTCTAGAGCCTGATGAGGCTCAATTTAATATATATTTCTCTATCTTCATTAAATGATCATACCATTATAGTAAGTAGGTAACAATTTATCTCACTCAAACCCAGAATTGGAGCAGTTGGACCGATATAATTTCAAAGGAAGAAAGACCAATAAGGGATGGTTATAGAGTAATGGCCTGGAATTGGCATTAGGGAGTAAGGAGTGTGTTCTGTAAATTCTAGGAGAGGAGAGAACAAAGGGAGAGTAACAATTGCCAAAAGAGAAGGCAAGGAATATGGCATCAACAGGCCAAAATGAGAATTCCTCTGGACCTTACAGTAGAGCATAGGGAAGAAAAAGTTTAAAAACACAAGGGAGCTTGTTGACAATGGAACAGGGTCCCAGAGTGAGTGAGGGAGTTGGCTAGGAAAAGGGTAGAGCTGGAACGAGCTCAGGATATGTAAGTATGCTGTGACAACTAGGGACGAGGATTCAGGAGGAAGTAGTAAGGGCAGACGTTGAAGGTGGTGAGAGTATATGACTGGGGTTAGACTTGATGACCTCCTGGGTCCCTTCCCACTCTGAGATTCTGTGAGGAACCAGTATGATGAATAGATTATGGTGTAATGATGGAAAGGGAGAAAGAGGGGTCAGGTGGAAAAATCTGGCAAAAGAGAAGCTGGGGATGAGTCATTCTCAAAGTTCTTTCCTTTTCCTCATCTTTGTTTTCACAGAAGAGAATGGACCTTCTCCACATGGTTTAAGAGTTAGTCATCTGGGACCCACAAGAAAGCCCACATATCATCCCAACTGACAGACCTTGCCTTGTCATAGAACAAAAGCAAGGGAATAAATGACAACTATGTGTTAGTGACCCGTGGCTATTGAGATTTATGTTAGGCCCTCAGAAAATTTTATTCTGAGACCCCAAAGTCTCTCATCCTTCAGGCTCTGAATTTGGCTGAGCAAGGGATCATACAGTCTAATGTATAGGTTCAAAAGAGCATAGGTCTAGAAACATAAGGGACCTCAGAGACCATCTAGTCTCACACACACCTCCATTTTATAGCCGAGGAAACAGGTTTAGAGTGGCTTGAGATTTACCCAAGGGCACAGAGGTATTGAGTGGAGTAGGAGGGGTTTCTTGAGCTATGCCCCCCAAAACCCAGTCCCTCCACATAATGTGAAGAGAAACATTGTACAGTTATTTCCAAGTGAGTGATATTTTTCCTCTAAAATATTCAATGCATCAGAAGCTTATGTGGTTTGGGGTTACAGAAATTTTTCTATATGAAAATAAGTTTGATTAACTCTATTTAACTGCAAAATGTTCCCCAACTTTCCATTATTTGGAGAAACATTCCATACCTCCAGGGAAGAGAAGGGGAGGGGAGGGTAAGGGAATAGAAGAGGTTTCTCTTCTATAAAATGGAAAGAATAGTGCCTATTGTATCTACCCACAGAGGATTGTTAAGGGCAGATCCAAAGGTGGGGGAATTTCATAGAGTTCAGTTCCCTTATGTTGTGGATGAGCAAATTGCGTTCCAGAGAGCATCTATCTTATCCAAGGCTACCCAGGCAGTAGTATGTATTGTTGTTCAGCCATTTCAGTCACGTCCACCTCTTCATGACCCCATTTGGGGTTTTCTTGGCAAGTTATTGGAGTGGTTTGCCATTTCCTTCTGCAGGTCATTTTACAGATGAGGAAACTGAGGCCAACAGGCATAAGTGATATGTCCAGAGTCACACACCTACTAAGTGTCTGAGGCCAGATTTGACTAAGAAAGATGAGTCTTCCTGACTCTAGGTCTGCTGTTCTATCTACTGCATCAACTAGCTGCCCAAACTAGCTCTGTGCTATCGCTTAATAAAGACTTGTTGATTAATTCATTACTCCCCTCACACAGCTGTGTGCAACAGATGAGACAAAGTATATAAAACTTCTTTTGGTAGTGCCCCAACCCACCCCAACCCAGCACTGTATAAAGGTTAGCTTCCCTCACCATAATCATAAATCTCCCCTCTCGGTTGTACCAAGTGAATGCACCCCATCACATATGACACAGCTTCACATGGGAATGGAGCAGTGCCAGGAAACTTACCGACACTTGATTTAGCAAAAGCAGCTTGAGATGCCAAGTAGGCTTTTGGATACATTTTCTGGTCCCCCTCTTGCAACATATTTTGTACGCCTACTTGTCATATTACTCAGTGTATGTGACAAAACAATCTGGGATTCAACTGACAATTACTTCTGTTATGCTGAGAGTCGAATTTCCTTGGCATGGATGTCTGCTGCCAGCTTCAGAAGCCCTTGCACAAAAGGAACCAGTGGGTGATGTTACCTCCTCCCTTCACACATACATAGGTCAGCCAGAAGGGATGGCATTAGGGCTGAGGTTAGGCAGCTAAGCTTGGATCAGTCAGCTTTTTGCCTTTTCTTTATCCCCTATGGCCAAGTTACTTAAAGGACCTTCAAAAATTTAGGTGGGCCACTGAGTATCCAAGTGCTTCAAAAGCCAATTTGTGCTCAGTCCAAAAGAACCTTTCAATGGAAGTTATTATTATATTTCTCCAGTCTGTCTAGAAGAGGCTAAGCCTGGGATTATCTCCTGAAGGAACCTTGTTATTTTCTTAACAAACAATGTAGAATGTCAGAAAGCCATGGATTTGGGAGTTCAAAGAAACTGTAAAGATCATCTAGTCTACCATCTTCATTTGACAAAGAAGGAAACTGAGGCTGAGAGAGGGGAAATTATTTGTTCAAGAATAAAGTGAGAGGTATCCTAAAGTAAGCAAACTCTGCCAGTCTCATTGCTCCCAAGTCTTTTGTTATCTCTCTAGGTGGCTCAGTAGATAGAGCACTGAGCCTAGAGTCAGGAAGACGTGAGTGCAAATATGATCTCAGGCTCTTACTAGCTGTGTGAACCTGGGCAAGTCACTTAACCCTGTTTGCCTTGGTTCCTCATTTGGAAAATGAACTGGAGAAGGAAATGGTAAACCACTTCAGTATCTTTGCCAAGAAAACTCCAAATGGGGTCATAAAGAGTTGGACACAACTGAAATGACTGAACAATGGAAGACCATTATAAAAACCCACCTAGTGTTCTTGCCAGCAGAATCTACTCATTTCAGTCCCTACTGCCCATATATGATGCCAAAGAAATCTTCCAGATATATGGGGCTGCTCACATCACTCTCCTATTCAAAAACCCTCCATGCTCCTAAATCCCTACCAATTAGTGTGCATCCCTTAGGTTAACATTCAAAGTTCCTTACAAAATGGTTCCAATCAGTTTTCCCAGCCTTATCTCTACTACCCCTCTTCAAGAATTTCCACTACAGTCAAAATTAATTATATAGACATTTTTTCTGCCTCCATGCCACCCCGATTCACAATGTTCCTCTGTAGCTGGGATTCCCTCCCTTCTCTCTACTATCAACACTGCCCTCCAGAAACTTATTCTACTAATTCTTTCCAACTCTTAAGTTTTTATTATTATTTGATTTAAGACAGTGGGAAAAAGAGAAAGGAAGACTGGTACAGGAGACCTCATTAACCCTGGAAGCTCCAGAGCCAAATGTCCTTAAGCAATGGAGGAGTAGCTGATAACCATTAGGACTTCAAGGAACTGAGGTATAATGAATATCTTATGAACTTCAGCTACATTGGGAAGAACTCCTGCCAAACAATAGCTATAAAAAGATGATTTACAGATGGAGAAAGGGGAAAAGTATGCTCAAAGCATATCTTAAGTTAGTGTCTCCCTTTAGTTAAATAGTAGAAATTGGTTGGTAACATGGTCAAGGTCAAGCTCATGGGACGCAAGTGATTTTCTCAAAGCACTGATCTGATCACGTCACATCTTCTTCTCAGTAAACTCTAATAGTTCCCTATCACCTGTAGGAGCGAATATTAGGTCATAATCTGACATCTGAAGATTTTTACATCCTGATTTCTTCCTACCTTCTCAGTGTTTTCATGTTACTCCCCTCCACTGTCTACACACACACACACACACACACACACACACACACACACACACAACCCTCCAGTTCCCATTTTCCAGCTTTTTCACTGGCTATCCCCATTCCCATTCCTAAAATACTATAGCTCCTCACTTCTACTTCTTGGGGGCCCTGATTTCTCCCAGGACTCAGTACCTACTGAAGGAACCCTTCTAAGCATCTCCAAGTTTCTACTGCCTTCCTCTGCAAGGGGGGCATATTTAATTTGAATGTTCCATATATACCTATATAAGTATACATTGTCTCTCCCATTAAAATATAAGCTCATTAAGGGCAAAGATCATTTCCCTTTTGTCTAATTATCCTTAGGACTTTGCACAACATCTGGCTCATGATAGGTTCTTAATAAACGCTTGTTGATTGGCTGATCATGTTGAAGAAAGATGCTACTGGTCCTTTAGTTATGCAGAATCCAAGACACGCCATGTTAGATGTCATTCCTTCTTCCTTGCCTTTATTCCTTACACCTTCAAACACACACATATACCTGAAAGTCCATTTTTAAAAATTATTTATTCAATGCATTTATTGTAATTTCTGTAAAAACATTGACATCAATCAATCATAGGATCATAGATTTCCAGGAAGAAACCTTACAAGTTGTTGAGTCTGACTCCCTTGTTGCAGGCATGAAAAAACTGAGGCCCACAAAAGTTAAAGGTCTCGTACAGGATCACACAGCTGAGGTGGGATTCAGACCCAGGCCTTCTTGGCTATCACTCCCACATCCCATTACTTCTCAATCCCTCAATCAGGAATGTGAGCATTTAGAACAGGATTAGTCTTCTATGAAAATTCAATCTGAACTGTCATTTTTAAAGACTGTGTTTCCCTGTCTTGGCCAAGCTGTTACTTGTGCATAGTCACTCATGAGCTTGCTCCCACTACTGACTGGCATAAAAGCCTGACCTTCCATTTCTGACCTGAGCAGGTTCACCCTTCTTTAGATAGTCTAATGGCCCCCTGCTTCCAGCGGCTCACTATATTGGTACCAGACTTAGAATGAACAACCAATCAGCTTCAGACCTTATATAGCTCAGAACTCCTAAACTCAAGCAATCCCCTAACTTTAGCCTACTAGGTAGGGAGTATCAGGGACTACAGGCATGTACCACCCCACTCAGGAGACCTTTGTCATTTCTTATAATAACCTAACCAGCTCTACATATAAGGGCTACTTATCTTTAAAGAAGTTTCCATACTGTGTTAGTTTTCTTTGGTTTCTTTTTGTTTTTTAGTAAAACAACTAAAACTTCTATAGTATTTATTTCTACGTTTTTAAAACTCAAGGGGCTATTTTCTGAAAACTTAGGCCAGCAAAATTCGCACTTAAACTTAAGCAATTCTACCTATTTCTGGCAGCAGGCAGAGTGGGAAAGAGGATAATAAACAAGTGCAATATAACTGTTGCCCCCCAACAACCTCAAATAAAGTCAATATTCTTGAAAAACCTATCACAGTTGGATTTGGGAGTATTTAAGGCATAGAAATTCTGAGGCAGCTAGGTGGTACAGTGAATACAGTGCCAGGCTGGAGTTAGGAAGGCCTGATTTCAAATCTGGCCTCAGACGCTTATAGCTATGTGACCCTGGGTAAGTCACTTAAGCCTCTTTGCCTCAGTTTCCTCATCTGTGAAATGAGCTGTAAAAGTGAGCGACTAACCTCGCTAGTATCTTTGCCAAGAAAATCCCAATTGGGCTCACAAAGAGTTAGACGTGACTGAAATGACTGAACAAAAATCAATAAGAAATTTTTTCTTTCCTTAAGAACTCAGAGTTACTCTCCATGAAGAAGACTCTGATGTCTGATGTAGGCTTTTTCATGTTCACATCTCACCTGTCTAAATCCTTCAAGGCCCAACTCTATACCCTTAGCAATTCTGTGAAACTACCTTTAACTGTCCATATTGACCTCTACTCACTTTCTCTGAACGCACCACTTTTATTTTGACCCTTAATCTTATAATGCAACAAAAAAAAAAATAATACAAGGTGTATTAATTTAATTAATTACATTTAAATTAATTAAAATAATAACATGTGTATTAATCACCTGTTCTGTGTGGAGACTTGTGCCAGGTGTGGGAGAAATACAAAGTACATCTGACAGTCATAATCACTCTTTCCCCATCCCACTCTATGGGGCTCAAGTACTGCCTTTCTTAAGTCTATGAAGAGACACTGTGTCACTATGCTAATTTTCCAACAAGAAAGTGTCTATGCCCACCAAATGGTGCTACACTTGAGCCACCAATCCAACGGCTTTCTGAATTTCTCTCTGGCACACAAGTAGAGGATAGATAGCCTTCCTAATAAGAAGGAAACCTAACTAAATCTTTCTTTTGATTACTCCCACCAATTATTCTGAATATTCCTCAGTGACCGAAAGATGATGCTTAACTTGAAAGCAGTGGTCTTCAGAAGCAATGTGGATTAGCTCTTGCTAACTGGATTCAACAATGAGTCTAGAGGATGAAATGAAATAATGCTTATATTAGGAAATCAAGCTTTCTGAAGCCCCTCTTAATTCTAGCGCCTTCCCTCTATTAAAATGGTTTTTGCTATTTATCCTGCATACGGCTTGTTTGTACATATTTGTTTGTGAGCTCCTTGAGGGCAGAGAGTGTCTTTTCCCTCCTTTTGTATCCCCCAGCATTTAACACAATGCCTGGCCCCATTTATTGTTCAGTCATTTTTAATTATATCTGACCCTTCATAACCCCATTTGGGTTCTTTGTTGTTGTTGTTGGCAAAGATACCAAAATGGTTTGCGTTTTCTTCTCCAGCTCATTTTATAGTACAGGGAATTGAGGCAAACTGGGTTGAGTAACTTGCCCAGGGTCACACAACTAGCAAGTGCCTGAGGCCGGATTAGAACTCAGGAAGATGAGTCTTCCTTGACTCCAGGCCCAGCACTCTATCCCCTGTGTCACCTCACCAGCACATAGTAGGTATTTATTGACCGACTGCTGATGGACCTAATTCCTCACCCCATCTGGGTTCCACTGTGTGAGTTCACTTCTAACATAGAATTATTATATTATATTGTAAAAAGCATTGAGTTTCGAGTCAGAAAGAGGAGTTTTGAACCTGGCTCTGCTACTTACCAGCTGTCTAACCTTGAGCAATTCATATAACCTCTTCGGACGGCAGATTCCTCATGTATAAGATAAAAGGGGTAGAATTCATGGTCTCTAAGGACGCTTTCAGCTCTAAATCCCATTTCATCCTATTAGACATCTCCC
Source organism: Pseudocheirus occidentalis (assembly GCA_028646575.1). Lineage (NCBI taxonomy): Eukaryota > Metazoa > Chordata > Mammalia > Diprotodontia > Pseudocheiridae > Pseudocheirus > Pseudocheirus occidentalis. Next base: position 83,599,147 of record CM053594.1, read on the forward strand.
AACAAACTTATAAGGGTCTTTTGAACACTAATTTCTCTGATTTTTCCACACTTTGGTGAGGAACTATGTTGTGCACACAACTCCAAAGAGGATCTCAAGCATCCCCAAGTCTTTTGGCATGTCAATTATTTTTAACCCCAGAGAGAACAGCTTATTTGCAATCCTATATCATCTCCGTTCTCTGTTTAGAACAGGATGTGGGATGACTTCAAAAGGTGGAGATAGGAACTTATGATAGTAGAGGTATGTACATCCCTCCGGAAGAAAATGTCTTTAAGCCCTGGTAAATTAGAACCAATGGTAGATGGAACCTCATGAAGTAGATTGTGGCCTGTGGTTAAGATTTAGCAGATCTCAGCTGGGAATTTCCTTGGCATTGGCTCAAGAAAGTTGTAACTACTCTTCAATAAGCAACATCCTCTCCCCCCACCCCCAAATTCTCTATCACACACCTGGTTTACATCAAAAGTTAATTTGAAGTTTAAAAAACACATTCAAGAAATACCTTCAAGCCCATGCCCCAACCTGATAGTTTAGTAAAGTCCTAGATTTGAAGGTAGAATACCAGAGTTCCAGGCCTTTATTTTACTGTAATTCAGGGGCTTTGTGACTCTGGGTAAACTGAGTTACCAGCCAGTGTTTCATTGTTCTCATATATACAATGAGACCATTTGATTAAATGGCCTCTAACAGTCCTTATAGCCTGAGAGGCCTGGGAATTGTGCCATTCAGTGAGGCTTGGAAGAAACTTTTTTTCTTCTTAATTCTGCACTGAGATATAGTAGAAAAGGACAAAGGGGAATGGTGGGGACAGCTGATTTAAGTTCTAATTTCAAATCTGCCCTAAACTAGCTATGTGACCTTAAACAAGTCACTTCATCCCCGGTCCTCTTTCTCCTCAAGATTAAGATGAAAGGGTTGGACTCATGTTTCCAGTTCTATCATTCTAAGGTTCTATAATCCTAAGGCATTTCTGCAACAAGTGCAATTCTGTTGCTGGAACTGAATGTGCTAATGAATGTTCCTCCTCCAACGGCTCTGTGAGCTCACTGATGCAGGTCCTCCCTTAAAGGATTCAAGTCACAGTCCATCCTCGCCTGCCCATCCTGTGTAGCATTTGTTCATGTTCACGTGCATTTGCCACAAGGACTCTAGCTGGGTATCTTCACGCCATCTAGACATAGGAGGACACTAAGGACATATGTGTATATTGAATTACTCTGTGGTATTTAATTAACCTCTTTATACCTTGTACTCCTCACCTGTAAAACGTGGCAGTTGGATGCCATAAGCTCTAAGGTCCCTTCTACTTCTAACATTCTATAATGTTCCATTAAGATGGTGGTAAATAGATATGGACACAACTTTTGTAAATGTAGCAAATCAATTCAATCGACATTTGATTGTCCACTGTATGCACGACTCTGAGTTAGGCACCACTAGAGATACAAATGAGGTTACCTTGTATCTACATGATATGTTTCTTGTGCAATATATACACATAGATGTACACATATAACATGTAAACACATATACACATATATACACATATGCGTGTACATGTCTACCCCAAGCATGGGATGACTTCCCCTGACAGAATAGGCAGATGAGAACAATTTGTTCCAATGGCCGTGGAGGTGGCTGAAGTAAATACTATGGAGTGTTTGAAGTTTGGTGGGACATCTGAGAAACCACGGCCATTCACCATATCCCAGGCCATCTACAGTCATCCTGACTTGCGTCCCGCCACTGGACTTTGATCACTCTGGAAAAGAGAGTAAGGCTGATGACTTTGTGTGACTTTGCCTCACCTAAATTCAACTGACGGGCAAGTCAAGACAATACCCACTTTGCTCAAAAATGAAGGATGAACAACAACATATGTACATGGAAGAGACTTACATTGTCTTCCCCAGTGGAATGTAAGTTCCTTGAGATAAAGGACTATTTCACTATTGTCTTTGCATTCCTAGAGAGAGGCAACATGGCACTGGACTAGGAAATAGAAAGACCTGGGTTCAAATCCTACCTCAGACACTTATTAAGCTCTATGGCCTTGGGAAAGTCACCTAAACTCTCCATGCATCAGTTTCCTGAGGAGGCTGGACTAGATGACTTTTAAATTCCCTTCCAGCTCAAATAAGTAATCTCATACTGATCTCTCCTTTCCTTTTCCATGCTGCGGCTACAGCCATGAGCATGACCAGGCTTCAGAAGAGGCTTGCCTCTAGTGTCCTTCAATGGGAAAAGAAGAAGGCATGGCTTGACACCAACAAGACCAATGAAATTGCCAGTGCTAATTCCCATCAGCAGATCCAGAAGCTGAGTAAAGATGGGGTTATCATCCAGAAGCCCACTAATGTGCACTCTCGTGCCAGATGCCAAAAAAATACTCTGGCTCGATGGAAGGGTAGGCACATGGGTATTGGTAAGAGAAAGGGTACTGCCAATGCTCATATCCCTGAGAAGGTGACTTGGATGAGGTGAATGAGGATTCTACACCATCTGCTTCAAAGATACCGTGAATCCAAAAAGATTGACCACCACATGTACCACAGCCTATACTTGAAGGTGAAGGGAAATGTGTTCAAGAATAAGCAGATCCTGAGAGAGCACATTCATAAAGGCAGACAAGGCCCAGAAGAAGCTCTTGGCTGACCAGGCTGAAGCACGCAGGTCTAAGACTAAGGAAGCATGAAAGCGTCAGAAAGAGCATCTGCAGGCTAAGAAAGGTCATCAAGACTTTGTCCAAAGAGGAGGAGACTAAAAAATGATCCTCCCCTATCTCCGCTGTACATAGTACCCTTCTACTTGGCTTATGCAATAAAAATAGACAACTGGTCAGCCCTGGGGGAAAAAAAAATCTCATGCCCACTCTTAACACAGTACTAGGCACAAAGAAGGTGCTTTAATACTTGTTGATTGATTGACTCAGAGTTGGAAGGAAACTTAAAGGTCATTGAGTCTGACCTCTTCCTGAATCATAAATTCTTTTGACAGCACCGCCAATAGATGGTCATCCAGCTTCTTCTCAAAATACTTTTACCAACTGGAAATGTATTACCTTAAAAGGCAGTCCATCCCGCTGCAGGACAACATTTGTTAGAAAACTGCTGCTTACATTGAGCCAAAATCCATCTGATCTCCTTTTACATCACTCCTACCCACTATCCTTAGTTCATAGAATGTTAACTCAAGAATCTTGAAATTATCTAGCCCAAACCTCACCCAAAATTTTACACATGGAGAAATAGGCCCAGAGAGATTAAATCACTTACCAAAGGTCACATTGTTAATTAATGACAGGTAAGGACCTGAACTCAGGTTTCCTGCGTCTTCCTCCATTGTTCTTCCCACCACCTCACACTGTTTCCCTGCACATACACAAAATGCTGACTATCAGAATGAGACTGCTGAAAAGAAACATGATAAATGTAAAGATAACACAGAACTACAACCATTATCAGGAACAAATGGACTTTTTGTCCCAGAATGTACAATTAACCTTTGCCACAGACATCATGAAAACCCGCCAAACCCTTCAGTATCCTTTGGCAAAGCCATAAACAAAGAATCCCTTCCTGCAATCCTATAATTAGGTGTATTCTGGAATTTGCAATAGCTAGTACTGATAATTAGTTTGTTCCAAAACTATGTGACATGATTAATGTTTTCTGTTTGATGCTGAACACACTCTCCCAAAATGAATGCAGGGAACCTCAGGTAGAGGCTAAATTTAACCTTCTTCTAAAGGGGAAATGAAAATCAAATAATTACTATTTTGAATTCCCTGCAGCAACTGATTCAACAAATCTCTACTATCACTATTATGAAGGCTACATGCTCTGAAGCAAAAAAAGCCTGTGGTGCAGTGGCCTGGAAAGCTCTGGCCTGGAAGCAAAGGAGCTCTCTCCCCTCCTGGAGGTCCAAGAGAAGGGGGAGCAATGAGTATAATTTACTGGAAAGCAGATTTGCATTCAACATAAGAAAGAACTTCCTAATAACTAGAAATTCTCAAAGTAAAATGGCTTGATAGTAAGTTCCCTAATGCCATGAGGTGTTCAAATGGAAGCTGTTGCCAATGTTGTAGAGGAGATTCAAATTTTAGTATGGGTTTTACCAAGAAATATACTGGTAAATGTTCAACAACCAGATTCCCGAGGAGGAGGGAAGGAAGTTTGCATAAAACATGTGTAAGTTCAATATGCATTATTACCATTTTCTCCATCACTTCCTTAAGTCTGGACAATCATCAAAACAATAAATCAAATCCTGATTTGTAGCATTTGCTGATCTTTGGTGTGTAAATACTCACATTGTAAATTTAACAATAGGTCCTCTCCAGTCAAATAGATAATGAGCACTTCAGAAGAGATATGGGGTTGATGATATAACATGTGGTATCAGGGTCATATTATTCAACAACTTTCAGTTTTAAAAAATGGAAAACAGAGATTGTCCTAGCAGGACTTTGAAGAAATGTATTACATCTTTCAACTAGTTTCACATCATATTTGCCAGCAATAGACAGGTGACAGCAGAGGAAAAAACCATTTTCCAGACATATAGATATCTGACAGAGAACCAATTGGACTGCACACCAGCAGTTGAAGCCACATCGATTTGGAAAGAATAAACAGCATAGCAGCAGACAAAAGTACTGCTGAGCTCCCCCCAAAACTACTCCAAACAGATCTAGAAAATGTACCAGGCACAGTTCTGATTGGGAAATCCAAGAAAAAATCAATCATTTTTCCAGCCCCAGCTGACATAGGGAAACACTGAGGATGAAGGTTATTGTTCAAAATAAGGCAGTTGGAGATGTCATATACATATAGATTTTACTAAGGGGGTACACTGGTAAATGTTTAATAACTAGATCTCCAGGGGGAAAGGTTTGGTTTCAAGAGAGTAAAACTCCATGAAAATTACAATGGATCAAATAGAAGCTAATGACTCCATGAGACCACAAGAAATATTAAAGCAAAGTCAAAAGGCTGAAATAATAAAAGAAAATGTAAGGTGTCTCATAGGAAAACAGCTCACATGGGAAACAGATTAAGGAGAGACAACTGAAAAATCACTGAACTGCCTCAAAACCATGACCTCCCAAAAAGAACCTATACATCATATTTTGAGAAATTGTTTTTTTAAAAAAAAAAACCTCTCTAAACATCTTAAAACCAGAAGGCAAATTAGAAATAAAAAGAATCCACTAGTCACCACCTGAAAGAAATCTCAAAATGAAAATTCTGAGGAATATTATAGCCCAAATACAGAGTTACCGGGTCAGTCAGCTAATAAGCATTAATTAAGTGCCTACTATGTGCCAGGCACTGTGTTAAGTGGCTACAAAAAGAGGCAAAAGATAGTCAATGACCTCAAAGAGCTTACAATCTAATGTGTGAGGGTACAAGCAATCAAATATGTATAAACAATTTACATTCAAAATGAAGAGTAATAATTAAGAAAGGGGAAAGGACTAAAATTAAGAGACGTTAGGAAGAGTTTCCTATAGAAGATGGGATTTTGTTATTCTTCAATCATTCAGTCAAGTCCAATTCTTTGTGACCCCATTTGGGGTTTTCTTGGCAAAGATGCGGGAGTGGTTTTCCATTTCCTTATCCACTTCCTTTATAGATGAGGAAATGGAGGCAAACAGGGTTAAGGGACTTCACACAGTCACATAGCTAGTAAATGTCTAAGGCTAGATTTGAACTCCCACCTAATTCCTAGGGGATTTTAATTGGGATTTAAAGGAAGCCAGAGAATAGGTAGAGATGAGGAGGGAGAGCATTCTAGGAATGGGGGACAGCCAGAGAAAATACCTGGAGCTGAGGGACACAATGTCTTTTTGGAGGAACAAGGAGATCAGCATCACTAGATTGAAGAGTATGTGAAAGGTATTAAAAAGACTAGAAAAGTAGGAGGAGACTAGGTTATAAAGGACTTTGACTGCCAAACAGAAGATTTTTGTATTTGATCCTGGAGGCCATTGAAGTTTATTGGAGGAGGGTTCAGGGGAAGGTGACATGGTCAAACCTGAGTTTCAGGACTATCACTTTGTTGGCTGAATGGAGGACTGATTGGAGTGGGGAGGCATCTGAGGCATGCAGAATCATCAGCAAACTACTATAATCCAGGTGTGTGGCATTGAGGGCCTACACCAAAGTGAGGGACATGCCAGAGGGGAAAGGGAAGATATTTGAGAGATGTTGCAGAGAGGAAATCATCTAGCCTTGATAACAGATAGGACAAAGGGGGAAGGGGTTGGGGGAGATAGTAAGAGGGTCCAGGATGACAACTAGGTTATAAGCCTGAGGAACTAGGAGGACAGCGTTGCCCTTGACAATAATAAGGAAAGTAGTGGAGATGGGAGGAGGATTTGGGGAGAAAGTAATTAGTTCAGTTTGGGTCATGTTCAGTTTAAGATGTGTAGTGTACATGCAGTTCAAGATGCCCAAAAAGCAACTGGAGATATGAAATTAGAGAACAGAAGAGAGGTTGGGGCAGGGTAGGTAGATCTGAAAACCATTAACACAGAGACAACAATTAAATCTATGGAAGCTGATGAAATTACCAAATGAAGAAGGAGAAAAGGACTAGGGATAGAACCCTGTGAAAACCTGCTGTTAAAGAGCATGGTTTTAACAAAGATACAGCAAAAGGAACTGAGAAAGAGTGGCCAGATAATTTGCAAGAGAGCCAGGAGGGAGTAGTGGCCTAAAAATCTAGAGAAAAGAAAATTTCAAGGAGGAGAAGGGGAAAGAAAAGGCCTTCAAGCAGCCAAAAAGAAAGAATTCAAGGGGTACAGTCAGATTCACACATGATTGGGCATCCATTACTGTAAGGGAAAGGAAAGTGGAATATGATACTCCAGAAGGCAAAAGTTCTAGGTCTGAAACCAAAAACAACTCATCCAACAAAACTTTTCTTCCAGGAGAAAAAAAGACCTTGAGTGAAACAGATGACTTCCAAGTATTCTTGACAAAAGGACTAGAGCTACAAAGAAGTTCTGAAGTATAAACACAGAAATCAAGAAAAACATAAGCAGTAATAAGGGACTAAACAAAGATAAACTCTTTGCATTCAATATGGGGAAAATAATGCAAATATACTCCTAGCTCTATCATCATCAGGGGCTCAAGTAAACAAATGACCTGACGGTAGTCCTGTTATGCCTTGATAATTTTTAGAGAAGAATGGGAAGGGAAGAGGAACATGATACAGAGAAAAGACAGAGGAAGGGTGGGGGAAATTACCTCATATAATTGGGGTACACAAGTAAAAGCCTATACCCAAAAAAGGAGTAAGTGATTGACATTTGCACTTCATTTTCATTTGAACCAATCAAAAGAGGGAAGAATATATACACGTATACATATTGAACTACTGTGTGGCTTTGTGGACAAAAACTCAATAGGAAAACTCTCTGCTCGTCATAGACTTTGAATTCCATCTTGTGTCACACTTACGTGTGAGACTGTGCCTTCCCCAAGTTGGGGAGTTTAGTGGGTTTAGTGCACAACAAAAATATCTTGTCTGGGTAGCCTCTGAAGTCGAGACCCATTGGTCAGTGTCTGTCTGTAGACCAGCGGTTCTCAATCTGTGGGTTATGTTCAATTCGTAACAATGAAAATACATCCTGCATATCAGATATTTACATTATGATTCATAACAGTAACAAAATTACAGTTATGAAGTAGCAACGAAAATAATTTTATGGTTGGGGGTCACTACAACATGAGGAACTGTATTAAAGGGTCACAGTATTAGGAAGGTGGAGAACCACTGCTGTAGACAATGAAAAGGAATCAAAGAACACTTCTAAACTAATCAGATCACTTACATAGGCAGCCACTGATAAACCTTGTGTCAAATTGGGTGAGGCTCATTTCAGTGTGCCCCTAAGACTTCCTCTTTCTCCATTCTCAAGGAAAAGCACTGGGGAAAAGAAAGAAGAATACTCACGAGTGTGTGGACTCATAGTATGTAATCTGGGCGGGTGACACAGTGGTTAGAGTGTGTATATACATATACATACATACGTGTGTGTGTTTGTATCTGTGCTTAACTATCCTTCAGGGGCAGTGGGGGAGACTAAGAGGGAAAAGAACAAAGCAAAAAGTGCAGAGCAGAGAACAAAAGAAAACTTGAAAGAAGCAAAGAAAAGATGGACAGCTCTCAACATAATACATACTATTTATTATATAGGCTTTCTTGAAATGGAAATTTATTGCTGTATACTTTGAATCCTCTCACATGGTCTGCTGTGCACATGGCAGTGTTTTTTTTTCTTTCTTATTTTGTATAACTTTAGTTTTAAAATTCATTTGTTTCTTCTTTCTTTTCTTTGTATTTAAGTTTAAAATTTTTAAATTTACAAAGAAAAAAGAAAAGAAATAAAGAATCTTGCCCAGAACCACACAGCTATGAGTGTCAGAGTCAGGACTTAAATTCAAGTCTTTAAACATTCCACATTCAGGGCTCATTCTACTGTATCATCAAAGCCCCATGAAATTCCACATTCTATTTCAACCCTTTTGAACTTCCTGGGAGGAAAAGAAAGGAAACTAGTCTTCTTGACTGACAAACAGATTTCAGACTCTGAATCATCTGATCGTTGATGATAAAAGTCTACCCAGAGTAGAAAACTATCCTTTCCTTAGCAACCAGTCGGAGCTCTTCTTCCCACCCAAGAAAAAAAAAACAAAAACCTAGTTATCAAAAGGAAGAGAGATCTTTAAAGTGAGCATTTGTGTCCCTGAGGTTCAAAAAGTTCCTGTATTAATTTAGAGCCCACTTTTCACTCCTTCCCAGGTTTAGTGAGCTGTTTGGGGGTCTTCCACTATCCAGACCTCATTCTAAAATCCTATTTGTGCCCTTTCCATATTAAGTCATTTTGGAAAAAAAAACCACCTCAAGACATATAACTCCAAAAGCAATAAGGCATTTAATTGAGATTGAATGGGAAGATAAATAACAGGGAAGTGAATCAGGTAATAAATTTTACCTCCCTCCCTTCACAAAATGGATACCAACTCCTACATTGCTGGGGGAGTGATAATCAATTTGCCCTTTAATCACCAAAGCAGAAAAAAAAGATATCAATTTCAACTTAGCACTGATGGTGAAGCTGAAGGTGTGATACTATCTTTCTTGTCAGTTTCTTTCCTCCCACCACTGGGAAGATGCAGGGGAGAGAAACCCTGACATTTCCACGCTGGTTTCCTTCTCACTGAAACTCTAGAATCATCATGCCATGTCCAGACCATCCAAACCATACCATGCAGACTCCTTCTGTGTTCCCTGTAGCTCTCCAGTCCTACTGCCTAACTCCCTTGTCTGTTAGCATCTAAAAGTCTCATACCCCCCATCTATCAACTGAGAGATTAAGGAAATCTTCCCTAAATCAAGTGATATAATTTCTGCTCAGCTACATCACTCTCCAGATTCATACTGCCTATTCCATAATTGCCACTTTATGTGACTGCTCTGTTCTTTTTCTAAATCCACAGGGTCTGTTCTTCCTTCAGAAACAGATGTTCTCTCTGCTCCACATGGCTCCATCAAGCTGATCCAACTGATATAATCTCACATGTGTGCATAAGGTTCAGGTCCCAGAGCTTTTGCTAATAAATGACAATTCTGCCTATGTCACAGCTGAGGGCTAACTACTAAGCATTGCTATAGAACATCCATTAAGGGAAAGAGGCAATCTCCACCAGTATCAATAAGAGCAAGTTATCCAGTTAGCAACAACAAGAAAATATACATGATAATATAGATGTGAAAAGAGAGTCACAAAATCAATAAAAGGTGGGGGTAGGTGGTGTTTTAAAATTACAAAGAAAAAGCAAGGCATCAAAAGAGGTATGACACCACACTTGCTCCCAACTCCTTTGTTTGTGGAACATCACATACTTCTTCAGATTTTTTTCCAATGGATTGATCAGTTTTGCTGATTGTTCTTTTCTATTTTTCCTCTTTATTTTTTCTTTTAAAAAATATTCTTTATAATAACAATGGCTTTATTGGAGGAAGAGTGAGGAAAGATACAGGAAGGAATATATTGATGCAAAAAAATATAAAAGGTATCAATAAAAAGGTGTTTTGGGGCGGCTAGGTGGAGCAGTGAATAGAGCACCAGCCCTGGAGTCAGGAGTACCTGAGTTCAAATCCGGCCTCAGACACTTAACACAAAAACTACCGTGTGGCCTTGGGCAAGTCACTTAACCCCAACTGCCCTCCAAAAAGCAAATAAATAAATAAATAAATAAAAAGGTGTTTTTTTTTTTCTTTTAAAGATCAGGTTGTCCTTCTACAAGGCTATTATATTACCTCCTCAACTTGATCTTGGCTTTCAACAATTACTTTTTTTCCTGGTGATTTCCTTCATTAAACCAATCTGCATTATTACATAAATAAAATAATATAATATGATAATAATATAGAAGTTAGTAGTAGTACAGTAGCAATAATAAATGTCCTTTCACCATGCATCTCTACTGTATTTTAATGAAGAATCATATAAGTATGGAATTTTAGATTGGACCTCCCAGAACTTCCAGTTTGTGAAAGGTCCCTGATTTTCTTCATGGTTCAGCTACCTCCTGTCTCTGCTCCTAAGGGAGACTTCTCCTGTTGGTGAATTTTTCCAGGAACCTCTGTTTTGGGGAAGGGTCCTAGATCAGCCATCCTTCACTATTCACACTGAGCCACCATATGCCTATCCAGGTATTACTTCCTTTCCCCACATCCTTTTTA
>CM053594.1:83610413-83650488 GCA_028646575.1 Pseudocheirus occidentalis
ATCAGTCAGGCCACCAACAAACAAAGTCCCATCCTATTCATGTCTTCAGTCAGCCACTGAGGAGCCAAATCCAAAATCTGTCTGTCTCTGTAAAAATTATTCCTTATAAACACTGGCCTTCTCCCAAGTCCACAGGGGAGTGTCTCAGCCAATAGCATTCTTCCACATCAACAGGGGGATTCACACCTTTTCACCAATGGACAGAGTTCTATACTTAGCCCTAAGTTACTAGGATCTACTTCACCCTAAGTATATCAAACAAATTGATTACCATTACACCACCTTTATATCTAAATTGTATACGCATTTGGACTTTGTTTTGGTATATGGTGTCAGATGTTGGTCTATGCCCAGTTTCTGTCATACTATTTTCCAGTTTTCCGAACAGGTTTTGTCAAATAGTGAGTTCTCATCCCAAAAGCTGGGGTCTTTGGGTTTATCAAACAGTAGATTACTATAGTCATTGACTACTGTGTCTTGTGTACTTAAGCTATTCCACTGACCTATCCCCTTTACTTCTTAGCCAGTACCAAGAAGTTTTGATAATTGCCGCTTTATAATACAATTTAAGATCTGGTATGGCTAGGCCACCTTCCCTAGCATTTCTTTTCATTAATTCCCTTGATATTCTGGAACTTTTGGTCTTCCAGATGAATTTTGTTATTATTTTTTCTAGCTCTATAGAATGTTTTTTGGTAGTTTAATTTAGATAAAATTATCATTTTATTATATTAGTGGGTACAAGAGCAACTAATGTTTTTCCAATTATTTAGATCTGACTTTATTTGTGTGAAAAGCATTTTGTAATTGTGTTCATATAGTTCCTGGATTTGTTTTGGTAGATAGACTCAGAAATATTTTTATAATGTCTTCAATAACTTTAAATGGAATTTCTCTTTCTATCTCTTGCTGTTTGGCTTTGTTAGTAATATATAGAAATATCAATGGTTTGTGTGGATTTATTTTATATCCTATAACTTTGCTAAAGTTGTTTATTTCAAGTAGTTTTTTACTTGATTCTCTAGGATTCTCTAAGTATATTACTATATGATCTGTAAAGAGTGATGACTTAGTTTCTTCTTTGCCTATTCTAATTCCTTCAATTTCTTTTTCTTCTTTTATTGCAAAAACTAACATTTATAGTACCATATTGAATAACAGTGGCGATTTCACAGTTATGCTTACTATCTGTGTCTTTCTCTCCATCCTATTCCCCCTCCATTTATGCTTTTATTTTTCCCTTCTCACTTTCCCTCCTGAAAAGTTTTACTTTTCACCACCCCTTCCCTCAATCTTCCCTCCATTCCTATCAGACCCCCTTCCTTTTTTTCCCTTTTCCCTTACTACTTCTTCCCTCCCTTCTAAACACCCCCTCCCTTTCCTTTCCCCTTTCTCCTCCTACTGCCTGAAGGGCAAGCTAGATTTCTATACATAACTGAGCATGTTATTCCCTCCTTGAACCAAATCTGATGAGAGTAAAGTTCAAACAATGCTCATCTACCTCCTTTTTCTCTACTATAATGTTTTTGTGCCTCTTCATGTAATGTAATTTACCCTTTTCTGCCCCCTCCTTTCTATTTTTCCCATTCCAATCCCTTTTTACCCCTTAATTATGTTTTTATCATCACATTAGTTAATTTATACCCACACTCTCTGTCTATGTATATCCTTTTAAATGTTATAATAAAAATACAATTTTCAAGAGTTACAGGTATCATCTTCCCACGTATGGATGTGAAGAGTTTGTCCTTATTGAACAACATGGTTTTTTTCTTTCCTGTTTACCTTTTTATGTCCCTCTTGAGTATTGTATTTGAAGATCAAATTTTCCATTGAACTCTGATCTTTTCATAAGGAAGGTCTGGAAATTCCCTACTTCATTGAATATCCATCTCCTTGCCTGAAAGACTATTCTCAATTTTGCAACCAAAAAAAAGGATGTTTCTTGAGCTGCCCCTCATACTATCATCTCCCCAAATTCAGCAAGTCATAAAAAGAAAAAAAAAGAAAAACAAATCCCTCAATACCTAGCTACCAATACAAACTTCAATATTGGCCATGTACAAAATCAAGTCACCTTCTGCATTTTAAATTCATTACCTCTCTGTCAGGAGTTGAGTGGTATGTTTCAGGTTCATTCTTTTGGGTTTGTGGTTTATCATTTTTTTGATCAAAGTTCTAAAGCCTTTCAATGTTGTGTTTCTCTATAATGTTATTGTTGTATAAATTGCTTTCCTATTATGATGACTTTGCTTTGCATCAGTTCATAAAAATCTTCCCAGTTTCCTCTGAAATTGTCTGTCATCTTTTTTTGGAACAGTAATGTTCCATTGCATTCACATACCACAATTTGTTTAGCCATTCCCAAATAGGTGGACAGCTAGACTGCACAGTGAATAGAGCACTAAGTCTAAAATCAAAAAAGCCTAAGTTCAAATCTGACCTCAGACACTTACTATGTGACCCTGAGCAAGGCACTTAACCCTGTTTGCCTCAGTTTCCTCATCTTTAAAATAAGCTGGAGAAGAAAATGGCAAACCACTCTACTATATCTCTGCCAAGAAAACCCCAAATAGGGTCACAAAGAGTCAGACAGGACTGAATAACAATAGGAAGACACCTCCTTAGTTTTCAATTATAGACACCACAAAAGGATCCTATAAATACATAGATAATTTTCCTGCTTCTTTGGGGTATTGCCCTAGTACAGTGGTATCTTGACTTACAAGTTTAATTCGTTCCATTACTGAGCTCCTAACTCAATTTGCTCGTATATCAAATCAATTTTCTCCATTGAAATTAATTGAAATGCCATTAATCCACTCCAGCCTGCAAAATACCACCCCAGTTTTTTGTTACATTTTCAAATAAGAAAAAGTATTTATAAATAACAAATATTGGATAAGAACATAATAAAAGAGAATGTAAAGAAATAAAATGGTTTTATAAAGTGTTAATATACCTTGGATATCAGATAACTTGAGTTAACAGAAGATACCAGAGGAAGTGGAGGGTGGAAGAGATATATAGAGGAGGTTAGAGGAGTTTTGTTTCCCGCTCTTTTGGTCACTTTTGTTCACTTACTCGGCTACACTCTTAATGCTACACTTTATCTCTGAACTTAATTGCTACAATATCTTTTTTACTTTCATTTAACTTCATTTTCTTCACTGGCAAGGTAAGCACATGGACTGAATGAGTGAGGATGGGCGTTGGGTTGGGGCATTTGCTGCACCAACTAGCAGCACCTTGTACCTCAAATTTTGGCTCGCAATTCAAAGCAAAAAATTGGCCAAGTGACAACTTGTATCTCGGAAATCTAGTAACTTGGTACATTCATATGTCAAGGTACCACTGTAGTGGTATAGCTGACCTTCTCTGCCCAAGAATAAAGAGATGATAACCCCTTTGTACTCTGTCTTCATCTGACACATATCTGGAGTATAATGTTAAGTTCCGAATGATAAACTCGAGGATGAAGAGCCTTGAGTTCATGCCATGTGCGGATCAATTGAAGGAATGGGGTAGTTAGTCTAGGGTGGAAAGTTGGTAGGAAGAAGAATGATAGTTGTCTTCAAGTACTTGAGAGCTATCTTTTGTCTTATGGCAGAGTTGGCAGGGAGGTCTGTGGGCAGCTAGGTGGTGCAGTGGATAGTGCACTGGGCTTGGAATTAGGAAAATTTATCTTCCTGAATTCAAATCCATAGCTTTAGACATTTACTAGCTGTATGTGACCCTGGGCAAGTCACTTAACCCTGTTTGCCTCAGCTTTCTCATCTGTAAAATTAGCTGGAGAAGGAAATGGCAAACCACTCCAATATCTTTGCCAGGAAAACTCCAAATGGAATCACAAAGTATTGAATACGACTAAAATGACCCAAAAACAACAATGGGGAGATTTAATTTGTCCTGCTTAGCAATCTGGAACAGAACTAAAAGCAATGAGCAGAGAAGTTGCTAAGGGGCCAAATGAGGCTTGATGTCATGAAAAACTTCCTATTAGAGTTGTCCAAAGATGGATTGGAATAGATTGCCTTGAGAGGCTATAAGTTTTCGCCCACTGAAGCAAAGGTGGGATGACCACTTAAAAAATGTTGCGGTGGGAATTTCTTTTTTCCAGCTCTAGGTAGAACTAGATGACCCCTGTGGACGCTTTCCAGATTTTAACTTGGGAAGATGAGACTTCCTGACTCCAGTGCTCTCTCCACTGTACTACCTGGCTACCCATTGATATTAGTTCTTAAATGTGTTGATTTTGTGATTCTATGACTTGTGACCTAAGTCTTTTTTCATTGTATCATGCTAATATATGAAGCTGCTAGTGAGCTTCATATATTAAAAAGAGATAGCATCAAGTGCGAAATTTCAAGCTCCAGACACTGAAGGTTTCTGAGAAAAGAGAGAAGAGCATGATCTCTTGTGTGTTGTCAGACATTCACCATGTTGTCAAAACTTGTTTCTATCTTCAAAATAATCTGTCACATCTATCCACCTCTCATCACTCAAACAGCTACAACCCTAATTCAGGCCCTCATTAAGTGTCTTCTGAACTATTTTTAATAACTATTGGTTGGTCTCCCTTCCTCAAACATCTCCCCATTAATTTCCTTCTCCACATAGCTGACAAAGGGACTTTTTTGTTGTTGTTTTAAAATGTAAGTCTGAAAGCTATATTCTTCTACCCAATACACCCCCCTCATGAGGTTGTGACCTCTTCTAGGCAGGGACTGTCTTTTCTTTTTCTATGGATCCACAGCAATTAGCAGTATCTGGCACATAGTAGAAATTTAATAAATACTTACTGACTGTGCCAGGCACTGCTCTAGGCATGCCTACTATAAAAACAGGAAGGAAAAGGTCTACAATCATCGAGCTTACATTCTATTGGAGAGATTTTGTTGTTGTTGTTCAGTGGTTTTTCGGTCATGTCTGACTCTTCATGACCCCATTTGGGGTTTTCTTGGCAGAGATAATGGAGTGGTTTGTCATTTCCTTCTCCAGTTCATTTTATAGATGAGGAAAGTAAGGCAAACAGGGTTAAGTGACTTGGCCAGGGTCACACAGTTAGTAAATGTCTGAGGCCAGATTTGAATTCAGGAAGATGAGTCTTCCTAACTCCAGACCCAGTACTCTATCCACTGTACCATCTGGCTACCCATCAATATTATTACTTACCACTTGCTTTATGCTACAGGTTAAATAGATTATTTTCTATTAGTCAAACATGCTGTGGCCTTTCACACTTTTGTGCCTTTATATCTACTATTCCCCTATGTCTCTTTCCCTCATTACCTGTCAAATTCCTTTCCTTCCTTGAAAACCTAATTCAAATGCTACTAACTTTATGAAGCCTTCTATAATTCCCCTTATTGGAAATTACTTTCTTCCTCAGACTTCCTTGCAACTTCCTAAGGCACTTAAAATATAGTACTGATATTACAGCTGATTATGTAAGTGTTTTTCTCTACATGAACTATAGGCTCCATGAAAGTAGGAACTATTTCTTATCTGAAATTTGTATCTCTCATTAGCCGAATGTTTTGCATGCAGTTGGAACTTAATATTTATTTAAGTGAATTAGACTTGGGTTTCTTCTTTTATGAAATAAGAAATTTGGGTTAAATGATCTCCAAAGTCCCTAACATTTCACATTCCATGATTGTTCAAAATAATGGATGGATGGATCAATGGATCTATAGATCAGTGGATGAATGTAGTGATGTGATTAATTTCCGTGAGCATGGATGAAATACAGGACACCTAGGTGACACAGTGAATAGAGCACTGGACCTGGAATCTGAAAGACCAACATTCAAAACTGACCTCAGATACTTACTAGCTGTGTGATCCTGTAGGCAAGACACTTAACCCCTACCTACATAGAATTGGATTTTAAAAATAGCAAAGCACTCCACTTTCTTAAAAAACCATGGCATTGGAAGATAAGCCTCTCAGGTCAGAAGGGTCTGGTGTGATATGATCTACAGGATCATGAAGAGTTGGACACAACTGAACAATAGAACAAAACCAAATGATTGAAATAACTAATGGGTGACAGACTTTTTTTTTAACCAGATGTCCTTGCTTTTGCTTTGTGTATAGTTACAACTTTCAAACCCCAATATCCCTCAGGATCTATTGAGAATTGCAAAAATGCTCTAGGAAAAAAAAATACTCCATCAGAATAATGAAACTCAGAAGAAATGCATGAATTTACAGGGATTGTTTAGCCTAGAACTTAAGTCAGCAAACAGATTGTGTCTGACAAGCATTCATGGAAGGTGTCAGATCCTGAAGTCAAAGTGTTGCTGGCACCAGTCTGGTTCTTGAAAACATCCACACCCTTATTTTTTCTGAGTCTATTCCCATCCACTCCCCACCATGGTGCCTGATCTCTGCCTCCTTGAGCAGCTGTAAGTCTAAAAGACAGGGAGCTTCCAGACCAAACTTAGAACATGGTACTCACTCTATCAGATTCTTGAGGCATGAAAGCTTTCTATGATGTAGCATTGTCCTGTAGTGGAAAGATCATGGAACCTAGAGTCAGAGAGGCTGGCATTGTAATGTCCACATATTAGCTATATAATACAGAGTATATCACATCCCCTCTCTAGGAGTCTTTTTTTCCTCATCCATAAAATAATTATAATACTTCCCAATTTTCTTCAAAAAGGTTGTCATGAGGATCAAATGAGATGGTATGCACATTGTAAATTAAAGGATTCTATAAAATAAGTTGTTACTATTATTACCCTGAGATCAAGGTCCTTTGGAAAGATGTAGGACTTCTTTGGGTCACTAAGGATGGGATGTCCTTAAACAAAACTCGAGAATAGGAAAAGCTTGTCTTTAGTGCACCTCCATACATTCCATGCTACATCCTGTCCTTAGTTCCCTCATTCCTCCCCTGGGTTAATATGTCTTCTAGATAATACTTTCTGTTAAGGTGAGAATGCCTCATCCTCTCTCTCTCTCCATCCCTCCCTCCCCCTTTCCCTCTTCCTCTTTTATTCTTTCTCTCATTCTCTCTCCTTCCCTCCTTCCCTCCCTCTCTTTATTCCTTTCCCTTTCCCCCTCCATCCTCTCACCCCCTCTGTCTGTTTCTATCTCTCTCTCTCTTTCTTCTCTTTCTCTCTTCTCTGTCTCTGTGTGTCTCTGCCTCTGTGCTCTGTCTTTGTCTCTCTGTCTCTCTGTTTCTCTTTCTCTCTGTCTCTCTGTGTCTATGTCTCTGTGTCTCTCTGTGTCTCTGTCTTGTCTCTCTCTTTTTCTCTCTCTACTTTATTTCTGAGAGTACAAGATATGATTGACCACCGTAACTATTATATATTCACAATCACAATATAGCTAAGCATTAATCCAGATAAACACCAAGCCTTAGAGCAGCTTAAATCAACAAATATTTTGAGAACACCTTGAATTCTATCCAAGCAATGTTTGAAAGCAGCTGCCTTGTGCAGAATATTGCACTCATCACTGGGGAACATTGCACTACAAAGTTTAGGTAAGACTTGGTTCCTGATAGAACGTGACTCTTATGTGTGCACACTAAGATGCAATGTTGAATAACTGACCTGTGGCAGATTCTGACCTCAAAACCAGGTCTTCTTTCTTCAAGTCTGTTGCCTGTTTAATTATACCTTGCTCCCTCATTCTAGAATTTTAGAGCTGGAAGGAACTTTGTTCTTTTTTAGAGATGAAAAAACTGAGACTCAAGTCCCATGAAGTTGATGCATTAAATGTTGTAATTCAGAAAATTATTTGATTTCGAGGGAATAAACAATGATTTTGTTCCTAAAAAATATTAACAAAACTTCCCAAATTGCCATGTTCCCTCCCAAAGTACATCATGGAGGGAGTATCATACCCAGGAAACCTTCAGTAATAACAACCAAGACATTATTAACTCATTAATTTATGTAGGTCTTCTGGGTCGCATCATGACAACTGCTGGCAGTCTTGTGCTTGGAATACTGAAAAAGCATCTTTTGTCACTTAAGTCAGCATCGCTTGTCAGCTGAATAGAAATAGAATGAGTCAGATTTTCTGGTGTCCATCCCCTACTTTCTAATAGCTTCCCTTAGCTTACTAATTGACCCACTAGGTTCTCATCAAGGAAAATGATTTGGCCCATCACAAGGAGCACCAGCTGTACAGAGGAATTGTTCTGAGCCTGTGAGAGCAGAAGAGTGATTACCAGAGCTGACTGGCTCACTCACTGAACAAGATAAAAGGTTTGCCTTCAGGCCTACAGAGTTTTCATTAGGGAAATAATAGACTACAAGAGAAAGAAGGAGATGGAGGCACTGAGGGGGTGAGGTAGAATGATGTGAAGATTATGCAATTCTGAGTCACTGGATGATGCCAATACAGATATGCCTCAGTTGACCAGAATTTTCCGATAATAATTGTGACCGACTGAATTTCTAGCTTACCTAAAGGTGAACTGAGAGCTTCTCTTTTTGTTTAACAGAGAGGCAACATGGTCTAGATCAGGGGTGGGGGACCTAAGGCCTTGAGGCCACATGTGGCCCTTTAGGTCCTCAAATGTGGTCCTTTGAATCCAAACTTCACAGAACAAATCCTCTTAATACAAGGATCTGTTCTGTAAAACTTGGACTCAGTCAAAAGGCCATACCCAAGGACCTAAAAGGCCACATGTGACCTCAAGGCACAGGCTCTGCACCCCTGTAGAAAGAGAACTGGGCCTGGATTCAAGAGAGCTGCATTTGAATCCTCTCGTTTTCATTTCATACCCATGTGGGAGAGGGAGCTGAGTGTCACAGTGGATAGAAGACTGGCTCTGGAGCCAAAGAACTGAGTTCAAATTCAGCCACTGATGCTTACTAGCTATATGACCCCCGACAAGTCTTTTTATCTTTCCCTCAGTTCCCTCTACCGTAAAACAGAGAGAATAATACCACCTACCTCCCAGGCGTCTGAGGCCGAATGAGACGACTTTTGTAAAGCACTTAGCACCATGCCTGAAACACAAGCAGGCACTTAATAAATGCTTATTTCCTTCTGTATGATCTTGGAACCTTATTTAAGTTTCTAGGTTTCATTTTCCTCATCCATAAAATAGAAAGGTTCGAATATATGACCTGCAAGATCCCTTCCAGCTCTAAATCTATGAAAGCCTCACTATTGGAAATCTAGATAGAATGTCTTAGAAAGCATTTTCTATTTGTTTATTTTAGATTTTTGCCCATTCATCTTCCGGGCAAACAAGAGACCAAAAAAAAAGTCCAAGATCTTCGCAATCATCATTAGCATTTTTAATATGCTCAAAAATTGATGTACAAGGCCCCCAAAAAAATTACATTTAGAGAAAAGAGAGCATAGAATCTATTTCATCTATAGGGAAGCAAAATGATTAGATGCTACCCAAGGCACCTGAAATGAGTTGATGAATACAACTGGTACGGATTTGACTCAAAGTATCCCAGTTGCAGATGCAAAAAACCAAAAACAAACTGAGTTGCATCATTTTCATTTCCTGACTAGGAATTGCATATACATTTAACTGAAGAGACACCATTTTTTCCCAGTCCTGCTTTAGTAAGCAGAAGATCAGGACCATAAATGAAACTTTGGTGACTGAAATTCCTGCTGGAATTTAAGGTCATCATTCTCACTATCCAAGACCAGGGAAGGAGACAAGAGTGTTACAGGATCTTAAAGACGGAAGGGATCTCACAGTCCATGTCACTGAACCTATCTCTGAAGAGGAAATTATCTCAATAGCATCCTCAACAAGGGACTATACAGCTGTTGTCTAAAGCCTGCTGGTTGAGGGAAAAGTGCTATATCAGAAGGTAATGCAACCAAACTTCTGAATGACTCTCGTTGTTGGGAAATTTGTCCCCACGCCAAGCCAAAATCTCCCTTTCTGCAGCTTCCAATAATTTTCTCCTAGTTCTGATGCATGAGGAGTCCAATAGGGCAGGTCATAGAATCAATCACAGAATCACAAGATCTGAAAGTTGGGAGGAACCTCAGCAATCATCCAGTCCAAGCTATTCACTAAAGGAATCCTCACTAAGACATTCTCATCAATTGATCACCCATCCTCCACTTGAAGATTCCAAAGGGGCAGAACCATTTCTTGAGGCAGCCCATTCCATTCTTGCATTACTTAATTTTAGATATTTTTTCTTAATTTCAGTTCTTAAATTTGCTTCTTTGCAGGTTCCACCCATTACTTTCAGTTCTTCTCTCTGAGACCAAACAAATCTAATTCTTCGTCCCCCACCTGATGCCCTTCAAATACATGCAAATGACCATCGCACTTCTCTGTCTTCCTTCATTCAGGCTAGACATCACCACTTATTTCAACTGATCCTCCAATGATATGGTCTTGATAGCCTCATCATTTTGATCACTCCTCTGCATATGCTCTGATTTTTTAATATCCCTTATAAAATGCGATTCTCAGAGCTGAACACAATGCTCCAGGTAGGCTATGATCAGAGCAGAAGACAAAGGGACCATCATCTCTCTAACCCTGGACATTATACCTTTCTTAATACAATCTGAGGTTCCATTCATTTTTTTCCTTCATTTTTATGTTATACTCATACTAAGCTTTCAGTACATTAAAACTCCCAGAAGCATTAGGAGATTGACTATGTTAAACTCCAGTCATAATCTAAGAGTAGTTGTTTTTTTAACAAAGCATCAGCTTTTTTTTAAGATGCAAATATAGGGTGGCTAGGTGGCACAGTGACTAGATCACCAGCCCTGGAGTCAGGTTAACACTTACTAGCCACGTGACCTTGGGCAAGTCACTTAACGTCAATTGCCCTGCCCTCCCCCCTCCAAAAAAAAGAATTAAAAAAGATGCAAATAATTTGCATCTTTCTCTGAAAAGTAGAGAGTTTGGATGCCAGAGAGGGGTAGGGGTGGGGGTGGTCCCATATAATTGAAAGGAATGAAAAACTGGGTTCTAAACAGTCTTTTCACCACCGTACTGGTAGTCCTGTAGTTCCACTGTCTGTGGCATTTTTGAATCTCAGCAATTTTGCCACAATTTGTAGTGCAAGGAAAAAGGAAAGACAAGTGATTAACTTGGATTGAGTGATACAATAAAAGGGAGAGTGTTGAGTGAAGATGTTAAAGCTTGAAGGGTCCAGGAATACACTCCAAGATTATTCTCAGCACTGCCATCACTATCAGCACCACTTCCATTATGACCATCCAAAAATATTTATTTTTTACCCTTTACACATAGGAAACTATGCATACAAAGAGGTTGGCATCAAAAGTCTCCTCAGCCTGACACTATCCTATTTTTCTGACCTTCTTTCATATTCCTCCACACTATCTACCATCAACTCTAGCCAAATTTAACTTCTCACCAACACACTATACCTCAAGACCCAACTAAAGTGCCACCTCCTCAATGAACTCTCCTTTAATCATACCAGTAGAAAATGACCTAGTGTCCCAAGGGTCTCCCAAACACTTTGTGCATGTGTCATAGTTAAAATTTAGCATCTTTTACTTCATTTTAGCCTTAATTCTCTCCCCACTCCAGTCCATTCTATAAATAGCTGGCAAAGGTATTTTTAATAGCACATATCTGACCACATCACTCCTCTACTGACTAGATCATGGGGGTTTCCTGTTGTCAACAGAATCGAATATAGCCTCCTCTAATTAGTTTTTAAAGGTCTTCAAAACCTGGCCCCAAACTTTCTAGAATCATTGAACATTACTCCCCCTTTTCCATTTAACAATCCAGTCAACCTAGCATTCTCTCTGTTCCTCACAAACAACACTTGATATTCTGTCTCTTTGCCATTTTACTGGCTATTGCCATGCCTGAAATATCTACCTTCTTTATCTCTGCCTCATAGAATGTCTCTTTTCCTTCAAGAATCATTTCAAATACTGTCTCCTAGATAAAGAAGGATCATTCAACCCCCCCAACTACTAATGCTCTCTCTCTCTCCCTAATAATCTTTAACTATTTTGCTTTTTTGTATTTATCTTATTTATATTTTTCTGCATATATATGGAGATAGATAGATAGATAGATAGATAGATAGATAGATAGATAGATAGATGAATATATGTAGACACACACACACACACACACACACACACACTCATTGTATCCCCTGATAAGACAGCTAGATGTAGAAGTAGATAGAACACTAGACAGAATCAGAAAAGCTCATCTTCGTGAGTTTATATCTGGCCTCAACACTTCTTAGTTATGTGGCCCTGAGCAAGTCGCTTTACCCTTTTTGCCTCAGTTTCCTCATCTTTAAAATGATCTGGAGATAGAAACAGAAAACTATTCCAGAATCATTGCATGGGGTTGTGAAGAGTTGAGCAGAACTGAAATACAAAGAAATCCCCTGATAGCATGTAAGCTCCATGAGAGTAGAGATTGTTTCATTCCTTCTGTTTGTATTTCTAGTGCCTAGCATAGTGCACAACATATAGGTACATAACAGATATGTATTAAATTGAGATATGAAGCAGTCTTTGTTAGAAGCATGATAATATATATATTTAAGAACTAGATCTACCAAAAAGAGGGGGGGGGGGGAGAGACACATAACACACTTTTAAGTTAATCTGCATTGTCAACAGTTCCTCCATCACTTTAAGCTGTGATAATCATTAAAACAATAAATCAGAACCTGATTTATAGCATTGTTCATTTCCAAAGTCTAAACACTCACAGTGAAAATTTAACAATCATGTTCCAAGTTCAAATTGCCTGTACCACACATCTGGTTTCTGCCCTTAGAGGTGCTTACAAGGTTGTTAGGGAGAAAAAACATACATATAAAAAGATGCCTACTGCATTGTGCCTTTCATTATTGAGCACCCAAAGAATGGTAGAGGTAGTCAGTAATGTTTTAGGACAGGGATTCTTAACTTTTTTGTGTCGTGGGTTCCTTGTTGATCTGGTAAAACCTATGAGCTCTTTCTTAGAATGTTTTTAAATGCATAGAATAAAATACAAAGAACTAGAAAGGAAGTCAAGCATCTGCAAACCCCAGGTTAAGAATCAGAGGAGGCAGTGATCACTGTGGGACAGAATGGTAAAGGAAGCCTTTCTGAAAATAAGGTACTATATTATATTAAAAAGACTACTAGTTCTGGAATTTGAGGGCCTGAGTTCAAATCTCCTTTTAGTATTTTCAGCCTGAAAATTATTAGGCGAAACACCTTTCTCGGATCCCAGTCATCTTGTCTACTGATTGAGCAAATAAAACTAAATTACTTCTGGTTCTAGACTTCCAGTTCTAGATTTATAATCCCATGAATGAGTCAAATAGACTCAAGTTACAGCACCACAGTGCTATGACAGGCCAGTGAAATAAATACTCTGGGTCCCCTCAAATCACATCATTTGGGCAACCACATGCTCTGTCTATGTTTCTGATTGGACAGCCTCAGGCAGTGGGGGATAGGGAAGTCTGATCTGTTATTTTTCAGCTGTGTTTGACTCCTTTTGACCCCACTTGGGGTTTTCTTGGCAGAGACACTGGAGTGGTCTGCCCTTTCCTCCTCCAGCTCATTTTATAGATGAGGAAATTGAGGCAGAGTTAAATGACTTGTTCAAGGTCACAAAGCTAGTAAGCATCTGAGGTCAGATTTGAACTAAGAAAGAGGCATCTTCCTGACTCCAGGCCTGGCATTCAATCCACTGTGCCATTTAGCTACACCATAGGGAGGCCTAGTTAGCTTCAAAGTTGACTTTTCACCCACCTTCCCTGGTTTCTACTTTCATTGTAGCAGTCTTTTTTTTTTTCCTATCCTGGAAGCTTGTCAAACCTATAATGGTTTCTAATCATTTGGAACCAACTGCTTATCTTGATGTTGAAGCAATTTGTTTTCTTATTGCAGTCAATTAAGGATTTCTTCTCAGCTCTGAGTGGGAGCCAACTCCTGTGTAGACTGGCCTATCTACTCCTCAGTTGCAAGTCATGGGCAGGCTATTCTGTCAAGAAACCATTAAGCTGAGACCTAGGACTAATGATCTTGGACATCTATCTTCAATCAGGCCCTGGCTTGTCTTCATAGTCAACATAGTTCCTATTGGCAGCCGGTCTGGTTCCAGACAGATCAAACTCACTCAAGCCTAGCACCCAAACTGTGTGAGGGTGATATTGATAACCCAACCACAAAGCTTTAATGACTGAGAGGAGAGAAATGGTGGAGGAGAAGAGAGACAGACACAGAGGCAGAGAGACAGAGACAGAGAAGAGAGCATACAGAGGCAGAGGGAGAAGGAGGAGGAGGAGATAAGAAGAATGAAAGGGAACTGAGGAGAGGGGTGGGAGAGTAGAGAAAGGATAGGAGATAAGAGGCAGTATGAAATTGAATTTCAAATAGAAGACAATAGAAGAGCAAATAAAGAATAGAATGCCAAGGCTGTGTAAGACCTTAGAAATAACAGAATTATGAAATTAAATTTGGTTCATTAATCATTTATTAAGACAAGAAGCACAAAGTTGTGCAAAGAGCTTTAGATAAGGAATCAGAACATATGTATGAATTTAAAAAAAACATTTACGAAGACATTTATTAGGATCCAGGCATGGTGCTAAGTGCTGGAGATAAAAATACAAGCAAACAAGATAGCCCCTCCTCTCAAGGAGCTTACATTCTAATGGGGGAAAACAAGACTTTTAAAAGGAAGAGCTACAATGGGGGAAGCAGGTTTCCAACTGGCTGGCAAATGATGCAAGAGCCTGGTTCTGGGCACTCACAGTGCCAGTTTCCAAAGTCCAAGTTTCAGGGAAGAGGATAAAGGGAATGTTTGGGAGTGCAGATAACATGCTTTGCAAATGACTTGGGGAAAAAAATCCTGCATTCAAATCCTGGCTCCATTGTTGCTTAAGAATATACCTGTCTCCTCCCTGCTTAAAAACTCTCACTTGATCTGATTGGCCCAGCTATCAACGCCAAAGGACAGGTCCTGGAAAAGTGGTTGGACTGGGTGCCTTGATTCTTCTCCACTCACTAGCTTCTTCTGACCTCATCATTCAACAAAAAGTGCTCCCTCCAAAGTTATCAATGATCTCTTAATCGTCAAAACTTATTGCATTTTCTCAGTTCTTATCCTTTTCAATTCTTTTCAGCTTTTGACGCTGTCAATCACCTTCTTTTCCTGGATATCTCTTCTCATTGGGTTTTTTTAAGGTGCAGGACTCTCCAAGTTCTCCTGCTACCTATCTGACCTCTCCTTATTCATCTTTGCTTAATCTTCATCTAGGTCATGCCCACTAACCATGGGTATACCCTCAAAGTTCTGTCTTGATCCCCCTTCTTTTCTTCCTCTATACTACCTAGTTGGCGATCTTCTCCACTCCCATTGGATTCAATGACCACCTCTCTCCAGGTGATTCTTGGACATATTTATCAGCCCTAGTCTCTCTCCTGAGCTCTAGTCCCTCCATGAGAGGGTGAGCTGCCAAACCTGACTCTGTCCCTAATTGATTTCAGAAGCTCTCTCTTATTACAAACCACATCTAACAAGAGTTTCTCCGACGTGCCTTCTCATTTCATCACCTTCAAACCTCCAGATAAAGTCTAAACAGGGCAGAGTCTATCATCACCATTTTATAAACTCTGTCAAAGATTGGAACATCTTATTCACTTATACACTGCTTACCCACAGTGAGCTTGCAGTAAACTAAAAATGCCTATTTGTTTTTCACAGCAACTGCTTGTAGTCACACCTTATCCTATATAAGCCACTTCTATCCTATATAATTCAACTGATTTTATGAACCCAAATACAATACATTTATGGCTATTAAATTTGATCATATTAGATTCAGTCCCCCATTCCAGCGAGTTGCCATATTTTAATCTCAAATTTGAAATCCAACCTATTAACTCTTCTTCCTAGTTTCTAGTCTCTAACAATTTGACCAACATTCAATCAATGCTATAATCTAAGTTATTGATAGAAATGTTAATCAGAACAAAGCCAAGGACTGAGCCTTGAAGCATTGCACTAGAATCCTCCCTCCAGATTGACCTCTAACCATTAATCAACATTCATGGGGTCTAATTGCTCAATCAGCTCAAAATTCTCCTAAGCATTCAGTCATCCATCCCTCATCTCTCTATCTTGTCCAAAAGGGTATATTTTTAACTTTGGTAAATGCCTGCTAAAATTCATTTAAACTCTACCCATGTCATTCTTCAACCAGTTTGTCTAATAACCCTGTCTTTATGAACTCATATAACCATTTCTTACCTTTCCAAAGGCCAACAAGTTATCTATGTAATTATCTGTCATGGCATATTATCAGGGGTTATTATTAAGATCACTCATTTACATTTTAAGGTAACTGCTTTCTTCCTGAAAACTGGGATGTTTGCCTACCTCCAGTCCAACACACCTTTTTCATCACCTAATCCAGCCCTCCCCCACATTTTTTAGATGAAAAGCTTCTGCTATAGAGAGGTTAAGGGATTTGGTCCAAGTCACACAGCTAATTAGTGTCAAAGCTAGAACTCTAACCCAGTTCCTTACTCCTCAACTCCAGGTTCTTTCCACCATACCATGGTACCACCTACACCCACCACTCAACTCTCCATACTTCTCTTTCTCTTTGACAACTGCCTTCCTACCTGTAACAGTAAGGGAATTTGAAGATCTTCCCTGCTCATTAATGGGCCTCACTTGGAGCCCAACAAGAGAAGCTTGCTTAGAGAGGCTTGTTTTTCCAGGAAGGCCCACCTTTTGTTACTTTGTAATCAAGCAGTGGGTCACAAAGGTTGTGATCTTTTCTGACCGTGGAGAAGTCTATATATACTCCCTGAGGTGGGATTTTGCCTTGGGGCTCACTCATGGGAAGAGTTGTGTGATTTGGCCAGATGAGACTCTGGGCAGCCATTGACCCCCCCCTCCCCCCCCCCCGGCTTTGAAAACCCAGATGTTGGTGCTTCTCTCTCTGGTCACGAACAATATATGTATGTAATGGTCAGACAACTAGAAGCCCTGTCTTTTGGTCTGTTGAATTGTGTTATTTTCTCTGCCTGTATTTTTTGTCTGCTCGTAATTTCTGTTCATATTTTTTGAACTTCAGAGTGCTTTTTCCCCTGGACTAAGTGAATGATATCTATATTTAATTAATATAAGATTGTTAACCCCTTCTGAGTTGCTTTCCTTTAGAAAAGCAGATCAAAGAACCTGTGCTAGCAGCTACCCTGGGTATGCTGGGGTGCTTGCTGTTACACTACCCTAAAGAAATCTCCTCTTTGAGGCCCCACTGTCCTAACTGGTGACTGCCTTCCTAGACCACAATTTCAGGGGAGGTCCCAGAGACTAGACAAATCACAAATTCCTGCAGCTGCAATTTCCTAATCTATGAAATGAAGGGGTTGGATGAACTTGTTTCAGAAATTCTTCTCATTCAAGATTTAGATTCTATGTTTTAAAGTTCCTTCCAGCTATAAAATTCTGGGTTCTAAGATCCCTTCTAGCTCTGATATTCTATATTCTAGTGAGAAATGTTCTAAGGTTCCTCCCAGTCCTAATGTTGCATGTTCTAAGGTTCCTCTCCACATTGACAATCTATGTTCTAACACACAATGTTCTAAAAAAAAAAAAAGACTTGCAGTTCTAAAATTGTATATTCTAAGAACTTTCCATATACTGACTCTTAGAATCAGAGGGCTCAAATACTTATTCCTCTCTGATCAAGTCACTTAAGCTCCCTGTGCCTCAGTTTCCTCATCTGTAAAGTGAAGGTATTAAACTATTTGACCTTCAAAGTCCCTTCCAGCTATAGATTTATGATCCTGTGTTTTAAAGTTCCTTCTAGCTCTAAAATTCTATTCTCTAAGGTCCTTACTAATTTTGCTATTCTAAGTCTAACATTTTAAATTCAAAGATCTCTCACATCTCCATTAACATTCTATGTCCTACAATACCATCCAGCTCCAACATTCTATGTTCCAAAGTCTCTCCCAATTGTGATACTCTATATTTCTATTTCTGTATTGGTAAGTCTGATAGTAGAAACATAAGCCAGAGCCCCATTTTCCCCTTTCACTTTTAACTTTTACATCCTTCAATGTCTCTCCTGCCATCCACGGTCCCAGTATAAACTGAGGCAAATACATCCTGCCTAAAGAATAGTCATTTCTGTTCCACAGATGAGTTCCAAGCAGTTGGATTTTCATGCAGACTGATACTAGAGAAGGCTCAGACTGTACAGGGAGTCCAGATTTTGGAAGGGAATAATCATTGCAAAGATTAAATGACCTTGTTCCCCACTTCACTGTTTGAAATAGCAGTCTGGCTAAGCACCATAATGAAATGACCCACCAATAACCTTGAGAAACAGATGATTCGGGCCATGGGCCAGAATGAGTTTTCACAGACTGTTTGACTTACACGTTGAAAAGAGGAATATTTGGAAGGAGAGGCAGGAATGAGAGATTGTAGTGTTTGCTGACCTGGGAGATTACTCAGCCCAGGGTCATTAGATGTCTATTACACACACACACAAGCATACAGGGACCAAATCCAATGTACAATACTGAAATTCAGAATCAAAGAATCTCAGACTTAGAAGGAAACCCAGAGGTCATCTAGTCCAATGCCTGATTACCTCCCAGATCCAATATTAACTCCTTTATTGGGCATTAAAAGATCTTCCTCGTCTGACCCCTTCTCACCCCTCCATGTACTCTACAACCCAGCTATAATGGCCAACCTATATAATCTATATGTATAGTCCAGCTAAATTAGCCAACATCTTTTCCTCTCAGAATCCCTGCATTCCTCTAAGACTCAGCTCAATTTCTGACGGAGGCCTTTCTTCATCCCCACAGCTGCCAGTGCTACCCCCTCTAAGATTTAAATATACATACAGATAGATGGATGGATGGATGGAAAGAGATAGATAGATAGATGGATGGATGGATATAATCCTAGGAGCTAGGCGCTATTATGATTCCCATTTTACAGATAAAGAAACTAAGGCAACTAGCACTTAAAATGACTTGGTCAAGGTCACACAGCTAGTAAAGAGTCTGAGGTAGGATTCAAACTCAGATTTTCCTGATTCCAAGTTCAGTACTCTATCCACTATACCACCTATTAAAATGTAAGTTTCATGAAAGCAAAGACTGATTTTGCTTTAGTAAACACTTAATAAATCCTTATTGAGTGATTAAATCCCTTGTACGGTATCCCCCAAAAGTAGTTACCCAACTTTCATTTGAACAATTCCAGTGATGGGAACTCACTACCTCTTGTGGCAGTTCACTTTATTTGGAGAGAATGAGAAGTTCATGAATTCAGTAAACAATAGGGAAAGCCCATATTGTCTGGAGATACAATTTAGTCTCTCTATTCGGGATTCAGAAGGAATCTCAATTATATCCAAAAGACAGGGTAGGGTGAAGGAGGAGACAAGGAAAGAAAGTGAATGAACTCCCTTCCAGGGGAAAAGAATTCCTTCCATTTGGGGGAACCTCATTTAGTTCCGGGTAAGTGTGAGTGGGCAGATGTTGATTCTGAAATGTCACAACATTCCAAGCACTGCCAGCTGTTTATAAGAAGCTGAAATGGTACAGCTCACATTGTATAATGCCTCCCTACCTTCTCTAATTGTGGGCTAATATTCAGATCTGTAGAAATAAACACTGCCTTCATCAAGATAAAATCTGCTTTGAAGAGGAAACTTTGAAGGGAAATAGTCAGCAATGAATATTTCCATCTGTTCCCCTGTGCCCACAACCTGAAGGCAAATGTTTGTTATGTTTCAGGAGACATTGCTGTCAGGTTAGAATTCTCTTTTCTCCTATCAACTCCTCCAGAGTTGATTCTCTTACATGGAACACAGGCCACCTTGGCCCAGGCAGCCATGGATAGAATCAATAGTTCACCATCAGGTGAAGGAATCTGGAATGAGAGCCACCAGGGAGACAAGATACCAGCTAATGTTAGCTACAGATGTCAAAGTTGGAGGATCTCCTAAGTATACTCCTGGTGAACAGCTTATCAAGTCAACAAGAAAGTAAGAGCCCAGCACTTCTTCAAGTGTACTCCCTGCTGGAATTCCAAAGGGCCAAGTAACATTGCCTGTGGAAAATTGTCGAGATGTTAATGTAGATCCGTGTAAGCCTAGATGAAAGAAAATACTTTTTCCCCCTTAATCTGATCATGCATCCTCATTACATATAGAAAGAAAAGTAAAATAATGGAAATAGCATTGGATTAAAGGTAGAAGACCAAGGTTTATGGCCTGACTCTGTTACTAGTTAGCTGTGTGACTTTGGGTGACTCACTGTACCCCTTGGAGTTTTAGTATCTTTAAGGGGGAAGAATGAGGTCTAGACTTGCAATCTCATCAGCATGAAAACTCCCTCCAACTATGAAACTTGCTGTCTTAGAGAATTATCCAGAGGTATTGGAATTAAATGATAGGACCAGGGACACATAAGCTAGTGTGTGTTTAAGGCAGAACTTGAACTCAGATCTTCAAGAATCTAAGGCTTATTTTCTCATCACTATAACATAGGACTTCTTCATGAGCAGGGATAATAATGTGCATGCTACCTACCTCCTAGGGTGGTTGTGTGAAATGTACATGGTAAAGCACCATGGAAACACAAATTATTATAATCAGACCTGGAAAAATTCACACTGGCATTGCCTCCACTGATATGGAGCACACAACCCCTTGAAAATAATGCTACACATCTTTATACATATCTTTAGCGCTTCAAGGTTTACAAAACACTTGCTTCACAAATTACTGTACCATCCTACCACTCAGAAACAGAGGTTGTTTCCTACCCCCAGACCATTGTTAATCACTTGACGTCTCCTATTTGATGTCTTTGGTTTCAGTTCTCTGAACTTTCTTACAGGAGCACGCATTTCAAGTTCAAAGAGACTTTTGAAGTCACCAAGTACAATCTCATTAGTTTACATATGAAGAAACTGAGACTCAAAGAGGTTAAATGTCTGAGACAGGATTTGAACCCAGGTCTTCCTGACTCCATTGACTCAATATCCTAACCATCATGCAGCACTGCCTTCTTACTGTAGCTATCTTTTCCTACCTTTTGATCAAAGGACCAGGTTATGTAATTCACCTACTCCACCAACTCCAGTGGCTTCCTATTGCCTCTAGGATACAATTTGAAACCCTTGATTTTGATTAAAGGCCTCCACAAACTGACTTCAATCTATCTTTTCAGCCCCATTGGACATTATTCTCCCTCCTGCATTCTTTAAACCAGCCAGAGTAAGTCTTTTTTTTTAATTTCTCACATGGGATGCTCCACCTTCTGACTCTGTTCCTTTGCACTGGCCATTCCCCATTCCTGGCATACATTCCCTCTTTGCCCACATCTCATAGATCCCCTCTCTTCATTTAAGATGCAGTTCAATCCCCCAAGTGCTAGGGCCCTCCCTCCTGAATTAATTTTTATTTGACTACTTTGGATATATTTGTATTAACTTTACTTTTATGCTGAATATACTTTTATGTGCACTTGCCTTTTCCATTAGAATGTAAGCCCTTTGTGAGAAGGCATTGTTGTATTCTTTGCACTTGTATCCCCAGTGCATAGGAAATGGTAGATGCCTAATAAATAATTGTCAATAGACTGATTGAGCCAAAAATCAAGTCAGTTATTTCCTTGTTTTCTCAGGACCTTTTGGGTCCTGACAAGAAGGATAAATTGCTGATTTCTCTACCTTCTTCTCTTTCTGTGATCTTTCCACCCAGGACTTGAAGGATTATCCATTTGTAGTGTATCCTAAGCACCATATGCAAAGCCATGCTGTGTTGCGACTCACTCTGTCAGGAACACATTGATACTTCAATTCACCAAACATTTATTAAGTGTGTACTATGTACAAAGCACTTTTCTAGATGTTGAGAATACACAGAAAAAGCACACACTATCCTTGTCCTCAAGAGAATACATGTATACAGAGATAATTAATACAAGGTAAGGTAGGAGGCAGATAAAAGGGATCTATAAATGTCTGAAGAAGGAGCAAGAGCCTTCAGCTTGGGAGAAGAGGAAGACTGAAAATGAAAAGGCTAACGGTAGGGAGGAGAAAGAAGAGAATTCCAGCCATGGGGGATGGCCTGCAAAAACACAGAGGCAAGAAATGAAATGTTGGGGTCTAGACTTAAGAAGTTTGGCTGCAATATAAAATGACATGAGGGGAAATAAAGTAAAATAAGACTGAGAAGTAGATGGGAGCTAGGTTAAGAAACTGGTTTTTATTCTATGCACATTTCTATTCAGTGACCTGTCCAGGGTCATGCAAGGAGGAAATAGAAGAGCCAGAATTCCAACATGGATCCTGGGAGTCCAAATTCAGGAGGGATTGCATGTAATCTACTCCAGCAGAGGGAAGTCTCACCTGAATGGTTTGGGGATTCCTTAGAGTATCCTGAAAGTTTCTTCAGGTCCACCCTCTATTGAACACTGCCTGATCTCTCCTTCTGACTAACACTCCATCCTCATTCATTTTGCCTAGAGTTCCCTGCCTTTCTTTCTTCTGTCTAGCCAAGCTCTTTCCATCTTTGTAGGCCCAGCTCCAGGTTCATCTCTTCCAGGAAGCCTTTCTTCAATACTTTAGGCCTCCCCGATTTCCCCTTCTTCCAGACTCATAAAGCATTTATCCTTCCTACCACACAATTTAGTGTTTAATGATTATGCAGCACAGCTTAGTAAAGAAAGTCCTGGACCAGGGGTCAGAAGATTTAAATTTGAGCCCTGACTCACACTTGCTAGTCCTATTACCTTGGGCTGGCAGCTTAATAATAGCATCTCAGAGTTGGAAGAATTTATCTAGACCAGCAGTTCTCAACCTGTGGTATTTCCCATGATCTTTGGAATGGAGACACCGTTCCTCTATCCATATCCAGGCAGGTCCACCCACATGCAGATACATCCACATACGAGTATTAAAGGGCCGTGGCATTAGGAAAGTTGAGAACCACTGATCTAGGCAAAAACAAGCATTTATGAAGTACCAACTATGTGCCAGATATCTCAATATGTGCTGTGGATACAAAGATTCAAAAAGAAAAGTTTCTGCCTTCAAGATACTTACATTCTACAAGGAGAAACAATGTACATTGTTTCAGCAATTTATCCTTCTTGTCAGGACCCAAAAAGTCCTGAGAAAACAGAGGAAATAACTGACTTGATTTTTGGCTCAATCAGTCTATTGACAATTATTTATTAGGCATCTACCATTTTCTATGCACTGGGAATACAAGTGCAAAGCAGACAAATGAAATACAAAGTACTGGTGTCTTTCCTTGGTTATTTCTAATTTATCCTGTGTATAGTTTGCACACAGTTGCTTACATGATGCCTTTCCCATTGGACTATGATCTCTTTAAGGGCTATGACTAAATTTTTTTACCTTTTTTTAACCCCTAGGGCTTAAGACGGTACCTGACACATGTTATTGTTCAGTCATTTCCAGTTGTATCTGATTTTTCATGACCATATTTGGAGCTTTCTTGGCAAAGATACTGGAATGATTTGCCATTTCCTTCTCCAGCTCATTTTACAGATGAGTAAACTGAGGTAAATAGGGTTAAGTGACTTACTCTGGGTCACAAAGCTAGAAAGTGTCTGAGGCCAGATTTTAACTCGAGAAGGGAAGTCTTTCTGACTCCAGGCCCATCATTCTAGCCACTGTGGACACCTAGTACATAGTAGGTACCTCATAAATGCTTGTTGGGGGGAGGTAAAGGAGGGGAAGAAAATTTAAAGCTCAAAAGCTTCTGGAACTGAATGTTGCAAAACCAAAAATAAATAAATTTTTAAAAATAAAAAATAAATGCTTACTGGCTTGATAAGGTAGTTTATTTGGAAGTGGATGCAAGCACTAACATCTTAGGATTCAGGGAAGGCCTCATGTAAGAGGTGACTCTTGAGCTGAGTCTTAAAGAGAGATAGGAGATGGGGAGATAGGGATGATGTTGAGAGTCCAAATCAAGAAAAGCAGCTGGCAGGAAATGAAGAGATGGCCGAAAATACTGGGCCCTCTACAGAGGGAGGCTTTGAGAAGAGCCCTACAATCAGAGAGGTAGAGGCAATTGAGAATACTGATGAGGTGTGAGTAATAAAGCTGAAGAAATCTCCTCGATGAAGATAGGGATTTTCATAGGTAGAGATGAAAAGGGAGAGCATTCCTGTCATGGAAGACAGTTTGTGTTAAAGCTCAGAAATATGAGATAGGATAACATGAACAGTAAATAGTAACTATGCCATTTTGACTAGTACGTAGAGTTTGTGATGTGACATAACATAGAATTAATCTGGAAAGATAGGTTGAAGGCAGATTATGAATGCATTAAAAGACCAGATTAGGTTGTTTGTATTTTACCCCAAAGTTCATTGGGAAGCACTGTAGCTTCTTGGGGAGGGGAGTAAGTGAGCAGACTTGTACTCTAGGGATATCAATTTGGCAACTGTGTGAGAGATGGATTGGAGGGGAGAGAGATACAGTTGGAGAAACAAATCAGGAGATTATTGCAGTAGTCCTGGATAGGGGTGGTGAGGGCCTGAATCAAATTGGTTGTGGTGTGTCTAGACTCAGGGAAGGTGACAAAATGAGAGAGTAAGCTTACCCATTCCAATTGACAAGGTCAGCCCTCTTCTTAATCTGATCACAGCTTTTTCCTTACTAATCCCTCCATTTCTGGTATAACTCAGATCACCGCTTTGTAGTGATGACTCAGTCTAGAGCAACACAGATACCCGTGAACACCATCAAAACAATTCAATGGGGGAAACACTGAAGATTCAATAGCAGAGGCACTATAATCATAATGGTCATTCCTCCAATCCTCAACTGGCCTCTTTTCCTAAACTCATACCATTCACTCCATTCAGTTTTTCCATAGTCTTTCATTACTATATAAGATTGTTGGATCAGGAATATACCAGCTCCATCCCCACTGTTGCTCCCTGGTATAATCAGTCACCCTTCAGTGGTAGGATCCCCTGAAGCCTGAACCCCATGGTAACATTCCAAGGGAGGCTCCCCTATGTTGTTCAAAATGGCCCTTATTCCTTCTGCCTCCACCCCCATAAGTACTCATCCTCCCTTTTGTGCTGACCCACAGAAAATGGAATATGATTCTAAGAGTTGCAACACAGTGCAATACAATGCACATTTAATAAGTCCTAGTATGTTGTAGGCATTGTGCTTAGCACTGGGGATGCACCTTGTTGTTGTTGTTTGTCCTCCATTCTCACAGACGATCATTATATCAAGAAGGTGATGTCATGACTTGCAAGTGCATTAGATATAAGCAAGGGAGGCTTATGCAAAGTCACCAGCCTCACTCTGCCCTCCAGAGCTATCTAGTACAGTAGCAAGATATAAATCAGGATGACTAGAGCTGATTCCTGTGTAGTGGAAGATCTTGACCTTTTTCAGTTAAGGTGGGGATGCAAATAAGAAAAAGAAAGAGTCCCTGCCTTCAAGTAGCTTACATTGTAATGAAGGAAGATGATCCACAAAAATGGGGGTGGGGCTCATGATAGAGGTAGAGGCATGATAGTGAGTCCATGGACTCCAGAAGCACAGCCAAATCAAGAAAAGCAGCTGGTAGGAAATGAAGAGATGGCTGAGAATATAGGGCCTTCTATAGAGGGAGACTTTGAAAGGAATCCTCCAATCAGAGAGGTAGAGGTAACTGAGGATACTGATGAGGTGTTGTAGCACCAATGTAATATTTATAGCGCCCACAATCATGATAAAGACTGGGACTATAAGTATCACATGATGTTTGATCACAAAATATACCAAACTGTTCAGATAGGGGACAGAACTGAAGCATTTATTTAGTCACCAGAAAACCCAATCCCAAAACCAGTGAGCTGATTCCATCGTAGTACCAAAGATATTCAGAAGCCATAATAATACTGAAAGCCACAGCATCCTTCAACCTTCCCACACACCAATACAAGATCAATATTTACTCACAAATCTCTCTATCCCCTTAATGAGCATCCTCTCTCCCCTACTGTCTCACTGGCTCTGACCAGCTTCCTGCGGGCTCTGCTTCCCTACAGCAAACTCTTCCCACTACAGGTTCCATGTGACCACATTCAGCCTATTAGGGGGCAGAGTTTACTTTCAAAGCAGGGAGGTCTTCAAACTCCACTCTAGGTCAATTAAGGGGCAGGGAAGATCTTCAAATTCCCATTCCCATTACATGTGTGAGTAATGAGGCTGAAGAAATCTCCATGATGAAGAGTTTCCTCTTGATAAGCTTATCCTAGAGGACGGGCATGATGATGTTGCAGTTGAAGCCAAGGAGAGCAGCTAGTGGGAAAATGTACAAGATTTTAAAAGTTCTATGTGAAAGGAAGAGAAGGGGAAGAGGAAAAATTCCTAACTAAAGAATGATAGTAGGACAGAGCATATGATCTTTGGACTCATCTTGAAGAGTGAAGGAATAAGAAGACAACAAGCATTTTCAAGTCCTTGCTATATGCCATGCAGGATGCTAAATGCTAGGAATACAAAAGTATGCAAAAAGAAAGATAGGTCCTGCCCTCAAGGAGCTCATACAGTTATCCTTTCCATGGTATGGGACACGGGGGAAGATGGTGCTAGGGTGTGCTCCTGCAATCTGGAAAATCCATGTAAAAATTTTTGGCCCTCCCTTAGTAAAAAAAGAAGTTTGAATTTTTACTTTTTTATAGGGTGTTTAATTACCTTAAAAGAGAAGAAATGTTGATATTACAGCTATACGTATATGTATATATATACATACATATATGTATGTATGTATATATATATATACATAATGCATTTCTGAGTTTCTAAACTTTTTGTGTCATCTGCTGGCCTTCATGTATCATCTACACCTTCCACAAAACTCCCCAAAAATTGTCATTTCATTTCTTATGTCAATCTGTGATACTGAAACTGAGATGAGGAAATTCATGATTTAGAAAACAAAACTGTACATTCTAATTGGGAAAGACAACACACAAAAAGAAGAAAAAAAGTGGGAATATTGAGATACCCACAAGGAGCAAAGTGTTGAAATCCAGAAGATATGGGAAAATTGGAACAGTAATGCATTGTTGATGGAGTTGTGAACTGATCCAACCATTATGGAAAACAATTTGAAGCTATGCATAAAGGGCTATAAAACTGTGCACCACTTCTAGGTATCCCAAAGAGATGATAAAAATGGTAAAAAGGACTCACATGTACCAAAATATTTATAGCAGCTCTTTTTGCGGTCACCAAGAATTGGAAAATGGGGGGATGTCCATCAACTGGGGAATGACTGAATAAGTTGTGGTATATGAATGTAATGGAATACTATTGTGCTACAAGAAATGATGAGGGGCAGCTAGGTGGCACAGTGAATAGAGTACTGGCCCTGGAGTAAGGAGGACATGACTTCAAATCCAGCCTCAGACACTTGGCACTTACTAGCTTTGTGACTTTGGGCAAGTCACTTAACCCTAATTGCCCTGCCTTCCCCCATCCAAAAAAAAAAAAAAGAAAGAAAAAAGAAATGATGAGTAGGCAGACTTCAGAAAAACCTAGAAAAACTTACCTGAACTGATACTAAGTGAAGTGAACAGAAACAGGAGAACTTTGTACACAATAACAGCAACATTGTGCGATATCTAACTTTGATAGACTTAGCTCTTCTCAGCAATGCAAGGATATAAGACAACTCCAAAAGACTCATGATGGAAAATGCTATCCACATCCAGAAAAAGTATGATGGAGTCTGAATGCAGATCAAAGCATATTATTTGCTCTCTTTTTTTGTTTTTCTTTTTGTTTCTTCTTTCTCATGGCTCCTCCCATTGGTTCTAATTCTTCTTTACAATATGACTAATAAGAAAATATGTTTAATATGAATTTATATGTAAAGCCTATACCAGATTGCTTGCTGTCTTGTGTGGGGAGGAGAGGGAAGGAGAAAATTTAGAACTTAGAATCTTATGGAAGTGAATGTTGAAATCCAAAAAGTACAGGGATGAAAGGACCAGGGATTGAAAGAAGTCTGGCTGTCCTGGGCACCTCACAAAAATAGAAGCCATATAACAACCATTATTATTTAACTCACATTTCTTCAGTGATCTAAGGTTTGCAAAAAATCCCTGTGAGGAATGTAGTTCAAATATCATTATTCCCATTTTACACATGAGGAAACTGAGGCTTAAAAGTATGTGACCTACCCAAAGTGACTCTACCTACAGGTGGAGACAGGGACCAGGAAGCAATGATTCCTCTGCAATGAGAGGACCTATGCTCAAAACTCACCCCTGATACTATGTGATCTCCTTAACCTTCCTGAGCCTCAGTTTCCTTATCTGTAAAATGGAAGAGACATTGGACTAAAGGCCCCTTCCAGTTCTACATCTATGCACCTATACAATCTTTATTCTTCTTCCTCTGTAATTTTTTCCTTCCACATGCTCCCCAAAGAGAAGCATCTGCATTATATCAAGTGCTAACTTTAGTTTTCTCCTGTGTAGTTCTCCTTCTCGACTCCTGGCACAGGCAACAGTTCTCTTGGAGAAAGGCATTCTGCCCTGGCCAGAAACACCTTTTTCATTATGTGTGTGGTGCACGGGATACGGCCTCCCTCCCCATTGCAGACCTTGCCACCGTTACCCAATCCTTTGTGGTCTCCTAGCTAGATTGCTGCAATATGTTCTCCTTGGAACCATCTCTAAAGACCACCCAGAAGCACAGGCGACAAAAACATAAGCCCTTCAGAGAGCTTCGCCCAAAGGTCTACAGGGACTTTTTCAGTTAGTTTCAAGCTGAGCGAAAACCCAGCCACACCAACCAGCACATAGCCACGGACTCCTGCCAGGTGAGATAGTACTCCAAGGCACAACAGAGCCAGATAAAGGGCTCTGATCCACTCCTCTTCAACAAAGCTGATGAAATGTGTAAGGCACAGAGCTAGGCACCAGGGATAAAAAGATGAAAAACAGTCCTGCCTTCAGGGAGTTTACTTTCTACCAGGCAATGAAAACATATACAACACATACAAAGTATTTACCTATACATATATATCATACATAATGTGTGTGCACGTGCATGTTTCATGCATGTGTGCATACACATACATATATATGTGCCTTGCATACCTATATACATGCATGTGTGTGCAAGTATATATACATACACATATATGTGTGTATATATGTATGTGTGCATAGATACAGAGAGATAAAGAAGGAGAGACAGAGACAGAGACAGAGACAGAGAAGCTCCCTAGACCTATGCAATGTGATGGGCACAAATTTAGGGACATCTCCTTCCCAAATGTCATATGAACTATTTGTGCCTGACCTGTGGTAGAGCCTTCTGAGTTCATATTAGACTAAGAAGCCAGAGTTGGATGCACTGCACAATAACCCCCAACACAGAGATACCATTTTTGTCTTCTTCAAGAATGAAAAACAAGACCTATGAAATCACTGATCTAAACAGCTGATAAAGGGAGCGTTTCTATAGCACATTAAGTTTTGCCAAGTGCTTTACAGATATGGTCTCATTTGATCCTCCTCACAGCCCTGGGAGGTTAGTGATATTATTATCCCCATTTTACAGATGAGAAAACAGAGGCAGAAAGGAATGACGTGACTTGTCCACAACTAGTTTTTAAGAC
Organism: Pseudocheirus occidentalis; assembly: GCA_028646575.1. Taxonomy (NCBI): domain Eukaryota; kingdom Metazoa; phylum Chordata; class Mammalia; order Diprotodontia; family Pseudocheiridae; genus Pseudocheirus; species Pseudocheirus occidentalis. The sequence continues at coordinate 83,640,071 of CM053594.1, forward strand.
AGAATCTGAATCCAGGTCTTCATGAATGGAGGCCCAGCTATTTTACCGATGAGGAGACTGAGGCAGACAGAGGTAAAGTGGCTTACCCAAAGTCACACAGCTAGTCTATCCACTGTTCCACTAGCTTACAGATCACAAAAGTACAGATGAGGAGACTGAGGTTCACAGAGTTAATGACCTGCCTATGGACATTAGTATAAATGGATCTGCCCATTAGCACATTTCCCGCGTTAGTGGGTAGTGTCAGAGCGAGCCCAAATGAGTCGTGTAAATTAAGAGTACTTTCCATGACCCCCCACTGACTCTCCAAATAAATAGCATTCTGAGTATAACAGAAGAGGTCATAGGACTGTAGGGTCCAGAATGGTGAAGAGCTTGAGAGAACTGAGGCCCAGAGCAGAACCAGGATTCAAACCCAAGTGTTTGGACTCCAAATCTCCCTTGTTCTTTGAGCAAAACTATTGCCCCTCTTCACTTTTTTTTTTCATTCGGTGGGTTGGGGGTGGGGGAAGACTTAAGAAAAGGGGAAGGGAAGAGGTCTCCTGAATTCTCCCAACTGGAAATACAGAGCTCACTCTTAGGCTTTTTCCCGATTCTGTTCAACACAGAAGTTTTGACCAGCTCTGTTTCCAAACCCGCATTTCTGCAGCCTGGTGTTCCCCCACACCTCAGGGCTCACTATATTGGAGCCAGGCAATGAGGAATGCAGCTCAGAGCTCCCAAACTCAAATGAACCACAACTTCCCCAGGAGTTGGGATTACAGGCATGTGCTACCACACCCAGGCCCCACACCCCTTTTCTTTATTCTCTTTTTTCTTTTCTGCTTTTTGGAGAAGGGAAAGGCAATTGGGGTTAAGTGACTTGCCCAAAGTCACACTGCTGGTAACTGTTAAGTGTCTGAGGCTGGATTTGAACTCAGGTCCTCCTGACTTCTGGGCCGGTATTCTATTCACTACACCACCTAGCTGCCCCCTTTTCTTTATTTTCTTAAGGAAACTTTTTGATAAAGAAGGGAAAGGAATACGCATGGATATAACAGCCACTATATGCCAGGCACATATTTCTAAAATATTTCACAAATATCTCATTTGACCCTGTGAGGTTCACACAACCCTGGGATATGGATTCTATTTTATATTATTATAGCTGTTATTATATTATTATAATATTTTACCACTATTTTACCAATGAGGCAACTGAGGCAGACAGAGGCAGACCCAGAATCACACAGCTAGTCAGTGTAAGGCTAGAAATGAATTCGGGTCTTCCTGACTCCAAGTCCAGAGCTTTCTCTAATTGGGCCCCCTTAATGTAGGCCTTACTTTAGAGGAAGCCATGTGGAATAGAAGAAAAAGCATTTAGCAAGGAATCAAAAGGCCTGGGTTCTCAGGTCCTGGAAATGCCATTTAATTGCTTCACCTCTCAAGACCTCAGTCTCTTCATCTCTAAAATGGAGGGCAAGGGTGAGGGCAATGGAAGAAATGGTGCAAAATTACTTCTAAGTCTCATTACAGCTTTGAAATCTATAATTCTATGATCTATTTTCTATGGTCCAAATTTCCTATTTAGTGCTTGTTTAAAATGTGGCGTGCCTTTAGGGAAATCTGTGCCCAATTACAGATGTCAAAAACCATCCAGAGTAATGGAAAGGCCAGCGGATTGCTGGGAAAGGGTGGGAAGAAGTCTTGTAAGTATAGATTTGTCTGGTGCAAATTTATTGGGTTTCAGAAATTGGTAAAATTCCAAGAACTCGCTCATGACATTTTAAATCAGCTTAAATATTCTAAAAATGCAGCATTCAAGAGGCCCACAGGACATTTTCAATAGTATGCATTTGGCATTGGAATTGTCTTTCTATCTTAGACTGAAGCAGTATGGTGGAGATAATCAAAGAAATACTCAACTAGACCCAGCTCTGTCAGTAACTAGCTGTGTACCTTGGGGGAAGTTATTTCCCTTCTCCAGGCCTCAATCTTACCCTCTGTAAAATGGGAGAATTAGAGAAAGGTGCCAATTAAAATTCTAAAATTCCAAGGGTATGTTTTTTTTTAAACATGTGGTCTGTGTAGTTGAGAGATAGAAAAGTTAAGCACGTTCATAGATTGAAAACAGTTTTCTCTCAGAGAGAGTGCCAATTTTTAGGGAAATCATAAAGTACACATAAGAAGAACTATAAAATCAAGTGCCTGATTTTTAAAAGAAATATCTCAGACTTAATGTTTATCAGTCCTTGGTTCACAGAATGTAGAGCTGGAAGAGATCTCAGAGATCATCTAATAGCCACACCCCCTGCCATGTTGCAGAAGAAGATGCAAATGTTAAACTATTTACCAAAGACCACACAGGTAGTAAGAGGCAGAGCCTGAACTCAAACCTAGGTCTTCATTTTTTATACAATATTTTATTTTTCCCCAATTACAAATCAAAACAATTTTTAAAGTTTCTTTTTAAGGTTCTGAGTTCCAAGAAAAAAAAGTTTTTAAAAGTTCTGAATTCCAAATTCTATTCCTCCTTTCCCTCCCTCCCTGAGATGCTAAGCAACGTCATATAGTTTATACATGTGCAATCATACAAAACATTTCCATATTAGTCATTTTGTACAAGAAGACTATAAAAAGAAAGAAAAAGAAAGAAAGAAAGAAAGAAAGAAAGAAAGAAAGAAAGAAAGAAAGAAAGAAAGAAAGAAAGAAAGAAAGAAAGAAAGAAAGAAAGAAAGGAAGGAAGGAAGGAAGGAAAAAGGAAGGGAAAAATAGCATGCTTTTTTTTCTGTATTCACTGTATTCACATAGTATCACTTCTTTGTCTGGAGGCAGAAAGCATGCTTTACCATTAGTCCTCCAGAATTGTCTGAGATCAATGTATTACTAAGAATAGCTAAGTCATTCACAATTCTTCATCATACAATATTGCTGTTACTATGCACAACATTCTGGTTCTGCTCACTTCACTTTGCATCAGTTCATGTAAGTCTTTCCAGCAAACTTAGGGCTTTTGATTCCAAAACCAATACACTTTTAAGGAAGAGCTGAATTCAAATCCTGCCTCAGTCACTTACCATCCTGTGTGGCCTTTGGCAAATCACTTAACCTCTTTCCTCGCTGTAAAGTGGGAATAATAATAATACCCCACCACTAAGATTAGTATAAGGATCAAATGAGATAATATTTCTAGAACACTGCACAAAACTTAAATTACAATAAAAATGCTAGTTAATATTATGCTTATTAATTATAATATTTATATTATATACTATATTATATTAATATGTATTCTATAATATATAATAATATATTATAAAATATTATATACAGCTATGTAATTAATAATAACAAGTTTATTAATATCAATTATCAATAAATTGAATATTTCCAAATGTGGGATTTTCCTTCTAAATCATCATCATGGGAAATTACTGTCAGTTTATCACAAAGATATAAAGAACAGAGAATATCAGAACCAGAAGAGACTTTATTACATAGAAAAGTTAGGCCTAGAAGGAATCTTAGAGATTACCAAGCCTAATACTTCAGTTTTACAGATGAAAAAAAATCAAGGTTTCAACATGGCACTCAGATACCAAACTCTGTCATGGAAGAGGCCATGGGCAAGAGGCAGGGACAGCTCTCTTGGATGCTGTCCCTGGAAGAGAAGGCCTCAGGCCCATAGCAGCCTGGTGAGGTACCCCTACCAAGAACAAACGTTTGGCCCAGATTCTGCAGCTGCCAGCCAAAGCTGGTGTATATGGGTCATATTAAAGACTCGGCAATCACTTGTCAGAGGATAGCGTAGAGAGCATTCTTTTCAAGAACTTCGACAACAAACACTGTGTGCAAGGTAATATGCTCAGAGGCTTCTGAGAACATTCCAACTCACAATATGTGATTCTGTTACAGAACCTTGGGAAGCTATCACCTTAAAAGGTTGGGGAAGGGCCTTAGAATCAGGAAAGAAATAGAAACAAGGCGTTTATTAGAGCCAGAAGGAAAGAGGCTGTAAGTCTTCATACTTCCCTGCTGAGATGCCAAGGTATTATTTTTTGAAGTGTGCAGAACACCGTATAAATGTTTTTGAAGCACTGTCATAGACAACTGTAGAAGAGCAAACAAAATCTACATTAATATACTATTTCTCTTTCAAAAAACCTTAAAGAATTTAAATTTTACTTGAGTTTTCTATAGGATATCAACAATCTCAAGTGATCATCTCTGCCTCCCAGACAAAAAGCACCCTCCCCTAAGAGACATCTTCCAATGTCACTATGCTCACAGAAGGAATTTCATTTACCTGCTTTATAGAAATGCTCATTCTGAATATCTAATGAGGCACTATTGCCATTTTAAATATAATAAGCTTCAAAGTTCTGGGAGAATATATTTAAAACTACAAATTGTTATTCTTCCAAAGTGGCCCAATTTATCTTTAAATCTCTACCTGAGATAACATCCAACATATTAGAGTCCTTCATCCTCTGGATTCTTGTGTCCCCAAATCACAGAATTCCAGAGCTAAAAGGAAGGTAAGAGACCAACTCACTTTACAGCTGAAGAAACTAAGGCCTAGGGGTGGCTAGGTGGTGCAGTGAATACAGCACTAACTCTGGAGTCAGGAGGATCTGAGTTCAAATCTGACCTCAGACACTTGACACACTTACTAGCCGTGTGACCTTGGACAAGTCACTTAACCCCAATTGCCCTGACCTCGCCCTGTCAAAAGTCAAAAAAAAAAAAGAAAGAAAGAAACTGAGGGCTACAGACACAAAATGACTTGCCAAAAGTCCCACAATAAGTAACAAGTCAAAGATTTAAAGTCACTTCTTTCTGAGTCTAAATCTGGGCATTCCACTTATGCCACATTACCTCTCAAGGTCTCTTACATAGCCTCACCTGAGAGAATAGGAACAGACTTAGAAGGTGGTGCCAATGATGTAGTCAGCTAGTGTTGACCTTGTGAAGCAAAATCATTATCTCCCAAATCTTTGGATGGTCTCTGATCACAAGACCTTGGACAGCTCACAGGATGTCCTGACATACAAGACTGCCCCAAGGTGAGGCACCACTCTGTGGGGTACCAAAATAAACTAGAAAAGCCATCCAGAAATAACAGACCTCAGAAGCTATGTTGCTCCATCACACCAAGGTCTCCTTCGGTCTGTTGCCTCTCTTACCCTCAAGGATAATTGACTTGTAACTATAAATAGGGTTCCAGCCTATAACAAACACCAGTGCAGAGGTTATGACTTCCTACTTTATCTGCTTCCTGCAGGCAATCTCAGAGTGGGAGAAACTGGTGTCCTCCTTAGGAATGCTACCTTCCTGGACCCACAAGTCAATTGCCCTCCTTCTCTGATTGTGGTAACATAGCACACCACATGGACTAGTTTAGTGAAATTTCACTAATATGAGCTAATTAAGCAGGAAACAGTAGGAGGCAGAGAGAGGAGGAGAATTAGATTAGTGAAATGCAGGCATCACTGAACAACTTGAAGAAAGGAAGTTGTATTCCTTTCAAGAATATACAAAGGCTTTAATTAGGCTTACCCAAGCCCAATGTCATTCATTTTAGTTCCACAAAAACATATTAGACAAAACAACATTACAGAGTTAGGTTCCATAGGATCAATGTCATAAATGTTTTCTGTCAAATTACATTTCTAGTGTTTGTAACATTAAAGTGGAATCTGCTTACAGTTTATTAACAACTTTGATTAGAAAACAACATTGATTAGAATTGTATTATGGCTAAGTAGTCAGGCAATCAATCAATATCACTTTATCAAGCACCTAATATTTATTAAATACCTACCATGTGCCAGGACGTATGCTAAATGCTGGGGGGTTTTTTTAAGGCAAAGGATTAGTCCTGTCCTCAAGGAGCTCACTGTCTAATGGGGGAGACAAATATGCAAACAACTATGTATAAACAAAATATAGAGAGGAAAAATTAGAAACATCAATAGGAGGAAGGAACTAGTGTTAAGGGAGTGAAGGAGGGTCAGGAAAGTTTCCCAGTGGAAGGAAGCCAGGAAATCCAAGAGGTAGAGATGAGGAAGGAGAGTATGCCAGTGGTGATACAGAGTTGGGAGATGGAACGGCTTGTTCTAGGAACAGCAAGGAAGAGATCCATAGAGATTTGTTTGAATGAATAGATGAAAGCAGTTTGTAAGAATTTCATCATTTCAAGTGATTCCCATCTGTCTGTCTGTCTGTCTCTCACAAACACACAATCATAATTACATTTTTATTTTTCATCTGCTTAAGGAAGCACTTTTGTCCAGATAGAGTCTGCAGGAAGTAAAGTATTATGATGAGAAAAACACTGGATATATATTCGAATCTCACTTCTGTCCTTCATAACTTTTTTTTTGCTTTTTGGACAGGGGAAGGCAGGGCAATTGGGGATTAAGTGACTTGTCCAAGGTCACACGGCTAGTAAGTGTTATGTGTCTAAGGTCAAATTTGAACTCAGGTCCTCCTGACTCCAGGGCCTGTCCTCTATTCACTGTGCCACCTAGCCGCCCCCATTCACAACTTAGACAAGCAATTCCACTAATTCACTTTCTGTAAAATGAGAGCATGGACCAGAGGATCACTAAAGTCCCTTCCATTTCTAAATGCCTCTTACTCTGGAATCAGAGGATCTGAATTCAAATCTCACCTCTGGCAATTACTATCTGTGTGACCTTTGTCAAATCACTTAACACCCATGGGTCTCAGCTTCCTCATCCTACACAGGGGTTTAATCTAGATGGCCTCTGCCATCCCTTCCAGTGCAAGATCTATGATCTCATGATATCAAACATGCTTCTGTTTGGGCTCTGCTGAATCATCACAAATGCCAAATTTGTGGAATCCAAACTGGTAACCCAGAAGGACATGGAATCCTCTCTGGCCCCTGCCTTACAGTTGTACTCAGGTTGGCTCCACGGATACTAGCGTGAGCTGAAGTAAACCTCCTGTAAGGTGAGTTCCTCACATCACCGCTGCCACTGAACATAGCACTCACTGCCAAACAACCTTTGTAAAGACTGTGACTCCCACACCAGCAAAGGAGACTTGGAAAGGGAAATTCCTCTAAGAAGAATCTATCTGCTGCTCCCCCTCCTTCTCTCTTTATTGGGACCTGGAACAGCACCAAACAGGAGCAAAAGGCAAAGCATGATCCAAATATAGTGGGGGAAAAAAGATGAAATGCCAGTTTTATATTTTTTTCTTTCTCCAAGCTGGGGTGAATGACACCTGATTGGCAGCCCCAGTTCCCCCTGTTTGCTCAAGGAAGAACAAACAGAAAGAGGCTGTTTTCCAACATTCCACAGTCTTATCAATTTCCTCCCTCCCTCCTCGTCCCAGTCCTGGCAGAAAAGGAGTATTTCCATGTCAGTCAGTCAATCAGCAAGCATTTATTAAGGAAGGGCTTTCTTTGTGCCAGGCGCTGTAGTAAGCCCTGGAAATATAAACACAAAAATGAAAGAGTTCCTGTTCCCAAAGAGGTCTAGCCAGGGGAGACAATATGTATGTATTTGAGATGCTGAGTCCACAGGCAAGGTCCTCGGTGAGGTCAGTGGTCCAGGCCACTAAGATCACTGCCAAAATAAGGAATCAATCACAAATTCAGGTCAACCAAATACTGGGGGAAGGAACAGAGATGAGGAGCAAGGCCCATTGTCCACATGGGCCTCCATAACTCTAAAGGCAGATTGTTAATGTTTCCTCATCTCTCAATGTAAATAATAATACTTGTACTTCCTAGCCCATAGTTTGTCATGATAATAGTCCCTCAAATGAATGTTAAAGCACTACATTGGATGTGACCCATGATGTCACTGGTCTTCTTCAAAAATGAAGGACAAGCAACAATAACAATGCATTATTTACAATGATCCAAAAGTCTTAGTACAGATTTAAGCTATTGAAAAAAGCGTCATGGGGCGTCTAGGTGGCACAGTGAGTAGAGCCTGGCCCTGGAGTCAGGAGGACCTGAGATCAAATTCAGCCTCAGACACTTTACACTAACCTAACTAACTAGCCTGTGACCTTGGGCAAGTCACTTAACCCCAATTGCCCTGCTTTCCCCCCTCCAAAAAAAAGCCAGATAAAAACATCAATAATGTTGTCTTTCCTTCCCCCCCCACACACACATAAAAACTCATTTTTTTAAAACACTAATATAGTTATCCCTTCCATATCACAGGGGTTTGGGGCCCCTGGCAACCCTGCACTCTGGAAAATCCATGTAAAATGTTTTGGCCCTCCCTTTGTAGCAGGAAAGAAGTCTTTCAGCTTGTTGTCTTTCCTTCATTTTTTCTTGATATCATACAACACTATACATATATCTCATGCATTTCTGAGTTTGTAAACTTTTCTGTGTCATCTGCTAGACTTTGCATGTCATCTGTGGCCTTCACAAAACTCCTAAAATATTCCCATTTAATTTCTTATGCCAATTCTGGATGGGAAAAGTCACAATGTGGAAGAGATAACTATTCTCCTAAGGCTGCTTGCTATGTGACTGTTCATCATGAAACCCCACCATCTCAGATGATTCAAAATGACAGATGACCCAATGGGCAGCTCCTCCCCTTTTCTTGGCCCCTTGCTGTCTTTCCAATCTGCTTACAATCTTCTTGCTCCTTACAACCTCTTCTCATGCATCCCAGCCTCCCCAACACTATGCTAGGCATGGACTCTAGCCTCCTTACTGTTCCCTGAACAAGACATTTCATCTCCCAACTCCTTCCTTGTATTCTCACTCATGGTCCCTCATACCTAGAAATCCCTCCCTCCTCATCTACATGTCCTAGCTTCCCTGACTTTCTTAAGTTTCAACCAAAGTCTCACCCTTTGCAAGTAATCTTTCTCATGCCTTCCCTCTGTTGATGATACCCAGTTTATCACATGTCTCCTGTTTGTACATAGTCGCTTGCATATTTCTTTCTTTCTTTCTTTCTTTTTTTCTTTCTTTCTTTCTTTCCTTTTTCAAGGGGGAAGGCAGGGCAATTGGGGTTAAATGACTTGCCCAAGGTCACAGTGTTAGTAAGTGTTAAGTGTCTAAAGAGAGGTTTGAACTCAGGTCCTCCTGACTCTGGGGCTCTATTCATTGTACCATCTAGCCACCCTGGACTGTGAGTTTCTTGAGAGTGGGAAGTATCTTTTTACCTTTCTTTGCATCCCCAGCACTTAGTACAGTGCCTGGCACGTGGTATGAACATGAAAGCTTGTTGACTGATGCGCTGGCTGCTCCACTTAGCTGCCCTAGATGCCTAGCATTTCCATAATTTCAGTCATTTTTGTTTTTGCAGTAATGAAGTACAGCCATGTTATATCCTACATTTTTTATTGAAATGTAATGCAAACTATTTCTCTGATGACAAAGGTGAGATCCTTTTAAAGCTAGAAAAGTACAAGCAGCGGTAGACTGACATGATACCAAGAGATACAGGTAGAGGACAAAGGATCTGCAGAGTCAAACCAGGAGCTGGGGACAAAGGACTCAAACCTGAAGACTGTACAACATCAAAGAGAGACCCAGGTGAGCTTCTGCTGGAATTGCTAACCAGGAGCTTCTGCTGCCCTTTGTACTGAGACAATCTACACCAATCTGCTTAGCCCTAGACACAGAGCCAGCTCTTCTGTTCTCAAAGAAGCCTCTCCCCCATCTGAAAGTGAACTGTCCCTAATAGATTGCACTAGATGGCCTCTGAGGTCCCTTTCAGCTTTAAGATTGTGATTCCATAATCCTATCAATCACAGTCCCACATAAGTAAAAATAGAATAATGAGGAGGTAGTACAGTGTGAAAAGTCTTAGTTCTGGAGTCAGAGGTCCTGGGTTCAAATCCTCCCCCTGATGTTAGTTTTGTGACTTTGGACTAGTCACTTAACTTTGGTTTCCTCATCTGTAAAATAAAAGGATTTGGCTAGATATAGATAACTTTTGGGGTCCTTTCCAGGTCTAGTGTCCTATAGTGTTCCTGTAAATACTTGATATATTTCATTGTGAGTCTCAAAATAGATAAAATAAATAAAAGTTTCACTAGAGAAAAAATTTGTGATTTCAGTGGGATAGGAAACACCCAAGTAAAGAAACTCCTTATACCAATGTAGAGCTGTGCCTACTCTGTAACTTAGATAGTCTTACAGAGCTGCCTAGGGCAGCTAGGTGAATAAAGCACCAGACCTAATGTCAGAAAGATCTGAGTTCCAATCCAGCCTCAAATACTTATGAGTTGTGTGACCCTGGGCAAGTCACTTTACTTTCTTTGCCTCAGTTTCCTCATCTGTAAAATAAGCTAAAGAAAGAAATGTAAAACATTCCAGTAGCTCTGCCAAGAAAATCTCAAATGGAGTCATGGAGAGTCAGACATGCCTGAAAACAACTGAACAACCGTTATCTAAAGGACCAACTTGTCTGGAGTCCCACAGT
>CM053594.1:83666999-83723131 GCA_028646575.1 Pseudocheirus occidentalis
TGTGCCTCCAGTGCAGCTGATCTGGTCTCCTGTAGCCGCGGTTCCCCACCCGATGCCCCAGGGCTTGACCCAGCTGGGGTTTCAGCCGTGGGTCCTAGACTGCTGCGAAGAGCCCCGCCTGCTGCGCAGCCTGTAGCAACAGATGTTCTTTCTGTCTTTTGGAGAGTTTTGGAGCTTGAAAATCTGTTTAGCGTCCCACTTTATGAGTTTTTTAGCATGTGTGTGGGGGAGCTGTGGTGTTTTGCTGCTTCTATGCCTCCATCTTGGCTCCGCCCCCGTATTATCCTTTTATTTTACAGTTGAGAAAACAGGTCTGAAGAAGGGAAAGTTCATGTTCAAAGTTAAGCATTTGATTTATGACAGACACAGGACTAGAAACTAGGTCTTCAGTCCCCCAGGTCACTGATCTTTCCTCTGCATCATTCTGTCTCTAAGTGAAAGGAAGATAGGAAATTGAAAGAATAAGTCTGGGTGATGAGAATACTTGTAATAAACCCAATTTTAATATCACAAGACAGTATGCCCTTATATTAATATTGAAATTGGGAAGACAATAACTCAGAGAAGGTCCAGTCAAAACTTGGCACGAACTGATTCATAACACCTTATTTCAGCTTTCCTGTGCCTTATCCAGACACCAAAACCTGCTTTACCTTCAATCCCAAAGCTGCTGAATGTGGTTAAAAGAACCTTGAATCAGGAATCAAAGAACCTGGATTCTAGGCCTGGCCCACACTAGTTGGGTGTTCAATCTTGGGGAGGTTCACTTTTTTCTAGGCTCCATTTTCTCTCATCTATAAAGTGAGGGGATTGTTGTGGTTATCGTGGACTTTTCCAGAATTCGGATCCTATTTCTTCATGTGTGACTTGTATATATCTCAGCAGGTTTCCAAGTCTGGTCTTCATATCCTTCATTAATTTTTAATTATCTCTGTAGATGCTGACTAGAATTTATAATTACCTTGGGTTCTTGTCCCTTGTTCACAAACCAATACTCAGGCCATGGTCAAGGATATCTTATTTACTGTCTTGTAAAGAACTCCTTCATGTAGTAGTGGTGGGGAATAATGTGTTCTGGGTTTGTGTTAATGAATGCCAATTCTGTTTACAGAACATGATCTCAATGGACAGGGGACAGCCACAAATAGCAGCTCTTGGCACAAACTCCTTTGGGACATTTGCTCATTTTATTTCCATAGTTCTCCCTGATTTAGTGCTCTTCCAGTTCTTATTATACCTAGGATAAAGTACCAATTAGGGCCCAGAGGTGGGAAACCTGTGGCCTTGAGGTCACATGTGACCCTTTAGGTCCTCAAGTATGACTCTTTGATTGAACCTAAACATCACAAAACAAATCCCCTTAATAAAAGGATATATTCTGTGATTTTTTGATTCAGTCAAAGAGTCACACTTGAGGACTTAGAGGACCACACGTGGCCTTGAGGCCCACCCCTAAATTAAGCATTACTGGTACCATTGGTAGCACATTTTAAAAATTTACTCCGCTCTCTTTTTAATTAAGCTCTGGACAATTTTTTGGAAGCAATAGAAGCAGTATCCAGAAACCATTTACTTTTCATTTATCACATGATGATAATAAGTTTGGTGATCTTTATAATTCTATCTTATTAGAAGTTACAAATTAGTAAGGGGGAAAAAGACTACTCCAGGTAAGTACTCCAGAAGACTAAAAAATAACAACTGGTTGTTGTTCTTTGTGCTTGAGGAAGACTAAAATGATGCCATTATGTCAGTGTCAGTGTACATACAGTGTGTCCACATGTGACTGATCAGACCAATATGACCATGGAAGGCTCTATACAGGTGGGGCACAAATAATCTATATGAACATTAGGAATGGGGCCGTTTCCAAATTTGTGCATCTCATGTTTCATTTGAGCTACTACAATTTTTCTTTGCTCATAGAGCACAGTGCCTTCTTTGATGCCGACCCACCATGCTGGGTGGTCCTGTGTTGTTGTCTCCCATGTCTCACAGTTGATTCCAAAGTTCTTCAGAGAGCCATTGAGAATGTCCTTGTCTCACTACTTCTGACCTCCATATGAGTTCTTGCCTTGGTGCATTCTCTGTAAAATAGTCTTTTAGGCAAATGTATATTTCACAAACAACATGGCCAGTCAATTAGAGTTGCATTCTCTGCAGTAGAGTTTGAATGCTTGGAAATTTAGTTCAGGGAAGAACCTCAGTGTCTGCTCTCTTAGTCTGCCCAGTGATCTTCAGAATCTTTCTAAGGCAATACAAATGGAAGTGATTTGGTTTCCTGGCATGATACTGGTATAGTGTTCAGGATTCATAGGCATACAGCAATGGGGTTAGCACAATGACTCTGTAGACCTTCATTTTGGTAGGCAACCTAATACCTCTTCTCTCCCCCACTTTCATTTGGAGCTTCTCAAACATTGACCTAACTCTGGCAGTGTGTGTGTTAGCCTCATCATTTATGTGTACGTCCCATTTGTGTGTACAGTATATATACATTTATGTATACTGTCAAGGCAAGTGTATAGCATTCACAATTTCTCCATTTGCTGTAACCTATGGTTCTACATATGGATGGTGCAGTGCTGGTTAGTGGAGAACCTCTGTTTTCTTGATCTTAATTGTCAGGTCAAAATTAGCACAAGCAGCAAAGAAGTGATACGTACTTTGTTGTACCTCAGCCTTAGAGGCTACACTGAGTGTACACTCATCTGTGAATGAAAAGTCATCCACCAACTCTAACCAGCTGGTAAAGGATAAAATAGAAAAGTTATGAAGAGTAGAAGCAAAACTCAACAAGTACATTCAGTCTGGCACCATTTAGCATGTGAACAAAGATCCCTGCTCACCTCAAGAAATCATAATGGAATTATTGTATTGCAGAACAGTATAATCACTTATATTATAATGTTTCATTGTCAGTTTCCACAAACACAAAACTCCTACTCGGAAAGATAAAATATTAAATAAGACATAGTGCTTGCCCTCTTGGAGATTACAATTTAGAAGAGTAATAGCACATAATGATGTTTCCAAGTTATTAACAATTAAATTATGTCCATCACACTCTATTCAGGAAGATAAAGTAACATATTTTTAAAAGATTCTAGTTTTCTAAAAATAGTAATAATTTAAGGATCCAAATGTTTTATTTTTCAGTAGTTTCAGGCAGCTAAAGATTTGCCATCTCTGTAGTGTGTGAAAGAACTAAGAAATTTAAATGGCTTTTTGGAGGCCATGGTCCATGACTTTTTGGTACCTGGAGGGGAAATCCCTCAAGGAACCCAGCTCATAAATAGGTTTATAGAACTCAAGAGCTGAAAAAGAAAAGGTCATCCTTTAACCTATTAATTTTACAGATAAGGAAATTGGGACTAAAAGAGGAAGTGGCTTGCTCAAAATTGTATGAGCTCACTCTCCTCTACCAAAGGACCTAATACATTTCTTTCCAAAGCTATTTCAGATTTTGAGGTTTGTTCTCATGAACAATGATTCCCTGGTACCAATGCAATGCATTACAGGGTGGCTACCTGTTAGGGTCATAGCATTGATAAAGGAAGTAACATTGTATTTAGGATGACCCTACCCCTAGGCAAAGCAGGTAACAGCCCCTTACATGTCATGATTTTGTTAGAAAGGAAAAATAGATCCAGAGAACAGGGAAGGTGAGAGTCTGTTTTACTAAACTGATATAATAAGATAGAAATTTATGATTTGGAACACTCAGCCACATGGGTTTTTTTTTTATTGGTTTGGATTAGGATCATGACTCATGAGGGGCACAGGTAGAAAAATTAGAAAGAAATCAGATGCAGTTACGCACATAGGGCATTTTCAGTGGGAAATGTTTTTAAAATGGTGAGGGGTAAGTGGTCTATTCTGTAATTGTCCTTCATGACAGTTTACAGAGAAGACAAAGGAGGTAGGAGGAAGAAAAGATGATTTACCCTTGAGTGGTGTTGGGAGTGTTCATTGTTATATAATTCCCTGTGAGGATGAACAGTGCTGAATTGGGATTTGAGGCATTCATCAATCCTCTGTCTTCCTAGTGGGAACATCGAGTGGAGAATAATAAATGTTTACATCATGGAGTATTCCAGTTGCGCTCCTTTCCCAGGACCATGGCCAATCATTCAACATTGATTAAGCACCTACTATATACTAGACACTGTAGTAAGTGTTGGTACACAAAAAGAGGCAAAAGACAGTTCCTGCCTTCAAGGAGCTCACAATCATGGGGGAAGACAAAAAAAACCAAATATATACAAACAAGTTATGTACAGGATAAATGGGAAATAATTAACAAAGGGGAGACATTGGAATTCAGAGGACTTGACCATGGGGGGAACAGGCTATGAGAGCTAAAAAAATGTAAGGAACAAGTAAATGGAAAGGCCAGTCAGCCTCCATGACCCTCTGTCAGTACCTGAATTTTTACTTACTGAGATTGCTTTTCAGGAGATCTGAAGACATATGCTTTTAATTATTTTAAAGTTACATTAACTGGAAAGGGGAATCCATGATGTAAAATTTATGCTCTTAGGATTTATAAATGAAAGGGAATTTTACAGATGGGGAATTTGGGGCAAGTTTTCAATAAATGTTTGCT
Organism: Pseudocheirus occidentalis; assembly: GCA_028646575.1. Lineage (NCBI taxonomy): Eukaryota > Metazoa > Chordata > Mammalia > Diprotodontia > Pseudocheiridae > Pseudocheirus > Pseudocheirus occidentalis. The sequence continues at coordinate 83,671,609 of CM053594.1, forward strand.
GGACTCTTTCTTGAAACTCCTCATCCTTCTTGTCTGCCTTGCCATGGAGAACCCTTTGCCTCAAGGTCATGTTCTCCTGAATGATGACTTCCTCCTGGGAACCACCATTTTAGGGGAGATCCTAGTCATGCTTATCCTCACTCATACTCAGTCTCTTTTTGCAGATATCTTATCCCATTCTTCTTCTTGCTTGCTCCATGGCCCATCCCCCTTTCTTCCTCTTTTTCATATGATGTCTTTTCATGTTGGGCTGCGAGTGGCTCCAAGGGGCAGGGGAGATCTTTAAATTCCCTTACCATTACATATACACATACATATATGTGTGTATGTATATATATATGCGTGTGTATATGTGTATATATATATATATAAATTATTCTATACAAACTTTAATTTATAAGTTCTTTCTCTGGATGCAGAGAGTATCTTTCTTCATATGTCCTTTGTATTTAATCTGGATATTTATAATAGTCAAAATGACTTATTCACTCAATATTGTTTAAAAACAATATTGCTATTACTGTATACAATGTTCTTTTGGTTCTGCTCATTTCACTCCATTATTTTTTGCAAGTCTTTCCATGTTTTTCTAAGATCACAGAGGTCATCATTTCTTATAATACAGTAGTATTCTATCACAATCACATACTACAACTTGTTCAGCCATTCCCCAACTGGTAGGCATCTTTGCAATTTCCTATTCTTTGCCACCCCAAAGAGAGTTGCTATAAACATTTTAGAACATCTAGGTTCTTTTCCTTTTCTCCTAGTCATCTTTGGAAATAGAACAAGTAGTAGTATTGCTGGATCAAATGGTATAGGGCCATACACAGTTCTCATTCTTCAGCTTCAAGAGCTTCCTGTCCAAAAATGGAATAGGCAAACTCAGCGGGTGGTTAGTTCCTCAGCGATGGAAGTGTTCAAGTAGCAACGGATTAGCACTTGGTGCTGTTGTCCAGGCGACACCTGAATCAAGCAAATGCTTGTAAACTGACTTTTGAGGTTTCTTTCAACTCTAGGATTTTCTGAATTAATGTTTCCCTTAAGAGTGGGAAGAATCTTTGCTTTCTCTAGGGAGTGGTCTACTTAAATAGCTCCAATTCCAGCAGACTGACTAATGCTGTCCATCTTTTAGTGGCCAGGTTGCTGCCAACTTGATTTCCAATCAGAGACAGTTTCTCTCAACCTGGAATCACTTCATACCTCCCAGGAGACAAGAGGCTGCACATGATTTGCAGCCAGAGGTCTCTGGCAGCAGCACACAGTTAGAGATGGAGCAGTGTGTCTCATATTTCTCTGTAAATGTGTCTCTGGATGGCACTGAAGTAATAAATAATAGATTCTCCCTCACAGAATATGGTAGCCTGGAGAGAATGAGAAGCCTGGCATTAAACTGTGCTTGAAAGCTCTCCACTATAATGCTGCTGGATACTTGAACAGTTTTCTGATTTTCTTTGCATTTTTAAGGGAATGTTTTGAGCTGAAAGTATTGTGCAAGCAGGTTCTAAGCCTCATCAAGAGTCTTTGCTACTCTGCTACTGGGAGATGGAGAGGCCCACTAGTGCTACTATAGGTAGCTTAACAGGCACTTTCATGATGCAAGAATCCCCTGGGCAAGACTGCCAACAAATCCTCATCAAACACTGCTTGAACACCTCCATTGGTGTGGGAGCTCACTCCTTCCTGAAGATCTCTCTTCCATTTGTCGACAGCTCTGAGGGAAAGTTTCTTCCACAGCTCTCAGCTTCAGATTCACAGGGCAATGCTAGGGAAGAGCAGCAATTGTGAGAAATGACTATTAATAACCAATATCTTGGGGAGATTCAGAAGCTCTCCCTTTTCTTCTAAATTCTCCTTTTTAAAAAATTCGGGTTTTTCTTGAAAGACATTTTTCTGATGATAAGATTGCATTGACTCTCAATCTCAATCTTGGTCAGACTCTACCCAACCAAGCAAAGAATTTAATCTAGGATAGGGAAGCTCATTGTGTTCTACTCAAGTTTGGATGAAGACAGATCCTTTTGTCTAGATAAACAAAGATTGGGAGTAGTCTGGTATAGCTGGAAATGGTCTCATATAGAGACATTTTCTCTCTCCAAGGGTGATACAGGGTAATGGGGTGGCATCAGTTCCTATTGGAAAGGTATATAAGCTGTGAGCCCGCTGCCATGATTGTCTTTGGTTTAAGAGAGATGGCCAAATGACATTCTTTTATTAACAACCTGCTGGCCTTATTAATGAAATGATCAAATTACCCAGAAACCATGTCTCTTAAACCTTTTTAAATGTTACATAATTATAGGCTAGGGATAGGGACTAGGCCTGTGATCTCATTAATATAGTAGACTCCCAAAATGTGATAGAATACTACTGTATTATAAGAACCTAATAAAAACGCATATTTATGTTAGTACCCTAAGGTTTGTTAAGTGTTTACCAAAAACTCAGTAACTTTGTGTAGGATAATTATCCCCATTTTGCAAATAGAAATTTGCAATCTGAGCTTCAGAGGCATGCTCAGTTTAATATGGGATGGGCAAATGACTTACCCAAGGCTTCACATGTCAACAAATCAATGAGATAATATTTATGGAAAGAAGGAAAGCAGTTTAGTACAGTGTCTAGTCCTTAATAGACACTATATTAATGCTTATTTCCTTCCAATTTCTTAAGGAGGGGTCTTTCTTAGACACATAGCATGTGTTATACCATTCTCCCATCCCTCAGGCTCACAGCCTAGGAGCCATTCTGGATTTCTCACTATCTATTATGCCCCATATCCAAGCTGTTACTAAGACCTGTCAATCTCACCTTTGCAGCCTCTCCCTAATGTGCCCCCTTCTCTCCTCTGATGCTGACCCCACACTGGTGCAGACTCTCATCTCCTCACACCTAGTCTATTGCAATCACCTGCTGATGGATTAACCTGTCTCAAGTCTCTCCTCACTTTAATCCATTGTCCATTCACCTGATTTTCCTAAAACACAGGTCTGACCATGTCATTCCCTCTACTCAACAAATTCTGATGTCTCCAGGAAGAAATACAAAATGCTCTGCTTGGCATTTGAGTGAAAAGACATTGAGTTTTTCTATACTTGTACTGAAATTTGAGATGCTTATAGGCAATTCTAGCAGTCAGTTAAAGATACAGGTGTGCAGCTCAGGAGAGAGATGAAGCTTGGATATATAGATGTGGGAGTCATCTACAGAGAGATAAGTTGATTCTAAGGGACCTGGTGAGAGAAATCATCTAGAGAAGAGAGGACTCAGAACAAAGCCATGGGGTAGATCTGCTCAGGGGTAGGACTTGGACAGTTTTCTTTCGAAAGAAACCAAGAAGCCCAAATCACAGATTTAGAGCTAACTATAAGCATAGGTCATGGCCTTGTAGGTCATGAAGTTTAATCCTCTTACTTATGAGGTCATGGGATCACAGATTTAGAGCTGGACTAGATCCTAAAGACTTTTTAGTCTAATTCTCTAAATTTTCAGATGGAAAAAACTGAGACTGAAGAAGTTACATGATGTGCCCAGGTTTAGAACATATTGTTCATCAGAGGCAGGATTGGAACTGAGGTCTTCCTGGCTAACCAAGTATAGCCAAGCAAAATAAACGGATATTGATCATGTCTGAGAGTTTTTGCTTCATTTTGTACTGGTAGTAGCCCCACCTTTCTAGTTATTATTCAGTTGTTTTCAGTCATGTCTAACTCTCTGTGACCCCATTTGGGGTTTTCCAGGCATAAATACTGGAATGGTTTGCCATTTCTTTCTCTAGTTCCTTTTATAGCTGAGGAAGCTGAGGCAAATGGGGTTAAGTGATTTACCCAGAGTCACACAGCCAGTAAGTGTCTGATGAGCCTTCTTGATTCTGGTGCTCAATACAAGGTATATTTTATCAACACTCCTCTGGAGTCAAGATTAGAAAGTGCATTGCTTAGATTTCTGATTTATTTCGTGTTGTTTATTGCAGGCAGTTGGGTAGACAGTGGGATAGATCATTGAATTTGGAGTGAAGAAGACCTGAGTTCAGTCCACACCTCAGACAAGGCCTGAACTCAGGTCTTCCTCACTCTAGTTGAGTAACTCAGACAAGCCACTTAACCTGTCTTAGTTTTCTCATCTGTGAAATGGGGATAACAATAGCACCTACCTTACAAGGCTGTTGTGAGGATTAAATGGATTAATATAGGTAAAATGCTTTCCAAACCTCAAAGCACTATACACAAATACTACCTATTTTTGTTGCATTCATTTCTACAGTATTTGCTTTGCTCTGTATTAGATCATGTGTCTTCTCAAATTTCCTTGAATTCCTCCCAATAATACTCCCACCCAATAATATTCTCTACCACAATTTGTTCAGCCATTTTCTAAGGGCACATCCCTTTTATTTGGGAATGGCTCTAAGAACAAGGCCCTAAAAGCAGCCCCTTTTGCCCAAAATGGAGATCAAGTTATCAGGAGCCAGTCTGACTGGCTGGACCTCTTTACTTTGGGGAAGTATATAGCACAATCTTCAGGTGATGATTGTCCAGGGGCTGAATTGCAGGCAACTGACCTTTAGCGCCTGGGATCTGGCAGCTTTATAAACTGCTTTTCTAGGGAAATGAATTCCAAGTGCTTTGGCTGGGATCACTGTTTTATGAATGAGGGGAGTGTAAGGAGAGGGCAATCAGAACTGGCAGCTTGTCAAGGAGCAGTGGGGGAAGGGAATGGAGTGTGCAAAGGAGCTATAGGGATCAGTGGGAAGTCAGCTTTTTATTTCATGTGTTCATTAAAAACCGGGAAGCAACCTAGAAGAATCAAAATGTGCATTTAGTTTCCAGGGGCTATTAAATTAAGAGGGTGTGAAACCCTACAGAGATAGAGAAGGTCAGCCAACACTAAGCCTGGGCTCTATTCAATAATTGGATCCCAGAGAAAAGACCTGAGTGATTCATTTTTCCAGTGCAGCTGAGACAGGGCAAAAGAGGGGAGGATCAAGACCTGGATTTAAAAGTCTTCCCCAACATCTGGAGCTGCTATGGCAGGTGTAGACCAATGTGCTGCCTTGTGAGTAAGAGGATCTGATTTGCTCTGCTAAAGAGTACAGACAGTGGTAGCAGATGTTAGACTGTAGTGCTTTGCAACAGAGGCCAAACTTTGTGTTTGTAATCATGTTTAAAAAAAACCCTCAATATTTTGTTTCCAATTTACATGTAAAAACAATTTTTAACCATTTAAAAAAGATCTTGAGTTCCAAATTCTCTCTCACCCTCCCTCCTCTCCTGCTTTATTGAAAAGGCAAGCAATTTGATAGAAGTTATACATGTGCAGTCATGCAAAACACATTTCCATATTAATTACTTTGTGGAAGAAAAGACAGCCAAAAGAAACCCAAGAAAAATAAAGTAAAAAAAAACCATAATGCTTCAATCAATATTCAGATTCCATCAGTTCTTTCTTTGGAGGTGGATACCATTTTCCACCATAAGTCCTTTGGAATTGTCTTGGATCTTTCAATCATTGAGAATAGCTAAATCATTCAATATTGCAACATTGTACAATGTTCTCCCAATTCTGATCATTTAATTTTGCATCAGTTCTTGTTAGTCTTTCCAGGCTTTTCTGAAGCCATCCTATTCATCATTTCTTATAGCACAATGATATTCCGTCATAATCATATACCACAACTTATTCAGCCATTCCCCACTTGATTTATATCCCCTCAATTTCCAGTTCTTTGCCACCACAAAGAGAGCTCTGTAAATGTTTTTTTGTACATATAGGTCCTTTTCCTTTTCCTTTGGGCTACAGACCTTGTGGTGGTATTGCCAGGTCAATGGTTACGCACAGTTTTATAGTCCTTTGGGCAGAGTTCCAAATTATTCTTCATAATAGATCAATTTACAACTCCAACAGTGCATTAGTGTCTCAATTTCTCCATGTCTCCTTCAACATTTGTCACTTTATTTTTGTCATATTTCTGTCTTTTTCTGTGAAGTGGTACCCCAGAGTTGCTATAATTCGCACTTCTCTAATCAACAGAGGTTGAGAGCATTTTTTCACATGACTGTAGTTAGCTTTGATTTCTTCAATTGAAAACTGCCTATTCATATCCTTTGATCATTTATTATTTGGGAAATGACTCATTCTTATAAATTTGACTTAATTCTTTATGTATTTGAGAGGTGAGGTCTTTATCAGAAAAAACTTAGAGCAAAAATATTTCAAGAAAAAAGTTTTCTGCTTTCCTTCTAATCTTGTCTGTTTTTTTTTTGTTTTGTTTGTGCAAACCCTTTTAAATTTAATGTAATCAAAATTATCCATTTTGTATCTGGTAATGTTCTCTATCTCTTGTTTGGTCACTTATTCTTCCCTTATCCATAGATCCGACAGGTAAACTATTTCATTCTCCTCTAATTTGCTTGTGGTATCACCCTTTATGTATAAATCATGTACTCATTTTGTCATTATGGTATGAGGTGTTGGTCTATACCTAGTTCTTGCCAAACTGCTTTCCAGTTTTCCTAGTAGTTTTTGTCAAATACCCTAAAGTTTAGATCTTCCTGTTTATCAAACATAAAATAACTATGGTTGTTTCCTACTATATATTGTGTACCTAATCTATTCCACTGATCTACCATGCTGTTTCTTAGCTAGTACCGGATTGTTTGGATGAATCCTTTTTACTACAGTTTGAGATCTCCTAGGGCTAGATCAACCTGCTTCACATTTTAATTTCCATTAATTCCTTTGATATTCTTGACCTTTGATTTTTCTAGATGAATTTTGTCATTTTTTCCTAATTCTTTAAGACAATTTTTTTGATAATCTGATTGGAATGGCACTGAATAAGTATGTTAATTTAGGTAGAATTGTCATTTTTATTATATTGGTTTGACCTACTCATGACCAATTTTTATTTCTCCAATTCTTTAGATTTGACTTTATTTGTGTGAAAAGTATTTTGTAATTGTGGTCATGTAGTTCCTAGGTTTGTCTTGTCAGGTTGATTCCTAAGCATTTTATATTGCCTATAATTATATTATATGGAATTTCTCTTTCTATCTCTTGGTGCTGGATGCTGTTGGCAATATATAGAAACATTGATAGTTTTATGTGGATTTGACATTCTGTGTATTTAAAGTTGTTAATTATTTCAACTAATTTTAAAGTAAATTCTCTGGGATTCTCTAGGTATACCATGTTATCATCTGCAAAGAGTGATGGTTTTGTTTCCTCATTGCTTATTCTAATTCCCTTAATTTTTTTCTTCTCTTATTGCTATAGCTAGCATCCCTAATATAATTTTAATAACAATGTTGATAATGGGCATCCTTGCTTCACCCCTGATCTTATTGGGAAGGTTTCTAGCTTATATGCCTTACAGATAATACTGGCTATAAGTTTTAGATAAACACTGCTTGTTATTTTAAGTCACATTCCATTTATTCCTATGCTTTCTACTGTTTTTTAAAAATAAGAAAGAGTGTTGTATTTTGTCAAAAGCTTTTTTTTCTGCTCCTATTGCGATAATCATATGATTTTTGTTGGTTTTATTACTGCTCTTGTCAATTATACTGATAGTTATTCTAATATTAAACCAGCCATGGATTCATGGTATAAATTCCACCCTCATAGTGTTTGTAATCATATTTATGCTATTGGTATTGACTCTACCTGACAGGCCTTCCTTTCAGAGCATCTTGAGGGGGTGTGTGTGTGTGTGTGTGTGTGTGTGTGTGTGTGTGAGTGAGAGAGAGAAAGTGTTCAAACTTGTGTACAAAAAATCAACTTCACAAGTATAAAATGGAGGAGGGGGGGAAACAAGCAATTTATTAAGCACCTACTATGTGCCATGAACTATGCTAAGTGCTTTACAAAAATCTTATTTGATCCACTGGAGACATGACTGAATAGTTTCTTTGAAAAAAGATCTGGGAATATTAGTGGACTGCAATATCAATATGAATACATCAGTCAGCATTTATTAAGCACCTACTATGTGTCAGATACTCTGCTAAGTGCTAGGGATAAAATGAAAGACAAAAGAAAGGCCCCGCTCCCAAGAAGCTCACAGTCTAAGGGGTGGAGGAGAGAGAGCATAGAATGAATGCTTTCTGAGGCTACATTAAGAGAAATGGGCATAATGTGCTTGTCTGAACCAAGGGATGTGATAGTCCCATTGTACTCTGTCCTGCTCAGGCAATATCTGAAATGCCATGTTTGCTGCTAGAAAAGATACTGACAAGTAGAACTATCTCTAGATAAAGAAGACAAGCTTTGCAAGAAGAATGAACACTGTATCTTAGCAAATCTTGGTTCAGCTGAAGGAAATAGGGACATTTAACCTGGAGAACTGAATGCTTAAGGGAGATGTCATATGGTATCTTTAACTATTTAGAGATCCGTGATGGGAAAGAAGGATTAATCTTATTTTAATTGAGCATAGGATGCAGGCCCAGAAGCAATGGGTGGATATTGCATAGAAGCAAACTTCCTAGTAATCAGAACCGTCTAGAAATGGAACAGGGCACATCTGGAAGTGGTAGGTTCTTTCTCATTGGAGAACTTCAAACAGAGGCAGGATACCTACCCACTTGTTTGGTATAGTGTAGAGGGGATTGATTTAAATTTTCCTTACAGCTTCCTCCTCCAACTTAAGGTCTCATCCTGGATCCTGGGCTTCTTAATGGTGAGTAACCATTATATCGAGCTTAGACCCAGACTCTTCATGTTACTTCCTGGTCTTGTCTATTTCATGCTTCTAAGATAAAATATATGTATATATTACATACATATACATATACATGTATATATGTTTATATGTATGAAAATACATCCTTTTTATTCTCTGCCCCAATACTTCTTGTATTCCAATTCTAACCTTTAGAACAAAATAAACATGACCATTCCTAGAAAGGACATGTAAATCAATTACCTCTGGATTCTATCAGCATCCTTGTGACGCCTCCCTTGCCACCCCTCTCTAATATATATTGCCTTCCTTTACTAGATAGGTGATAGTGGATAGTGTGCTAGACTTAGAATCAGGAAGATCTGAGTTCAGAATATGGCATTAGGCCCTTACTGTATGTGTGACCCTGGGCAAGTCAAATAACCTCAGTAGGCCTAAGATTTCTCATCCATAAAATGAACATAATAATAGCACTTCCCTAAAGGTTTGTGAGAATCAAATAAAATAACATTTGGAAAGTGCTCGCAAACTTTAAAGTGCAATATAAATTCCAGTTGTTATTGTCATTAGAATGTAAGCTCTTTGAAGGCAGGTATTATCTTATTGGCGTGTATTTGTGTCCATAATACTTAGCACCTGTCACCTAATAAACACTTAATAATTACTTTTTCATTCATTTAGCAGACAGTATTATTATACTGTTAACTTCCAGTTCCTGAAAAACTTTATTTACAACACCGTATGATAGGCAGGGAAAGTATTATCTCCATTTTATAAATGAGGAAGCTAAGAAAGGTTACTTGAATTACCTAAAATATAGATTCAGAGCCAGAAGAGACCTTACAGCCGCTTTAGTCAAACCCCCTGATTTTTATAGACGAGGAAACTTGAGAATTAACCTGTCAAATTAAGTTGTTTACTCACAGTCACATGGGTATTATCAAAGGCAGGATTTGATCTCAGTACCTTTGACTTCAGAGTCATTGCCCTTTCTACTGCACTGTACTGCCACAAAACTACTCATTAGTAGTTGAGGCAGAATTCAAAAGGTAGGTAGGTACCTTCTGATTTTAATTCCAGTGTTCAACCCATACCATGATCATGCCTCAAATAATTAAGAGAGTTATAAACATAAAGACCTTTTGAGACAATCTCATCCAATCCTCTCATTTCCCAGATAAGTAAGCTGTAGCCCAGATTGAGAAAATGACTTGATTAAAATTACACTGTGAGGTTATTGAACTGAATGAGTTGGTTGATGTATATTTTAGTAAAGTGGAAAAGAAACCTAATTTTTCTGAACAGGTAAAGGTTACATTGCTCCTGTCTTGCTTAAGAGGATTCAATCCCTCCTGAAGCTTGGCTTTAAATGAGAGAATCGGACCAAGTGTGACCTTGGAGCACATCTCTACCTATCAAGTGTTGCTTGAAATAACATCACTGAAATTTTTTGGAAAATTGCATCCACTTCGTAAAAGTTTTCTGTCCTTGTTTCTGCTTTAAGGATCATCTTAAAGGAAAGCTTTGGGGGGTAGAGTTCTAAGGGAGGCAATATGGTATAGGGTAATTTTTCTTTCGTGTAGATGTCATGGACCATTCTGGTCATCTAACAAAGCTATGGACCCTTTCTCAGAATAATCTTTGTAAACGCATAAAACAAAATACAACATTTTACAATTAGAAGGAAGGTATTACAATTTCTATCTTAATCTTATATTTTTTACATAAACAATTTTATATTTATTTGCATTACACAATGCAATCTTACATTATATTTAATCTTTACAAAGATTAGTGAAAATGGAGACAAACATTTTTATCCGCCAAATTCATGGACCCCCCCCAAATAATATGTTTATGATCCTGGAGTTAACAACCCCTAATGAAAATACAATGGATGGGGGAGAGGTTATGGTCAGGACACCTGGTTTTCCTCTTGGCTCAATAAGTTACTAGTTAGTTGTTTGACCTTAAGGAATCCACTTTCTCTTTCTAAACTTAGTCATTTGCAAAATAATAAGGTTCAATGGATGATCCATTTCAACAAACATTCATTAAAGATCTGCTGTATGCCAGGGATTGGGTTAGGCACTTGGTAGACCAATACAAAAATAAAACAATGCATGCCCTCAAGAAGTTCACATTCTACTGAGAGGGAAATGTGGAAACACAATGTGCACATAGGTAAATGAATGCAAAGTCTAAATGCAATTATACAAAGTATATTCACAAGGAAAGCTTCCAGGGACCACGGGCCAGTTGGTAAGAGTTCAGTAGGAGGTAATACTTGATTTGTGCTTTGTAGGAAAGTAGGGATTCTAGGAATGGTGGATGTGGGGAAGGAGTGAATTCAGTAATGGGGAGACATAGCCTTTAAAAGACATAGACTCTAGAGAATGAATGTCATATCTAGTGAATTACTCTCTGCCTACTCTGAGATCCCTTTCTGTTTTTCATTCTTCCAGCTGCTCCAAGGGACCAAGGCAGATAGTCATGGCAGAAGGTTGTTGCTTTGCCTGAATTTAATTAATTTCTCTAATTGTTCCCTTATTGATGTTGCATTCTTTAGCCTTCATGGTTGTGGTGCATGGGCAAAGAGTTTGGGGTTCTTAATCAGAAGACCAGAATTTCGACCCTAGTTCTACAACTTATTAACTGTGTGTCATAGCACAAGTCCAGGCTTTGTCCAAAGGGACGAGTCACTTCTCTGACCCTCATTTGCAAAGTTAGAGGGCTGGATTAGATGACCTCTGATGATCCTATCACATTTAGATCTTTGGCCCCATTTCCTCTGATACAGGTTACAAGTAGGTTTCTCTATAAACAATAGTTATATCCCTAAAAGCTATGAGTCTTATCCCAGAAAGCTGAATCAACGAAGTAAATTGCATCAAAGTTTATGTTCATGCCAGGTCCTTTGGGGGTGGAGTGGTGGAGTGGTGGTGGGGAAATGAATGTAAATATAAACAGCTGGAATAACTACTAAATCTGAATGTACACCCTAACTCCAAAGGGATTCTACTAACCCCTCTGTTTATCCCTACCTTGCCTCCTTTGAATGGTATGATGTTGTTTAGTTAATTAGTTTGTCCAGCTCTTTGTGACCATATTTGGGCTTTTCTAGGCAAGGACACAGGGAAGGTTTGCCATTTCCTTCTCCAGCTCATTTTACAGATGAGGAAACTGAGGCAAATAAGGTTAAGTGACTTGCCCAAGGTTATCCTGCTAGTAAGTTTTTGAGGCTGGATTTGAACTTAGAAAGATGAATCTTTCTGACTTCAGGCTCAGCATTCTATCCATTGTGCCACCTAGATGTCCCTTCTGAATGGCAGATTGGCATTCAGAAAGTACTTTGATTTAGCTTATACTAAATTGGTGCATTTGTAAAAAGCTCCAGGTTCCTTTGTCTACCTCAATAAAAAAAAATCACATGGAACTTCAGTCACCTCAGGCTCATCCAGATCTATCTGTAGTCTGGAGGGTACCAGTTCCACTGGGTAATAGTTACACACGTGGTTTTATTTTCCAAAACCCAACTATGACTGTAACCTAAGGGTGACAGTGAAGGATATGCACATGTCTCTTGTAGCCTTTTCTTTGTATATGACTGAGTTTCAACAGGGGTTTGCATACTATTCATAAACTCTGCTGCTAAATTAGGGGTGGGTGTGGGGGGTAGCTAGTTGGCCTAGATGGAGCCCTGGACCTGGAATCACTTCAGTCTTTCATTAACCCGTTTTGTGACTTTGAACAAGACATTTGACCTCAGTCCCAATGTCTTCATCTGAAAAATGGGGATGACAATAGTAACTACCTCAGAGTTGTTGGGGGAACCAAACAAGATCATTTTAAAGTGCTTAGCAAAACTTAAAGCACCATAGAAGTGGTAGTTGTTATTATTAATAATCATTATTATGTTTTTATGAACCACACTAATACAACAGCTTAAATGCACTAAGGAAACTCAGTATTTAAAGGGTTGTTCTGGTAGACTGCAGCAGGATTGCAGTTGGCTGGTTGTTAACACCCTTCCTTTTCTGCTACCACCCCAGGGGTTTGTTAAATTGAACTGTGTAGGGTGTGTGTAGTTTTTAAAATTGAAAAAAGAAACCACAGTTGTGGTTATGCCTTTAGGAATGCAGACCCCTGTTTCTCATAAAATTATAGCATCTAAAGTTGGAAGACACCTTAGAGATCACTAAGTCCAGCTCCTTCATTTTATAGATAAGGAAACAGGCTGCAATATGTGAAGTGAGTTGTCCAAGGTCACACAGGCAATGAGTAGAAAATCTAGGATTTGAATCCATGTGATGGCAGCATAGACCCAGAGCTGGAAGGGACCTTAAAGGGCCCCTAGTCCAACCTCCCCATTATTACAAATGAGGAAATCAATATTCAGGAAAGTTAAATGATTCGCCCTGAGTCACATAGGCAGGGGCAGAGATAGGATTTGACGCCCCCCCCCATCTTCTAATTCTGCGCCCATTGCCCTTACCATTGTACCAAAAACCTAACCTCTTCTGGTAGGCACACCTAAATCTAGAATCAGAGAATGATAAACCTCTGAAGACAGCTTGGTGGTGCAGCAGACAGAGCATCAGACCTGAAGTCAGGAAGACTTGAGTTCAGGTGTCAGACAAACTTACTAGCTGTGTTACACTGGACAAATTACTTAATCCTGTCTGCCTCAGTTTCCTCATCTGTAAAATGAGCTAGAAAGGGAAATGACAAACCATTCCAGTATCTTTGCCAAGAAAACCCCAAATGGGGTCATGAAAAGTCGGACATGACTGAACAACAACAACAAAGACCTCTGAGAGACCTCGAAAGGTCATATCATTTTACAACCTCATTTTACAGATGGGGTAGCTAAAGCTCACCAAGAGGAGGTGTGACTCAGAGGAGGTCACCTGGAGAATTGGTAGCAGAGCCAGGATGAGAAACCGCGTTTCCTGCCTCCCATTCCAGGGCTTGCCTCATGCTTTCCACAGACTAAATGATCACAGCAATGCTCTCTCCCGCCTGTCAAAACCATTATAATCATCCTGGAGGCAATGAGTGAGGCAAAGTCAATTACATAGTATAGAGAGAGGGCCAGCTTTGGACACAGTTCTCACCAATTCTCCTTGGCTTGGATACCTCTGTGGACGTGCTTTTACCTAATTCCCTAGGACATTTATTATCTGTCTATTTTCCATGCATAGAATGTACCTCACTTCCATCTCTTAAGAGTCCCCTGTTTCCTTCAAAACACTGCTCAAGGGATACACTGAAATCTTCTACATATGCCTTTCCTGCCTGTTATGTGTTAGCTCCACCCCCTTCTCTAAATATTACCTTATTTTTGGTTACATTTGTAGATACACATTGTCTTCCTCAATAGAATGCAAGCTTCTTGAGGTTGACAGTTTCATTGTATTCTTTGTATCTCCAAGGTCTAGTCCATTGTCTCACACTTAAGAAAGGCTTGTTGATTGAGTGTTCAATAGACTGGATTTATAAAATTTAACTTCAAGAGAAATGTATTCTTGATCAAATTGTATTTTTAATTAATCTTACCTTTTTAAAACTTTTTTTTCCTCTTTCCCCCCCCAACTTGGATTCCTGGCTTTTGTTGCTCTAATTTTTAAAAATCCAACTGAAATGCTTCCGCCTCTAAATTTTCTCTGATCTCACTTTGTTGTTCAAGTCCTTTCCCATTTAGTACACATGGCATTTTGTTTTGCTGTCTCTTGAACATATTTGTGAGTGGTAGTATGGTGTAAGTGATGGATAGCTAGCTTCAGAGTCAGGAATATCTGAGTTCAAGACCTGCTTTTGTCCCATCCTGGCTGTGTGACTTAACTTCTCAGTGTTCTAATCTAAGCAACTTTCTAATTCTCTAAATTGCAGAGCATATGATGATTAAAAAAAATAAACATTTATAGGGGCGGCTAAGTGGCACAATCAATAGAGCACCGGCCCTGGAGTCAGGAGGACCTGAGTTCAAATATGGCCTCAGACACTTAACACACACACACACACACACACACACACACACACATACACACACACACACCCCTGGCTGTGTGACCTTGGGCAAGTCACTTAACCCCAATTGCCCTCCAAAAAGAAAAAGCAAAAAACAAAATAAAAATAAGCATTTATATAGTTCCTATTCCATGCCAGGCACTGTACTAAGTGCTTTACAGATATTATCTCATTTGACCTATATTGGTATTTCTTCATCTAGTAGTATCCTATATATATGAAATCATAGATCCAGTCCCTATGCTACTTAACATGAATATTATATATATATATATATATTTGAAATGTAATATGAAATACTATATCTATGTTTCGGTGTCATCCCCCTATCAGTCTAAGTTTTACGAGTTCAGGGATCATGTCTCCTATAAACCTTGTCTCTCCTTCCATGTCTGGTTCAGGGCTCTGTACATAGATGATACTTTACTAGTTGCATGCTAGACATCAATTGGATGTGCTATTGGCATCTCAAAATCATGGGATCTCAGAGGTCTTCTAAGCCAAATCGTACCTGAACAAGAATCCCCATTCCTCCAGGTTTTTGTTTAAAAGCACGAGATACCATCTGTAAAGTGCTTAGCACAGTACTGGCACATAGTAGGTGTTATGTAAATTCTTCTTACCTCCTCCCCCTTCCCTTCCCTTGCTTTATCTCTAGTGAGGGGCAACCTATCGCCTCTCCATGTAGGCCATTCCACTTTTGGATAGGTCTAATTGTTAGCAAGCTTTACCTTACATTAAACAACTTTTTCTGAAATTTAACATGCCAAAAATGTCTTAAGTTATCCTCAAACTTGCTCCTTCTCCCAACTTTCCTGAGACTGTCAAAGCTATCATGAGTCCTCTAGTAAATTAAATTTGTAACCTAGGTTCCTAGAGTTAGAATTGGAAAACATGTTAGTGGCCAAGGAGTGCAGCATTTAGAACACAGGGCAGTGCCTATCATGTTTGTTGTTCAGTCATGAACAGCATGCCTGACTCTTTGTGATCCCATTTGGGATTTTCTTGGTAAAGAGACTGGAGTAGTTTGCTATTTCCTTCTAGAGTCCATTTATAGATAAGGAAACTGAAGCAAACAGAGGTAGGTGACTTGTCCAGAATCATACAGCTAGTAAGTGTCTAAGGCCAGGTTACAGAGTTATTGCTTAATGAATATTTGTTGAGTTGAATCCTTTTTTTTTGTACAATGAGGAGTTGGCTCTTCTTTCTAGCCCATCTTATATCATAATTATTTACAAATTCTGTGGGTAATCAATCAAACCTGTCTCTTATAGAAAACACCAAATCAGACTGAGAATGGAACTGCTCACAAATTTTCAAAATTCAGCCAGACCTGCATTATTACACCCAACTGACTTTAGGTCTGACCCCAGAAACATCCGTGGTTCCATTACACCCTTGTATCTTCGATTTGTTGCTCAGGACTTGTTGCCAAGTTCTTCTGTTCCCATTTCCTCTGTAGATTTCACATGTATATCCTTTTAAAAAAAATTCCACTGTTGTTATTCCAGTACCTGCCCTCATTACTTATTACCTCAATATTTTTGCATTATCTTGACTAATCCCTCTGTCTCCACTTCCTTCTCTAACCCATCCTTCACACATTGTGAAGCATGATCAAGTCATTCACTTGTTTGTCAATTACCAATGACTTCTCATTGTCTGCTGCAGACTTTGTGCTTAAGATCTCAGGGAGCTCCGCATAGCCCAGTGTATAAGACTTTCTCAAGGATGTACCATCTACCACACAGACAAATGGGGGAAGCTACCCAGGTGACCAGACTACCTGGATCTGAAGAACTCTGTTATGAAATGAAATGAGTTCTATGTTCTCATGCATTCTTCCTTTCAGCTTTTGAGGGAGGACTAAAATCTTTGGTGTGAAGGTTTGTTGAGCCCTTTTCAGGGCTGCTCATCTGCCTTTGGTATCCAACTCCCACTCAGCTCTCATTTGTAGCTCCAAGTAGCTGTAGCATGCACTGTGGCCACATCCTGGTAAAAACCATCTCAGCAGATTGGGCGAAACTAGATTGAGGCCTCACACCCGTTGGTGTGTTAAGTGGATGTCTACTCCAAGCATGTGAAGACTTCCCCCAGTGGAATGAGAAGATGAGAACAATTTTTCCAACGACCATGAAGGTGACTGAAGCAGGTAATGTGCAGCACTTAGAGCTTGTTCAGATAGTGAATTCACCAAGGTCATCCACTGCATCTTAGGTCACTGACAGTCATCTTGACTTGCCACTGGACTTCGATGACTCTGGAAGGGAGAGTGAGGCTGGTTACTTTGCATAACTCTGTCTCACTTAAATCCAATTCATCCATCATTGTGATGTCATTGGTCTTCTCAGAAAATGGACAATCAACAGCCACAAGCTAAGGTCCAATTCAGAAAACACCAGCTGAGGGACCAGAACTCTCCTTACTTTTATGTACTATCTAGAGCAGTGGTTCTCAACCTTCCTAATGCCCCTACCCTTTAATACTCATATGTAGGTGTATCTGTATATGGGCAGACCCACCTGGAGACAGATAGAGGAGCAGTATCTCAGTTCCTAAGATCATTGGAAATATGTATTTTCCAATGTTGACATCTGTGGCACCTGTGAAAGGGTTGTTCCACCCCAAAGGGGTCGCGACCCACATGTTGAGAACTGCTGGACTAGAGGATGCTTTAGAGGTTAATGCTTTTCTTCGGGTCTTCCTGTTTCTCAGCCAAACTGCCCTGCCTCCCTGTTACAACAAACAGAGCTCACTGAAGCCTTCCTGATCCTTCCAGGTGGGGGAATCTTTCCCTCCTCTCAGAGCTCCTGGAGGGCTTTATGTGTTTCTTTTGTACCTATGGTGATCTGTTTTGTATCTGGTTGTTGGTGTACACCTTGCAGCTCTACTACTAGGTCATTAGTGCCCCGAGGACAAGGACATGGTCTTATTCATACCTTTGCATCCTTCACAATTCCTTGAATAGAACAGACTCTTAATGAATATCTGTCAAATGAATGGCTATAGCCAACACTGATATATGTCCTTTATATTTATCATTTCTTCTATTTATTCTGGCTCTTGGTTACAACCATTTTGTAATATTATTATTCTCATGTACTGTTTTTGTTGCTTCCAAATTAATTGTTCCTTATAAACAAACATCAATCAATCAGCAAACATTTATTGCACATTTATTCTGTAGTGCAGTAGGCAGCATTCCAGTCTCAGAATCTGAGTTTGATCATCAGAGAAAGTGGAATCTGAGTTTGATCATCAGAGAAAGTGGAAATGACATGGTATAGTTGAATGTTGAACTTGTACAGTTGAATGTTGAACTTGTACAGTTGAATGTTGAAGAGAGGGCTTGAGGGTTTGAATCCTGTCCCTTCTACTTGTAGGTTCTGTGACCTTGGGCAAATCACATACACTCTCTGGGCCTCAGTTCCTCATTTATAAAGTGAAAGGAGTTAGATTACATGCTCCTGAGGTCCCCCCTTCCAGTCCTAAATCTATGATCTTATGCGTTGCTGTGCCAGGTGCTGGGTACTGGGAATGCAAATACAGAAATCTTACCCTCCCTTCAAGGAGTTTATACCCCATCAAAGGAGACAATGGGTAAAGTAAATTTTTTAATGTTCTATTTATTTATTCATTTATTTTTAACATTCATTTTACTTTTTTTTGGAGGGCAATTGGGGTTAAGTGACTTGCTCAAGGTCACATGGCTAGTTTTTTGTGTTAAGTGTCTGAGGCTGGATTTGAACCCAGGTCATCCTGACTCCAGGGCCGGTGCTTTACTCACTGTACCACCTAGCTGCTGTTTAACATTCATTTTAAAAATTATGGGATCTAAATTCTGTCTCTCCTTCTAACCTCATCCCCTCCATTGACAAGTCAAGCAGTATGGTATTTATTATACACATGGGATCATGCAAAACTTATTTCCATATTAGCACGGTATAGCAATTTATAAATGAATATAATATAAATGTAAGATAATTTTTTGGAAAAAGGCCATAGCAGCTTGTGGGATCAGAATGGCCCATGCAGAAAAGTAGGCCCCTGAGTTGAGACTTAAGAAAAACAGGGATTCCAAAGGGTGGAGGTGAGAAGGGACTGCATTTCCTGTGTAAAGGTATGGAGACCTTATTTGGAGTGTTTTGATTGAAGAACAAGGAGGCCAGTTTGGTTGATCAAAGAATGCATGAAGACAAGACAGAGTGTAGTATATAAAAACCTGGGAAGGTAGGCTGGAACTAGATTGTGAAAGATTTAAAATGCCAACTAGAGGGGTTGCTAATAGTTTCTAAAGGCAATAGGGAGCCATTGGAGTTTATTGAGCAGGAGAGTTTGGTCAGACTTGTGCTTTAGCAAAATTACTTTAGTAGTAGTATGGAGAATGAATTGGAGTGGAAGTAGACAGACAGCATGAAGACCAACTAAGAGGTTATTGCATTAATCTAGAAGAGAGGTGATGAGTGCCTGAGCCTAGGTAATGGTTGTTTGTGGGGATGATGAAGACGGGGAGAGATATGAGAGATCCTGTGGAGGTAGAATTTGACAAGACTTGGTAATTGATTAGATATGTGCGGTGAGGAAAAGTGGAGACCTGAAGATACCTCTATACTTGTAAACCTGGGTGACTGGGATGGCTGTGCCTTCTACAGAAATTGAAAACATTTAGAAGAAGGTTGGTGTTGGGGGGCAAGATAATGAATTGCATTTTGGATATTGAGTTTTAGATGTCTATGGGACATCCCTATGTGTACATTTTGCCTATCCAAGTAGATTACAAGCTCCTTAAGGATGGGAACTGTATCTTTTGCATGAGAACTAGCATTATTTAGTGGGAAAAAATCACTGTTCTTAGAGATAAATCTTGGCTCAAGTCCCAGATCCAACCTATACTAGTTTCCTTTCATTTCTCTCAACTCGTTTCCTTGTATGTAAAATGGAGATATTATAGTTGCCCTACATACTTTATAGACTGTTGGGAGTGAGTAAGTAACTAAACCTGAAATTTCTGTAGAATCATGAACTATGATGATGATGCTTTTTCTATATCCCACATATCTCATAGTGTAATGTTGTCAGGGATACTGGCAGCAGCTGCTTCCTCTTCCCACAGCCCAAATGCCCCGCCTCAGCATAAGATAGCATCAGCAAAGACAGAGCTCAAATACTACTTCACCATAAATCCTTCCTTGATATTTCCTTTTGGGGCACAGTGAATAGGGTTGTAGGGCACCAAATCTAGAAAGTACGGACATCACTTGCTGCCAACTCCAGACAGCAACAGAGCTTAGTTTCTACTTCTCAGGATTAGTTAAAGTAGGAATTTGCCAGGTGGTTAATTTCACCCCTTTCCCAGAAAGGTTCCCTCTACTCAGGTGAGCTCTTTCCCAGCCAGGCCAACTCTTCATCAGTAGCATCCTTGCTTTAAATAAAAGCCAACCAACCAAAACAACCACAAGTAGTTTTAACTCTTTTTGGTCAGGGTTTGAGTAACTGTTGTGTAAGAAATGTCATGGAAACTGTTCATGGCAACATAAGAAAGAGTTCTGGCAGTCATAGGAGCCAAGGGAAGCCCATCCAGCACCAGAGATAGGAGGCTGTTTTTCAGTCACTGGTGACAAATCTTTCTGAGGAGCAAGTAAAAGACCCAGGAAGCATTTAATAAGTTCATAGGTCCATAGCAGAAAAAAAAGCCCTGGCCTTTTCTCTTTGTCTACAGGAGGAAGTTGAGTGGGGAAGGAAGATGTTCCTGATGAAAATATTCAGAAATGCTTGATTACAAACTCATTGAGGGCAGGGACTGTCTTTTACTTTTTTTTGTATCCATAGTGCTTAGCACAATGTTTGGTACATGGTGGGTATTTAATAAATGTATAGTGACTGAGTAGTAAGGTAAATAAATATAATGAGTCTATCCAAAGACTGAATTGAGGTAGTACCAACAGGTTATTTGGCCCAAGAAGCAGTCTTTTGTCTTTCACTTGTCTCATCATGATAGAAAAAGACCATTGGGATGGAAGTTAAGAGACTAGATTTCAGTTACCATTTTGTCATAAATTTTCAGTGTAACTTTGGAAAGTCTCTTCCTCTTTTTAGGCTTCAGTTTCCTCAGTCAAATAAGAGGGCTGGAATATAAAATCTTTGCAGTGCCGATTTTAAAACCAAATTTTGTATATTTCATTTAGTAAGCATTTCTTTTCTTTCCCTACGTGGGGTGGGTGTGGGTGTGGGTGTGGGTGTGGGTGGCTAAGGAAAAACAAAATCTGAATAGTTGAGTGAAATGAATTTACATATTGGCTACATCAAAAACATATGCCTCATCCCATATACGTAGACCATTACATCTTTGTCAGCAGATTTATACCATTCTTCATTGTCAATCCTCTGGAATCATAATTTATTATTGTGTTGATCAGAGTTCTGAAGTCTTTGAAAGTTTCTCATTTTTACAAGGTTGTTGTTAGTATGCAAATTGTTCTGTTTCTGCTCACTTTCCTCTGCATCAGTTCAAATAAATCTTCTCAAGTTCCTCTAAAATCATTCCCTTTATCATTTCCCACAAGATAATAGTATACCATTGTATTCATATCCCATAATTTGTTCATACATACTCAAGCTGATAGCCCTTCCAACTCTAGATTTATGGTCCTATATACCTACAATTAGATAATCTTTAAGACCCCTTCCTGTTCTAGATTCTCTACGTTATTCTATAACCCAAGTTTCCTGACTTCATCTGTTTTGACTATATAACAGCAAGAGTACTAGCAGTTACATAGTTCTATGAAAATAACTCACATTTATATATAGCTTTAAGGTTCCAATCTAATAAATATTTATTAAGAAATAATAATACATAATAAATATTAAGAAATAATAATAAATAATAAAGGCAGTACAGCAGATACAAAGCAGAGTATGTTGAGTCTAGTTTCTTCTTTCTATAAAGGAAGGCATTTGGAAGACTTTGGTATTTTGTGCTCTAACCCTCCAATGGAGAAGAATAGAGAGAGAAGGCTGTGGGAGGTGATATCATTCAATGTTTGAGTTAGAAGCATGTTGTAGGGTTTAGAGGTGATGAGCTTACTCTCTGGGGGAGGGGGGGAGCATCTTGTTCCATGGAGCTGAAATCAGTCAGGACAGCAGATGCAGAGTGGAGTTCATAAAATGTTTTCTTCACAACCACCATGTGAAGTTGGTAGTTCAAATAATATTTTTGCCATTTCATAGATGAGAAAACTGAAGCTCAGAGAGGTTGTCACTTGCTTAGGCTTACTTGGATATTTATGGTTTGGGCCAGAATTTTTGCTTTGCAGTAAAAATAAAATCTGGCTTTCTCCAAATTGTTTTCATTCTCTTTCAAATGCAGGTGATGCTTTGAACAATACCAGGTACTCTGAGAAATTCTGGGAAACAAGGCTAACCTACAAGTGGGTGGTGAGTAAGTATCTTGATTTACTTAATTTGGTAAGACAAAGTAAAAGGCACATGGGCTCCTTTCCCCATGGGCAAAGTCAAATGACTCTAGGGCCCTCAGAGTTCCTGAAACAAGCTAAAACAAGGACATTTCTGAATGTCCAAGTGGTGTTAGTATTATGATATCTTTCCATATACTTGCTGGAAAAGACCCTGGAATCACTAGACTTGGGTTTTCATCCATGGCCTGCCACAAACTAGCTCTGAGACCATAGGATCATGGATGTAGTGCTACAAGGGATCTTAGAGGACATTCAGCCAAACTTTCTCATTTTACAGATGAGGAAACCAAGTTCAGGCTAATCAATTTACTTTCTTTGGTTTTCTTCTCTATAAACTAAGGAAGGAAGGAAGGAAGGAAGGAAGGAAGGAAGGAAGGAAGGAAGGAAGGGGAAAAAGATTTATTAAGTGCTTACTATGCACAAACACTGTAGTATTCACTGGGGGCAAAAAGGAGAGATAGTGTCTATTCTCAAGGACCTCTCATTCTAATTCAGGGAGACAATACACAGAAGAAGTTTCAAAAGCAAGTCAGATAGAAATAAGTCAGGTAAAAAGGCCCCATGGTCCTTACAGTATAGCAGCCAAACAAATGGTAATGTATTTTCTTTAAAGTCATTTCTATTGATAAGACCGTAATTGTTTCTGACATTGAACCATTTGACAATGCCAAAGATTTTGATGGTAAGAATTTTATTTTTTGTGTCTTCCGTGGCTATGGCTTCTGGAAAGGCAGTGCTTGCATCACTTTGAGTTAGACGGTCAATAAACATTTATCAGGCATCTACTATATACCAAGCATTGTGCTCAAGTCTGACAATATGAAAAGAGGCAAAAGATAGTCCCTGCTCTCAAGGAGCTCACAATCTAATGGAAGAGACAAGCAAAGACTAAAAACAAGCTATTTACAGGATAAATGGGAAATACAGGATAAATGGGAGGCAGAGATGAAGTAAGAGAGAATTCCAAGTATGGGGGAAAATGCCAGGAGAAGAGAGATGGAATGTCTTGTTTATGGACCAACTTCACTTGATGGAAGAGTATAAGGCAGGGCGTTAGGTGTTAGAAGACTGGAAAATGGAGCAGAGGCTTTGAATATCCAATAGAAGATTTTATATTTGATCCTGGAGGTGATAGGGAACCACTGGAGTTTATTGTGTAGAGGGTGGGAGTGCCATGGTCAGATCTGTGCTTTAGGAAGATAGTTATTGCAGCAATCCAGGCATGAGGTGATGAGGATCTGCACCAGAATGATAGAAGTGTCAGAGAAGAGAAGGGAGCATATATGAGAGATGTTGCAAAGGTAAGATCAACAGGCCTTGGCAGTGTATTGGAAATGGGTGATGAGAGATTGTATTAATGGTATCTAGGTTGTGAACCTGACAGATGGGAGAACAATGTTGTCCTCAAGTAATAAGGAAGGTAGGAGGTGGTAAGAGTTTAGGGGGAAAATAATGAATTTAATTTTGGGTATGTTGAGTTTAAAGTGTCTAATGACATCCAACTCAAGATGTCTGAGAGGTGGTTGGACATGTGAGACTGAAGCTTAGCAGAGATGTTGGAGCAGAATAGGTATATTTGAGAACTGTCAATATTGAAATAATAATTAAATACATGGGAGCTGATGAGATCACCAAATGAAGTAGTATACAGGGACAAGAAGCTCCAAGACAACCCTGAGGGACACTTATGGTTAGAAGGAGGGATCTGGAAGAGGATCGAGTAAAGAAGATAATAGAATGTTCAGAAAGGTAGGACAAGGACTTAGAAAGAAAGGTGTCCTGAAAACCTAGACAGAAGAGAGAATCGACAAGGAGAGGGTGATCAGCAGTGTCAGAGGCTGCAGAGAGGGAGAAAGGGAAGAGGATTGAGAAAAATCTACTAGATTTGGCTATTAAGAGATTATTAGTAACCTTGGAGAGAGCAGTTTTGGTGGAAAAGCTAGATTATGAAAGATTGAGAAGAGAATGAGAGGAAAGTCAATTATGAATATTTATAAAGTGCTAAGCAATATGCTAAACACCGAATCTACAAAGAAAGGCAAAAGACAGACCTTGCTTTTAAGGAGCTTACACCCTAATGGAAGAGACAACATGCCAACAACTATGTACAAAAAAGGACAAATACAGGACAAATTGGAAATAATTAGCAGAATCCACACTAGCATCAAATAGGATCAGGGAAAGTTCCCTGTAGAAGATGAAATTTTAGCTGGGACTTAGAGGAAACCAGGACAACCAAGAGGTGGAGATGAGGAGAAAGAGGATTTCAGGCATGGACCATGAGCCAGTGAAAATACATGGAGTTGAGAGATGGAATGTCTTGTGCCAGGAGCAGCAGAAGCAGTTGCCAAGTTTGAGCCTGTCTGGAAGAAAGGCCAGTGGTCTGGAGGGGTTTGGTCACTGCTCTTCCTAGGGTCTATTCTCACCTGAATCTGAAGGAAGATTGGGGAGGGGGATGATGGCTTGATGCCCTGGCACCTGATGTCTCCTGCCTCTCCCTCTGGGTGCTTTGTTACTTTAGATAACTCTGCAGTGTCTACCATCCTGTGGGCAAGTTGAACATTTATCTCAAATATGAATGGGTTTTGGGAATTATGTATAAACCCAATGCCTTAGCTCTTCTCTCTTTAAGCAACACCATTCATCCATCCATCCATCCATCCATCCATCCGTCCGTCCGTCCGTCCGTTCGTCCGTCCGTCCATCCGTCCGTTCGTCCGTCCGTCCATCCGTCCACCCATCCATCCATCTCTCTCTCTCTCTTTCTCTCTCTCTTTCT
Source organism: Pseudocheirus occidentalis (assembly GCA_028646575.1). Taxonomy (NCBI): domain Eukaryota; kingdom Metazoa; phylum Chordata; class Mammalia; order Diprotodontia; family Pseudocheiridae; genus Pseudocheirus; species Pseudocheirus occidentalis. The sequence continues at coordinate 83,696,579 of CM053594.1, forward strand.
TTCTCTCTCTCTCTCTCTCTCTCTCTCTCTCTCTCTCTCTCTCTCACATCTACTATGTGCAAAACAATGCTAGGCACTGAGAGAGATATAAAATAATTAAGATGTCGTTCCAGCTTCCACAGAGCTCACATCTGTCAGAATGACTCATTTCCTTTATCTACAACAAAACCTGATGTAAAAAGATTTACAAGATTTTGTGTAAATTAAAATAACATGCTATGAAGTAACTAACATATGCCTGTAATGATGGGACAAGGGAAGGGAAAAGAAAGTGATGTATCTGGGTCTGGTCATAACCTACACATACCTTGTTAAGAAGGCATAACCCTATGAGATAGGCAGTACAATTATCATTATTATTATACCATCTTATAGAAATAGGAATTATGAGAAATGGGTTGGGAGTTGTACATCTAGAGCTCCCTTGATTTCTCTCTAGTCCAGCACCATGCTCCAGAGACCAATGATAAAGTGGTGATCTCACTGTTTTAAAATTTCAGCATCATTGTATAATTCATAATATAATAATCATAATCCCTTACAGTTAATAAGAATAGTAACTTGCATTTCTCTAGTGCTTTAAGGATTATGAAACACTTTTGTCACAATAATGGACAAGACTTTCCCAGGGATATACAGCAGAGGGGAACATTAATGGAGGGATTATTTCCTCTCCCTCACTCAGTGTTCAGAGGAAAGCAGCTGGGATGATGAAGGGCCTCGAGTTCATGCCAGTTGAAAGGACTGGAAATGCTTAGCCTGGAGGAGAGAAAAACCAGTGGCAGGGGCATAATAGCTGTCTTGTATTATTTGTAGGGTGGTTATGTGCAGAAGATTTGTTCTCTTAGGCCCCAGAGGGTAAAACCAGTAGAAGTGGATAGAAGTTGAAGAAAGACAAATGTAGGTTTGATGTTAATAAAAAAAGGATTTTTAACAATTGGAGCTGTCCAAGTGTGGAATGGTTTTCCTTCCCCTCTCCTTGGAGGTCCTCAAGCAAAGCTTATATGATCACTTGTTGATTATATTGTAGGAACTCTGGTTTGTATCTGAGTTGAATGAGATAGCCTCTGAGGTTCAATTCTGGCATCCTGAAATGCTGTGAACCTTCTGATGCAAATTCTTCTTCTTCTCAATTTTCAGTTGAGAAATGGCTTTTGACTCTGATTACAACTGCTTCCTGAAGGATTTTTTAGTCTCTTTCAGTTGGTCCCTTCATTATCACAATTGATATCAGCTGAGCCTACAAACCACCTCAGCCAGCCAATGATCCATCTTGTTACCAAGTAAAAATATGACAACTAAGGACAACATGGTTTTAGAATATAAACTTTTGTGCAAAATCTTGTGGAGAAGAATGTGGGAAGATTATGAGCAAGGTCATATTATAAAGCAGCAAGAAGCAGTGGAGAGAAACACAACTTTTAAAATAACTTGGCAAGGTCAAGCTAGCTGTGTGAATGACTGCGGAGGAGTCCTTCAATCACACGTGTATTATAGCAAATATCTAAAAAGAATACCAGACTGGATAACGATCAAAGGATCAAAGAGAAACTCTAGAAAGCTTGTTTTTTTAGTTAAGAAATACACAAAAAGACAAACAGAAGCTGGTGGTCACTGGGAAAAGAGTCCTGCCAGAAAAGCCATTGTGAGAACAGGTAAACAAAATGAAAGCTTGCCAGCATAGATTAGAACAAGATAGTCTCCAGAGGTACTCTACATCCAGGGATACGAAGAGCAGATTACCTGATGGAGGAAATTCCAGGGTAGTTATACAGATACAATGATTTGAAAGTTCTGGCCATAAATAAGGAGTTAGAAGCCAGCAGCACTTAGACTGAGAAAGTTTTCAATATGTTGACCTAAGTTGCTCCAGAAAGCCCTATAAATCACAATGCTCTGAACCCAGTTGGTCCAGTGGAGTCTGAAACCTGCCAGTGCCTTGTCTGCAAAGCAGAAGCCTGATGCAGGAACCCAAGAAATCAAGATCAGGACCAAATAGGGCCCAACTACTTTACTCAACAGTGCAGGAAGGGGTGTAAACTGTCCCGAGAACAGAATCCTAATTTAAGAACTGAAGTCAGAGATATGAGTAAACAGAAGAAAACAGCAAGCAACATAAAAAAAATTATGGACTCAGAGATGGAAAAGAAATAAATTCAGAAGAAGAGAGTATTAGCATCCATAGCATCAACAAACAGAGTTTTAGAGCAAAAAAGGGTTTGATAGGAAGTGCTCAAAGAATACCCAGAAGAAATGAAGCAGGAGGAAAAAAGTTGAAATGGAGGTCTGGAAAAATGGTTGGTAAGCAATTTAGAATTTTTCCAAAAAGTCACAAAACTTTACTTATCCTTTGATGAAACAATATGACTACTAAGCATATAACCTAAGGAGACCAAAGAAACAGGGAAAAGATCTGTTTGTACAAAAATAACATAAGAGCACTTTTTGTAGTAGTAAAGACCTGGAAACTAAGGAGGTGTCCATCAATTGGGGAAGGGTTGGGCAAATTATACCTTATAAATATAATAAGATCTTACTGCACTCTAAGAAATGTTGAAAGGGATGGATTCAGAAACTGAGGAAGATTGTGTAAGAGAGTGACGCTTTAAAGGAGTGACAATTCAATTGTCTAGGGCATGTCTATTCCTGAGAAAAGCAGTTCTAGAGTTGTTACCTTGACAGTTTACTTACCTAGGGTCATAGTTCTGCTCAAAATTATGAAAGAAACAGATGCTCTGACTCAGAGTTTTAAGATGAATTTTGCTAACTTTTTGTTAATATGAGAAGTTTTTGATGCAGGAATCAATGGAGAATATCATGTGCTTCTGTTGAAGAATGGGAAAACTTTTAGGTTAATAACTGGGGAAGTACGAATAATGAACTATTCTATGACTATAAGAAAATGAAATTTGTTCCACGATCATAGATTATTACAGGTATTTTTTATATTATTATAGGTATTTTTTATCTATCTAATAGAAATAAGACAAGAAGAGGATTATTATCTGTGAGCTAAGGTAATATTTGCAGAGAGGACCCAAAGTCTAAACATTGGAAGATAAGAGGGAGAGAGGTGAAAGGAGAGCTTTCAGAACTGCATCAGCTAAGCCTCAAGTTGGAAGTGATGGAAACTGTGGTTTCTTTTGAGGAATAAGTCTAGCCAAGTATAGGCATATTTTGAAATTAGAGAAACTAGCCAGAACTGAATAGTTTTTCTGAGACTTCATGTCTAATGAAGCTGTTGTCAAGGACAGAGTGGAACATCTCTTCTATAAACAACAGAATTATCTATTGAACACAAAAACCATGTTCATCAAGGAACTTTTATGGATAGTTCTGTGTCAGAAATAGGATATTTAAGTTTTTACTTCCAAAGTTGGATTGCCTCTAGGACATTACCTCTCCTTTTCTCTGGTAGGTTTTGGTGTTTGTTAATAAGTGCATTTTGGGGAGATTATGACCCAGGCTTATGTTTGTGATATATCTGTGATATATATATATATATATATATAGATATATTGATATATATGATATATGTGATATATATGTGTGATATATATGATTGTGATATATTTATGATTTCTGCATTTACTTTAATATGAGTACCAAAGTACCAATGTTGTAATTATTTTTTTACCTTATTGTTTTGCAACTGTTTATATTTAAAAGTGACATTATTTTGCATGTCTAATTTTGCAAAAAATGGAAGCATATCAGTGAGAGTTCACAAGCTAAAGTGATGAATAAAAGGGGTGCTTTTCCCTTCACAATAGAGTTACTCCCAGAACACAGAGGGGTTGAGTGTCACTGTGTAGTAAGAGTCCTTCTTTGGGAAATTAGATCTGCCAATTAGAGAGTAGGTTGCTGTGAATGAGGCAGCACAGAGAGTGACTAGGTAGCCAAACACTGCAGATTAGAGGTATGAAGCACTACATTGTAGATAGAGCCACTTCATGTAGGCATTTTAATTGTTTGAACTGAAACTGAATGAAGAGAATAGAACCAGTACTGAGTGTTAGAGGTGCAGAGTAAAATGTGTATTTTCAGAAATGGTCAATGTTTGGATTTGTTTTCCATAATTATGCATATTTGTTAGGCAACTAGGTGGTACATTGGATTGAAGGCTAGACCTTGAGTCATAAAGACTTGAGATAAAATCTGACCTCAGACACTTACTAGCTCTGTGATCTTGGGCAAGTCACTTAACTTCTGTCTGCCTCAGTTTCCTCATCTACAAAATAGGGATAATTATAACATTACTTCTCATGATTTTTATGAGGATCAAATGAGAAAACATGCCAGTCAATGAATATTTATTAAGCATCTTTGTTGTTGTTTAGCCATTTTTCAGTCATGTCTGACTCTTTGTGACCCCATTTGAAGTTTTCTTGGCAAAGTTACTGGAGTAATTTATTTCTTCAGATCATTTTATAGATAAAGAAACTGAGGCAAACAGAGTTAAGTGACTTGCCCTGGGTCACATACCTAGTAAGTACCTGTGCTATATTTGAGCTTGGGAAGAGGAGCTTTCCTGGACTCCAGGTTTGGCACTTTATCCATTGCACCATCTAGCTGCCCTACTATGCCAGGTATTGTCCTAGATGCTGAGGATACAAAGAAAGGCAAAAGATAGTCCCTGACCTAAAGGAGCTCACAGTCTAATCAAGGAGATGACATACAACCAACTATGTATAAATAACATACAGACAAGATAAATTAAATGTAACAAACTGAGAGAAGACAATAGATTTAAGGGGTTTGAGAAAGGCTTCTTGTAGAAGGTGGATTTTTAGCTGTCACTTAAAGAAAGTCAGGGAAGCCAGGAGGTAGAGATGAGGAGAAAGAATTCCAGGCATGGGGGACAGTCCTTGAAAACATCCAGAATAAGGAGAGGGAACATCATGTGAGAGGAACAGAAAGGAGTCTAGAGTTAGTAACTGCAGAGTATGTGTGGGATGGGTTTAGGTGATAGAGGACTGGAAAGGTATAGGGATATAGATTATAAAGGACTTTAAATACCAGAGAGTTTTATATTTTATTCAGGAGGTGATAGGGAGCCTTGGAGACTTAAGTCAGACCTGTAGTTTAGGAGGATCACTTTGATAACTAAGTGTAGGATAGATTGGAGTAGGGAGAGACTTGAGACATGCAGTCCATCAACAAGCTATTGCAATAATCCAGGCATGAGATGAAGGATTGCACCAGTGTAGTGGTAGTGTCAGAAGAGAGAAGGGGGAGTCTTCAAGAGGTGTTAAGAAGATAAAAACTGGTCTTGGCAATAGTTTAGCTGTGGGAATTGAGAGAGGGTAAGGAGCTGAGGTTGAAACCTAGGAAGAGAACTTGGGTAACTGGGAGGATGGTTGGTCTCTCAACAAGTTGAATAGCATGGTCTATTTGTTGATTTGTTTTGTTTAACTATCCTTTGTTAAGAGGGAAGGTTCTCTATGGGTAATGGGAGTTGGGGATGGGATGTAGGGAAGGGATTAGGAACTAGCGGGTCAGACAGTTGTCATGAATCAACAAAAACTAATTAATCCTCAAATGGAGAAGCATCTCAACTCAAGTAAATAATTATTTAAAAATAAGAGTAAAAACTGTGTTCTCTCAAAAAGAAAATTACCTAATCCAATTACAAAGATGGGTGATCACTTCAGATTGTCTATATTAAGGGGGAGTATAGGCTAGTCAGTCCTAAACCATGTCACATTTGTAAGAAACTTTTCACTACTAAGGACAAGGTTTTGACCCTCTGGTGAGCTAATCAACTCTACACTGTCCTCTTCTTTTTATACTATGCCAAGTCTCAGCCTTGGATCACTCTCATCATCTATTGTTTTCACTTCTGACTGTATTGTCTTCCTCCTGTTCCGTGCTTTGATTCTTTTTGTCCCCCAAAAAGGAATCTAAAGTTGCATTGCTGTTCTTACTTTGCTTCCTTTGCCTGATCATGTTTCCAGTCAATTACCTGGGTTTTGGCCTCAGTAGAACTCTGCTTCCAGAGGGGAAAGCTCCCAAATTACTGGGGTTTTCATAGCTGCCAGGGCTATTAGGAGGCTGGTGCAACCCTCACCAGCTTTGGCTCACTGAAAATGCACCCCAGGACCACCACCCAATACCACAATCTGGATCCAGGCAGCTCAAGGCAAGAGCACTTAGCATCTGAATGATCACTTGGCTGTCCTGCCATCTGCAGGCTGGGAACTTCTGAAGCAGCCACGTGGAAGCAGCTGCAGGGCTGCCACTTCTGCTGCTTCCCTGCCCTGGAGGCAGTTGGGTCAGACCCACTTTTCTCCCCCAAATTCAGCCGAGTTCCACTGACCTTTCACTTAGTCCTTATTTCTTATGAGTTGATAATTCTGGAAATCTCCACAACTGTTACTGATCCACTCTCCTGAAGACTCTAGCTGTGGCTTGTCCTGGCTGCCTGGGCCAAGCTGCAGTTTCAGCCTGGGCTGGTTTCAGCTCCCTGCCTGTTGCAATGAGGCCTTCCTGTCCCGCCTGCCAAGCTGCCTTCAGTGGGAGATGTGTTTTTCTGTACTTTTGTAAGTTCTGTAGCCCTAAAATTTGTTTAGAGTCATATTTTATGGGTATTTAAGGTGATTATCTAGGAGCTTTGGAGTTTTCCTGCTTCTACGCAGCCATTTTGGCTCCACTCCCTGTTTTCACTTCTATACATGTGCTGCTGAAGGTGGAGAAAAATCACACTACTGTTCTGACTGGATCCATTACAGATTTATGTTACACAACCTCAACTGGGCCCTTACTGATTCTAGGAAATCCTGCCATACCTCCTTTATCAATTTATCCCACTCTCCATAGTGTCTTTTCCAAAACTTTTTGCCCCTCCTCAAACCTTCCATGTCTTTTTTCTCCTCACTCTCTCAGTTGAGAATCTTGCCTCATAGTTTACAAAGAATATTGATGCTTTTTGTTATAAGCTCCCTCTTTTTCTCTTTTCCTTATCTCATATCACTCATATGCTTTCTGCCACTATCTCTTCCTTCACTCTTATCTCACCTGAAGAGGTGGTGTTTCTCCTTTCCAAGGATAACCCCTCTACCTGCTAAAGCAATACCAATCCATCCTGTCTTGTCCAACAGATATCCCTCTCTGTCATCCCCATTCTTTCACTTATCTAAAATTTCTCCCCATCTACTGGCTGCTTCTCTACTGCTTACAAACTTGCCCATGTCTCCCCCACCCTCAATAAACACTCTCTTGATCCGTCAATTCCTTCTAACTATCATGCTTGTATCTCTCCAGCCCTTTGTAGCTAAACTTGAAAAGGTCATCTACAGTAGGTGCTTCCACATTCTCTTCTCTCCCCCTTAACTCTCTAAAGTCAGGTGTCTGAGCTCATCATTCTACTAAAACTATTCCCTCTAAAGTTACCAGTGATCCAGTGGAATTTTCTCAATTCTCATTCTTATTGACTTATCCATATACCTGCATTTTTACCCATTTAAATTTTTTATGAGAATAATCTAGTGCCCATCTTGGCATCCTTTAAGGAGATATGAGAAGGGAACAGGCAGACCTTTGCAAATTATATGCTGTAGAAAAACACATCTCTACCATTACACAATTGTTTGAAAGTTACAGAGAATGCAAAATCCCACTGTGCTTATTATTTATTTGTTGACTTTAAAAAGCATTTGATTCAATAGAGCAAAATACTGCCTTAAAGGCTTTTCTCTGACAAGATTTCTCCCACACATATGTCAAAATCATAAATTGTTCCTTGAAAGTTATAACAACAAACATAACTTTGTTCAGTGATTCTTTGGATCATTAATATCAGATGATGCATAATACAGGTAGAAGTATGATTATGACTGTCAAGACGGGGTCTAAAACAGAGTTCAAATTGAATGAATAAAAATAAAATAACATTCATTTAATATTTACCATGTGCCTAGTACTGTTCTAGTTGTAGGAAATAAAATACTAGCAAGCAAGATGGTCCCTGCCCTCAAGGAACTTTTATCTTAAAAGGGGTAGACAACACTTAAAGGGGAATTGCTGGCCAGGAGTGTTTCATACATGATATGAATCTGTGTTTTCATTAGTATAGGGAGTGTCCCGTAAAGAAATTCCTACCTTATAGTCCTGTACCTTCTCTTCAAGTTTAGGAGTAGCCTGGAACACTCAAAAGTTAAGCGATTTGCCAAGAGTTACACATTACTTCACTTTGTATCTTCCACTCTGCCTGGTTTCAACTCCAGGGACCAAGATGGCCCTCCCAGGAGAAGTTCATCACTTGTAAACTCACTACTATGCTGTTAACTCAAGCCATGATTGACACCACCTTCCTCAGCCTCCTCTCTCCTCTGAGTAAGGACTGGAAGTTGGACTCCCAATCTCCTCCCAATGCTTTCTTTAGAAAGGGCATACACTCGGCACTCAGTTCACTCCACTTCGTACCTGCTTGGTTTTAACTCCATAGCACAAGATGCCCCTGAGTCAGGTAGTTCTGAGATAGCTAGGCTTATGAGTGTTGGTTTGTGGAAAGGCTAAAGGATGGTGTAGCTCTCTGCTGCATTGCAGTGTATTAACTTCTATGTTGCTGTGATGGATTTGGTTTCTTGGTGTTGGGATTCAGTTTTCTGGTGTCTGAATAAATGTTTTGCTTCTGTCTTCTATATGGAGAGTCTGTTATATTTTGTAATTTGGAGCTATGCCAGCAAATTTACAGTTACCATTGGTGCTGTGATTATTGTGTTGGTGCTACATTTGGCTGCCAGAAAGGGATTGTGAAATATTGTACCTCTATTTGGAGGCAGAAGAGATTTAGAAGAAGAAATGGATATCCAAGGATGGGAGGATTTACCTTATTCCCCCCTATCAAGGGAGTGGGCTAAAAGTACAGGGCTAAAAGTGGGCTGAAAACTGGGAACTGAGGCTAAGAAGGAAGAATCTAGAGATTTAGAAACGTATTTGCAAGGAATACCAATAAAATGAAGGAGAGAACTGGAAAGGGTGTGTAGAAGGGGGCTGAGTTTTACTAACAGGTTACCATATTATATGTAAAAGCAGAGACAGGCTACTGGAAAAGAAAACTCATATGGAAAGAAAATTAGCTTATTTGCATGAGAAACTTTCTGTGTTACGGCATTTGGGCTCTCCTTTAGAAGAGCAAGATGAAGGGTCTCAGGTGGTAGAAGAAAAAATTGTGACTTTAGCTCTCCAAAAGAAGCAGAAAAGTAACAGGAAGAAGGTTCATACAGCTTTTGCAGAGGCTGAAATTAGTTATCACAATGACGATGACTGCCAGAAAAATGCCAGGTGCAAAATGAAACAATGTTACATGAAGAGGCTTTGCAAGGGCACGAGTTTACCCCACACTGAGAAGAAAGCAGGAGAACCATGAGGGCCAAACAGAGTTCAGGGAGATAATTGAGGATTTCACTCAGCAAGAGGTTACTGACATATTAAACAAATTTACCCAAAGGATGGGAGAATCCTTAGTGTCTTGGATGGTGAGAATCAGTGATGAAGGGGCTGGAGGAGTATGGGTAGACAGCATTAATTGCTTGAAATTTATAGGTATTAGTCAGAATCCTTTTGCCCAGCAAGCATTTAGAGATTACCATGTTCAAAGAGGAAACAATATGATCAATCTGTTAACTTTAGCTACTGATAGATGCAATAAAATGTATCCTACTGATTCTATGTGACCTAGTGGAGACAGACCCTGCTACTTGCTTAGAGACTATGAGAAAGTTAAAGGAGGAAGTAAGAAAAACTGCTCTTCCTGCTTATAAGCACCTATTTCTGACTCTGCTAACTGAACTCTACCTTTTGGAGGTGCTGGGTAAGATTTCACCACTAAGGGATTTAGGGGAATGGGAAAAAGATAAATTTTCTCAAGAAAGAAGAGTAAATAACTAGTGGATTCAAAGTCAAAATAGATTGACAAGAAAAGAATTGCTTACTTCTCTATTGAGATCAAGGGTAAACTTTGGGAGAATTGATGATATTCCAACTAATTCACTACACAAAATGTCTAAAGAAAAGGGATATGATGTTAGATGAAATAGAGAAGTGAGAACTGACCCCTACAGATCTTCCTGAACCATTGCTATGATAGTGGTTTCACGTACTCCAGAAGCATGGCCGACCCTATATCTGTTTCTTTTGGCTTTATGTCTGTTAAACTTGTCTGTGAGATTTGTTTCCTGCAGACTTAATGTCCTCCACCTGCAGATGCCTGATCACTTAAGCTGGATGTCACCCCTGTCCATTACTGTGATGTATCTCCCCTGGATCTGGCATCAACTGAGCTCTGGATGCCAGCTTAAAGAACTGACCTCTTGAATGGGACCTGTTGGGGCAGGAACAGTTCTATGTCCAATTTCAGCCGGAAGTAGCTGTGGAAGAAGAGATCTTTGCCCCTCTCCCCAAGATTTTGAACCCCATTCATTCAAAGGGGGAGTGATGGGGTACTTGTGCTCAAGACCCCACCTTAAGATATTGTTTTATGTGCTTATTTTGTGTTATTCCTGTTATATTGTAAAGTTCTGTTGACACTAGTTACCCCACCAGTTATCCCTAAACTCCCATTAACATGTGTAATGAAATGTATTGTTAATGTATTTTTTGCTATAGTAAGAACGTGAAAGATCTTGGGGCCAAATGTAATGGTAATGGACATTTGAAGATCTTCCCCATCCCCTAATAAGCCTAAAGGAAATTGATGACCTTCCCTGATCTGAAGATCCTTTCTGCCCCCTAATAAGCCAAATGTAATTACATGGAGCCTGTGGTGGGAGGGGTTTGCTGAAGGGCAAAGCAGAGCCCACAGGAAGTTGAGAATCAGAGCAGTTAGAGCTGGAAGGAGGATAGGATGTACCCAGGGAGACAGCTAGGCTTGTGAGTGTTGGTTTGTGGGAAGGCTAAAGGATGGTGTGGCTCTCTGTTGCATTATGGTGTATTAAGTTCTATGCTGCTATGATAGATTTGGTTATCTAATGTTGAGATTAGGTTTTCTGATGTCCGCATAAATGTTTTGCTTCTGTCTTCTATATGGAGAGTCTGTTATATTTTTTGATTGAGAACTATGCTGGCATATTTACAGTTGCCATCAGTGCTGTGAATATTGCATTGGTGCTACATTTTCCTGCCTCTTTTTGTGTGTTGTGTTGTATGTTGTTTCTCTCTCTCCCTCTCTCCCCCCCTCTCTCTTTCTCTCTCTTTTTCTCCTCTCTAGATTGTAAATTCCTCAAGGGCAGGGACTGTCTTTATTATTTGTATCTCTAGTACTCAAAATATAGTATGACATCTAATAAATGCTTATTGGACTGTATTTTATTATGAGAGGTGGGAATTGAACCTAGCTTTATATCCACTATGCCAGGTTTCCTCCTACTTTGTATAGGGTAGTCAGAAGAGATGGTCTTTGGAGTCACAAAGAAATTGACCAAAATGTCCCGTCCAAAAATGATAATGTTTATTTGATTTTTATTCTCAGGGCAAGAGTTGGCAAAGGATTTGGCAATAGGGGTTTGGGTGGGGAATATGCATGGGTGCATGGCATGGGGATGGCCTAGAAGTGGGATGGTAGGACTGGATCTAGGCAAAATAAAATGAAGAAAGCTTACTGATCACAGCCTATGGTTCCAAAGATTGGAGTCTGGGATATGAGTTAGACTGAAAGAGTAGGTGAGAGCAAGAATATCAAACTCAGATAGAAAGGGAGGCAACTAATCTGTATGTAAGAGTCCCTGTGGACTAGTTTTAAAATGTTATGTTATCTATAACTTATTGCATTTTTATTCCTTTTGGTATTTCTCAATTACATTTTAATCTGGTTCAGGGCTAAATTCAGGAGTGTTACAGACCATGTGTGACCTGTAGGCCATGTGTTTGACAGTTCCAGGTCATAGTATTGGTAACATGGCATGTAGACAGTCTGGCAGTATCATGGCAGGCCTGGGTCTGAGCAAGATAACATAAATGAGGCTTACTAATATGAGGGATTTCTTATAAATGGTCAGGTCCACTAAGTGCTTCTCTTTGGGAATGGCATATATGGAGTGCATCAAGCCCTGGAATATTGTAGAGCCTCCATACACGTATCAAAGAGTTGGGTTTGGGTTGATGAGATATTAATTGGAGCTTGGGAAGTTAAATAACTTGCCCATTGTTACAGAGTTAGTTTTCATCTAAAATGAAACATGAACCAGGGTCTTCTGACTCAACTCTAAAGTGGAGCCCTTTATTCTGTATTCCATGCTACACATTCAGTTATATAGAACTTTGTCATTACAAAGCATGTTCATATACTTTATCCCACTGGTTCCTCACATGATCCAATGAGAGAGTTAGAAGAGCTATTTCCCCCTCATTTCACAGATAAAAAAAAACAACTGAGTCTTATGATGAGACTAGCACAAAGTAATAATAAATTATGGAGCCAGATCTTAGCTACAGATTTTACTTCTCCAGTGTTCTTTTCACACCACATTCCTTTGCCCCGTTGGTCTATTATTCTAACCAACTTATCCTTTGTTTGACATACCAAGCGCTCATTCTTTTTCCTCTCCCCACCACAGTTCTGGGTCTAGAATGAACTGGTCCTATCAATGCCTGCATGTAGGACAATAGTTCTTAACCTGGGGTCCTTGAACTTACAAAAAGCTGTTCGTTTATTATTTCTATGAAATGTGTTCCTTTTTATTTGTGTGTATTTTATTTTATGTGTTTAATAACATTATTCTGGGGGTGTCTAGGTGGCGCAGTGAATAGAGTACTGGCCCTGGAATCAGGAGGACCTGAGTTCAAATACAGTCTGAGACACTTAACATTTACTAGCCATGTGACCTTGGGCAAGTCCCTTAACCCTAATTGCCCCTCCAAAAAATAAAAAGCATTATTCTGCAAAGGGATCCATAAGACTTGCCAGCCTTCCAAAGGGACCCATGACAGAGAAAAGATTAAGAACCCCCATTCTGAAGATTTGTGTTATTTTCTCTTGTTCTTTGGCTTCCACATGATACCAAAGTATCCCAAACACAGTTTTCCCCTCAGGAAGATGCTTGGGGAATAGAACCAGATATGACTAGGGCACCTTAGGTCCTCAATCCTTAGACGTTATTGAGAGTACTATCTGTCTTAGAAGTAGATGAGCAGGCTTTAAATATACTAGATGCCATTTGCTAGAATGTGAATGGGGTGAAGGATGTGATGAGAAAAATGTCCAGACATTTCCAGCCCCTTAAATCTAATGGATTTAATGCTCTGGGGAAACTCATCATAGGGTATATATCAGTGGGCAGTCCTGCAGAGAGGGCTCAGTCATGAATCTTTGATGGGCCATTATAGAGCTGAATGTGTGCAGGAAGGAGACTAAATTTAAACACACTATAAAGAGCACTAGGGCATACCAAACAGCCGGCTGGAAATGGGACTGTGTTGGGAGATGCTTCTTTCCTCTTCCATGGGATGTAGAATCACAATAATTATCTCCTTTGGGGGCCTACCTTCATCTAAAAAGAAGTGTGACCTTTTACTGAGACATCCCTGTCACTTAAATCAAAGTTGCAAGATCAATGTAGAAGAGGCTACATTTCTCCTTTTAGATCATTTATCTGAAATTAGAGAATACTGTCACCAGGACAGTGAGGCTTCTTTAGCTATGACCAAGTGGAAAAACAGGCAGGCAGTCCATAGGCATGGCCAACTGAAAAAGTTTAGTATACTTTTAAAAAAATTGTTTCACCAAAGTAGAAGTATTTGTTTTTTAAAGACACAATATTGATATCATGGAGTGATACAGGAAACTATAAATAATCCATCTTAAAAGAAAACAAATGACCTATTTATAATTAGAACATAATAGAATGGTGGATCTGGGAGTGACCTTTGGAGTCATCTAGTGCAGTCACTTCATTTTATGGAGAAGAAAATTAAGGCGAGCAAGGTTGCCTAAGGTCATACAGCTGTAAGGGACATAAGGAGATAGAACATATTTAATCTTTGCCTTCAAAGAACTTACTGATGGGAAAGAGAAGACAAACATATGTGAAAAAACAACACAAGGCAGTTTATAATGTTCCAAATGAAAGGTACAGGTAATTAACATTACAGAAGTTCAAAAGTGACTACCCCATTTCAAAGAGAAGGATTTATTTATTCTGTGCCTTGAAAGATGCACAATACTTTGATAAGTCTAGAGCAGAGTTGGAATGGTAAGGTCAAAGATGCAGAAATTTAAAGTTCAAGGTATGGCCTGGGGATTTAGAGCTGGGATTAATTAGATTAATTCTTCATTTTATAGACAGTTCCAAGGCCATGTAGTTAATTAGTAGAGATGGGCCTAGACACCCAGGACTGGCTCCTATCCCAGTTCTCTCTTCATTTCACACACTCTTTCTTGGTCCTTAGGGGAAAAAAGTGCCCAATAACTTTTTGATGAATTGAAAATGTAGGCAACTATAATAGTGATATCTAAAAAAAAAAATCACAACCCATTTCCTTATTATTTGTAGTGGGGAAGAGCCATATGAAAATATTTTTTAAAAAGGAACATGGCAAAATGAAGTAAGAAATTCAATTCAATTCAATGCTTCCCTACGCGGTGTCCTGAAAGTCTTAGGGCAGTGCTGAGCTTTAATATCTCAAAATATCTTACTGTATTTTAGTAAGTATGTATTTTATGCTATGTAAGGCAACCTTTACAGTCCTCCTCCAAAGCTTCACCATCATGTCTCTTGTTACTTATTGCCAGTGTGACCTTAAACAAGTCATCTTTCCTTTCTGAGTTTCAGTTCCCCTAAATATAAAAATGATGGGGCTGAGCTGGGTGCTCTCCAAGGTGACTTTGAACTCCAATTCCTATGATTCTACAAAAAACAGAGGCGGTATTCATCAGGATGTAAACACAATTGTGGTTTCTTAAGAGGAAATGCCCTTTTGAATATATCCAGTGTTGCCCAAATAAGACAAAAATGTACTGAGTTTGGGATAAATTAATGGGCACAGTGAGCATCAGTATTATTTCTTGTGTTGCTAAATATTGTTTTCCCCTTTACTTTTCAAACTTTGCTTTTCATCAACATGTACAAACATGTTTATATCAGCTCTTTTTGTAGTGGCAGAGAATTGGAAATTGAGGAAATGCCCATCAATTGGGAAATGGCTAAACAAGTTATGTTACATGAATGTAATGGAATACTGTTGTTCTATAAGAAATGATGAGCAGTCAGATTTCAGAAAAATCTGAAAAGACTTACATGAACTAATGCTGAGTGAAGTGAGCAGAAGCAGGAGAACATTGTACACAGTAACAGCAACATTGTGCGATGATCAGCCACGATAGACTCAGCTCTTTTCAGCAATACAATGATCCAAGACAATTCCAAAAGACTTGTTATGGAAAATGCTAACCACAGTGAGAGAAAGAACTATGAAGTCTGAATGCAGAGCAAAGTTCCTTTTTTCTTTTGTGTGGTTTTCCCCTTTTGTTCTTATTCTTCTTTCACAGCATGACTAATGTGCAGTAAGTTTAACCTGCTTGTACATATATAAGCTATATCAGATTGTTTGCTATCTTGGAGAGGGGGGAGGGAGAAAAATTTGTAACTCATAATCTTACAAAAATGAATGTTGAAAACTCTCTTTACATGAAATTGGAAAATACTATTAAGAAATATAGATAAATTTTTAGAAGTCTTGCTCTAAAAAGCCTTTTTTTTATTATTAGGTACTTGGCAGCCATCAACACACATGATTTTTCCATTCTATTTTTAAGTAATCATGCTATTTCTCCACTCAAACGTCATCAGTAGCACCCTAGCCCAATGTAAGTTCAACTTCTTTATCTGACTGACTAGTTGATTGCCTCTTTCTTCATAAACTGGCATTTGCCTGTCTTTTTGCTTTACCTCTTATCATCCACTCCATACCATCTCCTTAGCACTCTTTCCCACCTTCCCCCATGTCCTCTGGCCCCCATGTCTTTTTTCACCCTGTTGTGTATGTATGGATTGTTCTCCATTCTCTTTGCCTTTGTTGAATTCCTATTCATCCTTTCAAACCCACTTCAAATGTCGTATCTTTCAGGAAACATTCCATGATGCTCTAAGTAATGACCTTGTCCTCTGGATGTCATAATCCACAATGTTGAATATAATATTGTGTTGGTATTTTATCTACCCACTAGACTTGAGGGTAGGGTATCTTCTTCCTCTTCAAGAATCATGCTCTTCTTTGTAGAATAATGAGCAAATGCATGTTGAATGAATGAATCAAAAAGACCGAGCTTTCTGGAGGAAACAGTCTATTTAAAGTTTAAAAAAGAGTCAACTAGAATATACCTCAACCCCAGGATATAAAATGAAAATGAAGCCATTAGGGTTAGTCAACAATTCAGTTGAACCCCAGATCAGTCACTCGTAAATCTTAGAATATTCTACCAATACAAAAAAAAAGATGGGACAAAGCATAAGTTAAATATTCATTTCTTTGAGTATAGATGCAATGTGGCATAATGAATAGAGAACTGACCTCAGAATCACAAAGACATGGATTCATCTCAACTTTGGTATATCCTAGTTGTGGTATTATTGGGTAGTAGTCAAGATGAGAAACTATTACCTTCATGTCTGAAAAACGTACGTTCCCTTCCTGTCACTATCTATGGAAGGTTTCTTGCATTGCCATAAGACTTTTGACCTTCTTGGGATGAGAAATTTATTTTTTGGGTAACTTTCTAAGATTATGAGTTGCAGAAAAGGTATTGACTTGCATTGGTCAATGGAGGCCTCTCTTTTGGGAGCATTCTAGACCAGTGAAGTCATAAGTACAGTTCCTATCCTTATATAGAATCATAGACTATTGTAGCTTGAAGGCACCTGGTGTATCATTCTAGCCTAAACCCTTCATTTTGCAGATGAAGCAACTAAATCTGAGAAGAATGAAAGTTACACCACAACTAACATGTGGAAGAGCCAAGACTAAGGTCAGGAAAAGTAGCCTCCAAAGTGTGCAACATTCAGGGAGCAGAATGAAATGTGCATTAAAAAAATAAAAATCTTTAGAAAAACCAAACCTTACCATTCTAAATTCTTTCTCTCCCTTCAATCCCTCCCCCACCTATTGAGAAGGATAGCAATACAATACCCATTACAATTGTGGGATCAGGGAAAACATATGAAATGCACATTTTTAATTATGATTTTTTATAAATGACTGTTTAGATGCAGCAAGGTAATATAGTGGAGATAGTGCTGGACTTTGAGTCAGGAAAACCTGAATCTGAATCCTTCCTTAGACATTGACTCACTGTGTGACCCTAAGTAAATCACTTCTACCTTTTTTAGCCTCAGGTTCCTTGTCTGTGAAATAGGGATAATAGCATGTAGGGTCGTGGGATAACCTTGTAGGGTTATTTTGAAGATCAACGATAAAACATGTAACAGGAACCAGGACTGCCACGTCAAGGGAAGAATGCTTAAAATATCTCCTTTCTATGACTATGGCCATGCATGCCAATGATATCTGTGGTAGAAGCAATATCTATCATACAAGGTAGGATAATTTTTCTTTAAAAGGTATTGAAATCATCTTCAGTGGTGATTGACTCATTAGATGAAGACAGCATAGCTTCCTGGTGGCCTGAACACACAAGCCAGCCCAAGAGGAGATAAGACTTGTTTTCCCTTAGGCTTGACTAGAGCGCCAGCATGTCCAACACAGAATCATGGAAACTTTTTTTCTTTTTGACTGAACCAATTCTCTTTCCTTGCTGAGTGACCTTTCCATGCTATGGCTGACCAAATCTCTTCTTTGTTCATTGTTGAAAGGTCCACGACTGATTTATTTTATTCCAGTTCCGAAGCTGAAGCATTATACCAATCTGAGGTAGGTTTGGCTTAAAAATATATCACAAGAAGAGTAAAAAACAAAAGAAAACAAACATGAAAGTAAAAACAACAAAGGAAAGACAAGGATAGATCAATATCTCTCAGTATTGTGGGAATGGGAAAACAGAGAGATGTGGTTTTTCTGTATATGAAGTCCTCTGATCCTGGAGGAAATTGAGATCTGACTTATGTTTTGTACAGCAAGCTTATTTCTGAGAGCTCCTTACATGGCTATATGGGCACAGGAAAATACTATGGTAAATCCAGGTTTACTTGACATCTATCTTGATCTTGAAAAGACCTTCATAGAAGGAAAGCCAAGGAACAACACTTGTAATCCTCACTTCAATGAATCAACAATCAACATTTATGAAGCACCTACTGTCTAATACTGTAAAGTAAACTTTGTAAACTGTAAAGTACTTTAGAAAATGAATTTTTAATGATGTTATCTGTTATTGGGATTATAGGTTAATATATTTAACAACAAAAGGGAACCTTAGAGACCATTAAGTTTCACTATTTCATTTTATAGATGAGGTAACTGAGACCCAGGGATGCTAAGTGACTAGCCCAGGGGCACATAGATAGGAAGTAACAGAGCTGGGATTTGAACCCAGGTCCTACATTTCAAATTCAACGGCTCTTTCCACTGCTTCAGTTACACATTATTATGTCCTTCAGCACTTAGCACAGTGTTCTGAAGAATAATGAATACTGATTTTTTTTAATAAATGAATTTTGAATTGATTTGAAGTAGCGAGAGTAGTAGGGAGAGCTCAGTCATAGAACCAGAAAGCTAAAACAAGATTAAGCCAAGGATTCAAGAAAACTGAGGGGATGGATCCTCTTTTCATTAGTAGGACAAAGATTACCCCAAAGAATCCCAATCAAGCCATAGATTATTAGCATGAAGAGTGGGAATTTTAGGCACAACATAAATAAGTGACTCCATTGCCCCTATAATGTATATATTATGTAAAGAAGCAAACAAATCCCACCCCAACACCCCCCAAATGTCTGCACTATCATCTATTCATGTATCATTAGCTTTTTCATAAGGATCAAATAAGAAACTTTGCCAAATGTTTAGTTAAATTCTAGAAAAGCTATATCTTTTAGCAGTTTCCTAGACGTATCAGTTTATTTATCACATCAAAAAAAGGAAATAAGGTCATTTGGGTCTGAGCAGCATGCCTTTGCCTGCCTTATTTTGAGGCTCATATGAGATAATAGGTATGAATGCACATGTTAATTTTTAAAATTCTGAACTTAACCAAAATTCCACCCCTTTCATATTTACCAGAATTTAAATAAAATTATGAAAAATCATTCTTCTCATTCACATGTACCTAAGTGGTGTGGAGGTGGTTGCTGGGGTTTTAGAGGCTTTCAACATAGACTCAGTGATGGATTGTTGATGATATCCAAACCTGGTTAAGTACAGAGATTATCATGAATTCAGGGTTGGCCACTAGGTGAGGATATGTATTTATCAGACATAGTAACGCAAGCAGACAACACAGATATGACAAACTACACCATCCGACTGAACAATGATGAGAAAAAAAATGACAAGAAGCACAATTGCTGAAATTCCTATTGTTCTTTGAGGTGAAAAATGCTTTATGTGGATTATTTCACTGGAATCTCAAACCAAACATATGCAAACAATGAAAGTATTGTTATCACCACTGTGCAAAGGAGGAAACATGGTTATAGAGGCTCTGATTTCCTCACATTCACAAAGCTAGCAAGTGTCAGAAGCAGGATTTGAACTCAGCTATTTCTGATGGCAAGGTCAGTGTTTTCTCTCCTCTACTGAAAAAGCCCTTGCTGTCTTAATAAAAATAACAAAAATTATTCATTTGAATCTGGTCTGTTTATCTTCAGTAACTCATGCAAACCTGCTGATGAATTGAACAAGTCCCAAGAGGTATGTTTTTTGATACTCAAGTCCTTCAGGATCTACACCTGGCTGTATAACCATTCTTTAATTAGGATGATCTCTCTCTCTCTCTCTCTCTCTCTCTCTCTCTCTCTCTCTCTCAGTGTCTGTCTCTGTCTCTGTCTCTCTCAGTGTCTCTCTCTGTCTCTTTCATTCTGTCTCTCTGTGACTCTGTGTCTCTCTGTCTCTCTCTCTGTCTCTTCTCTCTGTCTCTGTCTCTTTCTCTCTGTCTCTGCGTCTCTCTGTCTCTCTCTTCTCTCTCTGTCTCTGAGTCTCTTTGTATCTGTCTCTGTCTGTCTCTCTCCCTATTCCCCACATCCATCCCCTTTTATGAGTGATAATTATCCAATGCCAAAGGAATGGGAATTACCTGGAGACTTTCCCAGACTTGAGCTGGAGGAATAGAGTAATAATTACTGTGTTGGAAGGGAAGATTTGTCACTGAATGCACAGCAGTGGTGACACAGGGGATTAAATAAAGCAGCAACTGCAAACCATACTCAAATAAAGCAAAGAGAATTCTAAAAGCCTGGACACTGTCTAATTGGTTAAATGTTCAGTGAGCTTATTGGCTTTTCATATTGGTGCAAACCAGAGAAAAAGGGAGGCATGAGGAGATTAACCACTGGGTCAAAGCACATGTATGGGCATTAAGACCAGGATAGGTTGACCTGCTCTTGAGACTGTACAGCCTTTTTTTTTAAGCAGTTTCCCACTGACCATTCCCTCCTCCCTCCCCACTTCACTCCATTGTGTGGATTTTGGACACAGACTGTAATCATCATTTTCTTGAAGAGGCAGTGCCCTGTGGTATAAAGAGTACTGGACTAATCCAAAAGCTTCTTTCAATATCTGGCTCTGTCATTTACAAACTGTGAACTTTAGCTACATCTCTTATCTCTGTTAGGTGCTTAATCTGTCAAATACAGATCACAGTACTCTAAGAGTTCAAAGGGACCTCAGAGACCATTTCATCCACCCCATATCTTAGCAAGATCCTCCACAGCCTATGAAACAACAGCCAGCCTTTGCTTGAAGACCTCCTGTGAGCAGCAACCCACAAATCATTGAAAAGACTCATTCTACATTTGTATTTCTGTAAGTGGTAGGAAGTTGTTTTTTTCTTTCTGTCATCAAGTCAACATTTGCTTCTTTGAGCCTTCTGTACCTTGTTCCCAGTTCTGACTTCCGGGACCAAATAGAACCCTCTTCCAAGTGACAGCCCTTAGAATAGTGTTGTCTGTCTCCTTCCCTCATCCCCCAAGTATTCTCTAGCCTAAGCATCATCAGTTCCTTCAACCAAACCTCACTTACCATGAAGGTGAAGCTCTTCACCAAAATTATTGGTGTCTTTCATAAAATGTGGTCTGGTCAGGGTGTAGCACTGCAGGACTATCACTGCCCTAGTACTGGATGCTAATAAGAATTAGCTTTTATTTATCATTTGGAGGTTTACAAAGTACTTTATAAATATTATCTCATCTGATCCTCATAATAACCATGGAGGTAGATGATATTATTATTCCTATTCTACAGTTAAGGAAACTGAGACAGAGGTTAAGTGACTTGAGCAGGGTCACACTGCTATTAAGTGTCTGAGGACGGATTTGAACTTAGGTCTTTCCAACTTTAGGCCTAGAATGTATTCATTGATGTATTCATTGTGCCCCCTAATTGCCTCTGATGTTGTGGCTCTCTTAATGAAGTCTAGGGCAGCCGGATGGCACAGTGGATAGAGCGCTGGGTCTTGAGTCAGAAAGACCTGAGTTCAAATTTGAACTCAGACATTTACTAGCAATATGACCCTGGCCAAGTCTCCTGTTTGCCTCAGTTTCCTCATCTGTAAAATGACCTGGAGAAGGAAATGGCAAACCATTCTAGAATCTTTGCCAAGAAAACTCTAAATGGGGTCACGAAGAGCTGGACATGACTGAAATGACAACAGCAGCAATGAAGCCCAATATTTCATTTGCCTTTTTTTGGCTGACATTATCACATTGTTGACCCATATTAAGCTTGCAGTCCCCTAAAACCCCCAGATCTTTTTCAGGCAAACTATTGCGTTTGTAGTAGGGCAAGTCTGCCCTGGCTTCTGCTTGTTAAATTGACTTTACATTCTTCCAGATTAAATATAATTTTGTTTGTATCAGTCCAGTGTTCAAGTTTGCCAAGATCTTTTTTGATCCTGATTTTGTCATTAAGCATACTACTCATAGTATCTACTCATGGTATGCTGCTACCCATAGTGTCATCCCTATATTCTATCAGTACAGCCCATATGCCTTTATCCATGTCATTGATAAAAATGATAAAAAAGAGTCAAATATCTTCATCTGTAAAATGGGGATGACATTAGCACCTACCTCACAGGGTTGTGAGGATGAAATGGGATCACATATGAAAGGTTATGCAAACTGTAAAGTGCCATAGAAATGCTAATGTCCGCTTTCCACCAGCAGTTCTGCTTGTTTTGAACTCCACAGAATGTGATGTCCTTGTGCTGGGCATCCCCACCTTCCAGCCTCCTTTTGTGTGTCGTCCTCTGGCCTCTCCTTGACACAAGGAGTTCCTTGACACAAGGGATTATCTTCCGTATTTATATCCTAGTGTGTAGCAGAGGGCCTGGCACATAGTAGGTGCTTAATAAAATGTTTGTTGTATTGTATTGAGTTGCCAGTGATTGTTATTATGGCTGTCATCATAATCAACATAATATTTACATACCTAGGTTTTTCAAAGGAGATTTGCCTTTAATTTGTTATCAAATCATTAGGGATTGCTCCTTTCACGTAATAGAAATGTAGCTATAAAAGAGGAAGCCGATATTACCCCCTGTTTGCCCTTGGAGAGGGTGTTGTGCTTTTTGTATGTCCATTCCTAGTGCTTAGCACACTGGTAGGAAGTAAACACTCAAATGTTTGTTAGCTTGACTACTCGGAATGAATGAATCAACAACAACACCGATGATATCTAGCATTTATATGGTGTTTTAAGATGTGTAAAGTGTTTTACAAATATTATTTATTTGATCCTCACAACAACCTTGGGAGGTGGATAATATCATTTATCAGGTGAAAAAAATGAGAGTGGGAGATATGGAGTGATTTGCCCAAAGTGATACAGCTAATAAGCATCTTAAGGTAAATTTGAACTCAGGTCTTGCTGACTCCAGGTTCCACTATGTCACCTGGCTGCCTCTACCTAATTAACTGAGGTTCAATAATGACTAAAGGAGCCAACCGGAGGATAAAATGTTCTATTAAATCACCATTTAGGGGTGGCTAGGTGGCGCAATGAATAGAGCACCAGCCCTGGAGTCAGAAGGACCTGAGTTCAAATCTGACCTCAGACACTTAACACTTACTAGCGGTGTGACCTTGGACAAGTCACTTAACCCCAACTACCCTCCTAAAAAAAGGCAAAAATTAAAAACACCATTTAAAGGGCTACTTGTAAAAATGTTAATCATTTCCTTGTTTTTGATATTGTTCGCAGAGCACAATAGACTGAGTAGACCCACGATGCTGTTCTTCTCAAGTTCAGAATGGGCAGATCTGACAATACTGTAATATTGTAAACTGCCTGAAGGTGTGGATGGAATCTTATAGACACTTTATCATCCCATCCCTTTCTTTTACCATGCCCCTGGTGGCTAACATAATAGAGATACCCAGTGGGTACATGCTAAAACCTAGCTGACTTGACAAAGTCATGCACTACATAAAAAACAGTAGCATATTTCCATATGCTTTACAATTAAAAGATGTTTTCACTTAAGTTCTTTTAGATTTTCTCCTTGTTTTTAGTAAATTACATTTATATAGCACTTTATGTTTTTCTCATTCATTCATTCACTTAGCAAGTGTTTATTTATTCTATTTTTAAATGTGCTATGTTTATATGAATATCACTGTGTTTGTATGAATATCACTTTGTATACAAAAAGGAAGACCATGATACAATTTCTGCTCTTGGTGAATTAATTTACAGTTTAGTAGAGAGGATCAGATATATATATACAAATAAATATGCTGCTAGGTACAGTATTGTGAGGGCAAAGGATAACTCAAGGGAAAATGTTCTAGGGAACATTAAAAGGATAGAACGCTTTCAAGCACAGAATTAGGGAAGGAATCCACTGGAAATGTGAGCTGAACCTTGAAATAAGAGAGATTCTTACAGGAGAAAGTGGAAGGTGAAAATGCCTTATAACTTATGTGAACGCACAGAGGTTGTAGATGGAATGTTTGAGTTCAAGGAATATCTGTGAGCTCTAGGCCACCTGTGGCCCTCTAGGTCCTCAAGTGTGGTCCTTTGAATCCAAACATCACAGAACAAACCCCCTTAATAAAAGGATTTGTTCTGTAAAACTTGGACTGAGTCAAAAGGCCACACCCAAGGACCTAGAAGGCCACATGTGGCCTCAAGGCTGGAGATTCCCCATTTTCAGTAATAGTTCAGCTAGACTGGAGTGGGGAACAGATAAAGGGATAGGGGTTGGACCTTCGATTTCACTGTTGTAGGGAACTTCCAGGTGAGGAAACTCCTTTCCCAAGGCAGGTCAGCTGTTACCTCTCTTTCTCCTGGGATGCCTTAAATATTTCTTCTTCCTCACTAGGGAAGGGCAAGATATTTCTTCTCTCTTGCCTTGTCTGGTTCAGCAGAGGGCTTAAGTCAGTAGCAAACAGTCAGGATGCCTTTGCACTTCCTGAATTCAGGAGGGAAAAGGGCCCTTCATCACGCATTTTTGGAAGCAGACTTACTAAACCTCCATGTGGATTATTAACAGCAGGCAGAGTTATTGTGTATGCTCTAAGGACTGCTCATTTGTTGACCCATTCCCAGTCCCCTGGTTTACATTGTGATTCTAAGTTTTTCTTGGGAAAAAGACTATCAGGTAAATGTTTCTTTGTTCACTGTGGTCCTGACCCTGTTGGCCTTTGGAGATCTGGCTCTCTCTATGTATGAATATACGCTTTTTGGTCAGACAGGTTTTGAGTTTCCTGCCTGTACAGAATAAGCTAAGCTCTTAGCACTTGTTCTCAGCTCTGTTAGGCCTGCCATGTCATTTTAGCACCACTTGTTCAGAGGCACTTCCCAAACGATAGGCTCTATTGTACTAAACCTTTTAAATTCATATTTATTAAGCACAAATTCATCTGAAAAATGCCCTCAAAGATCCCAACTGGTGATGAAACCTTTTGCATGCACCTTTTCAATTATTGTAATTGATTAAGCCTTAGAATAATTTAAAAATAGAACTGAGTCTTCAGTTGTCAGAGTACTTTAGGTCACTGACACCCGATTAACTTTCAGCAGTAACATTTTTATCAATGTCTTGGGTGAAGGAAGAGATGGCATATTTATCAGATTTGCAGATAGCACAAAGTTGGAAAGAGTAGTTGACACAGTGGATGACAGGGGTCAGGATGCAAAAACATCTTGACAAACTAGAACATTGGGTTGGATCTAATAAAATTAAATTCAACAGAAATAAATGCAAAGGCTTATACATTAGATTAGCTTCAGGGGTCTATGCTATGAAATAGCACTAAGAGGACCTGAATTTAAATCTCACCTTTCATGTTTGCTACCTGTTTGCCTAGGCAATCAAGCAAGCAAGTAAGCCACAAGAATTTATTAAATGCCTGTTATGTGCCAAGCACCATAGTTGTAAATATAACAGTCCCTGATTTCTTAAGGGAAGACACCATGGAGAAATATGTGTATACAAAATGAATACCAGAAGATGGCTGCGTAGAAGCAGCAAGGTCCCGCAGCTCCCAAACCGCCACCCTAAACACCCATAAAATATGATCCCAGACAAAGTCTAGGAAAGTCTAGGACTCTCAGACTCACAAAAATACAGAAAACACAGCTCTCGCTGAAGGCAGCTCGGCAGCAGGGACTCAGCGCTGCTGCCTAGACTCCGGCCAGGCCTGCGGCAGTGGGAAGGAGCTGAGCCGAGCCCCGCAGCCAACCTGCAGAGGTTCTATAGCCTCCAGCACCTCCACATCTACCAAGGCGTGAGGAGCAGGATGGGAGAGGGGCAGCTCGCACCAAAGCAGAGCAGAGACCCAGCCAGCCCAAAAACCGCAGCTGGGGCCAGGCAAGACCTCAGGGCGGCCAGGAGGAGCAGCAGAGCCTCCCAAACAGCAGCTTGAATCTACTTCAAAGAAAATCTAAAGCACCGGCCTGAGGGGATCTTTAAATCTTCAGACACAGCTAGTGAAAGTAAAACTTTGAAAATTAATTTGGGGGATAAAGCAGTTCAGCCATTCTGCCCCCGGGGCAAAGAAGCAGTGGGGGAAGGGAACTGCTGGATCCACCAGCGGCCCCCACCAGGCTGCTTCAGAGCCCCTGGCCTGCAGACTAAGCAGGGGGGATGAATCGATTGATCAGGGCCAAGTGCTCTTGCTTTGAGTGGCCTGGATCCGGATTGTGGTCTTGGGTGGTGGTCCTGGGGTGCAATTTCAGCAAGCCAAAGCTGGGGGGACTTGCAACACCCCCCTAATAGCGCCAGCAGTTGGGAAAACCCCAGCGATTTGGAACAGAGCTTCCCCCCTTGGAAGCAGAGTTTCACAGAGCTAAAAAAAAAACCCAACCAATTAATTGACTGGCCAAAATGAGAAAAAGGAAGCAAAATAAAAACACTAAAACTCTAGAATCCTTTTTTGGGGACAAAAAGGGTCAGAGCCTGGAATGGGAGGAAGAGAGCCCAGAACTCAGAACTCCCACACC
>CM053594.1:83723631-83740091 GCA_028646575.1 Pseudocheirus occidentalis
AAATGTACATACTTTAGATATTCATGAGGCCAATGAGAGCATCCACCCAACAAGATTATACTATCCTTGCCTATCTGCCCAGTGTCCTTGTAGAATTGGGGTGCTAGTGTGCCAGGACCTCTGAAGGTCTTGGCCCCCAACAGTTCCACTGTGCTTTTCCTGGTCAGACCATCTCATGAAGAATATATTCGGTTCTGGGAACTACATTTTAAGAAGATCGTTGGTGAGATGAAGGATATCCTGATGATGGAAACCAGCATAATAAAGGAAATCTAGGTGACAATGTGTAGACTGATTGAATGAACTTGGAATGCTTAGCTCAGAGAGCACTTGGGGGGTATGTTAGCTGACTTCAAGTTTCTGAGGTGTGCTCATTCTACATGATCTCATATGGCCTCATAAAGCAAAACAAGGAGTCACGTGTTAGAATCTCAGAGGCAGATAATGGTTTAGTGGAGGGAAATATTTCCTACCAATTGGAGTTTTTGAAAAATGAGCTAAGCTACCTTGGGAAGGAATGAGTTTCTCCTTCTAAAGATTTTCAAGGCAGAGGCTGGTTGCCCATTTGTCAAGGATGTTGAAGAGGGAATTTTTGGTTAGGCATCAATTCAATGAGATGGCCTTGGGAGTTCTATCCAACCTGGAGATTCTGTGCTTCTTGTTTCATGTTAAATTCTATAGTAAATAAACTCTTTGGGATGTGGCCCATGTTTTTCATCATTATTTCCCAACACCTAACACAGAGCCTTGAACATGGTAGGTGGTTAATAAATGTTTTGTGAATTGAAATTCACAAATTGAAATGGAAAAACACATTCCTATGGCAGATTGTCTTAGGGCTGGAATGATTGTATCACACTTTGATGAGCAACACTTATGGGACAGATGCTCCATTTTCACTTATTTCTAAAGTGTATGTGTAAATATACAATAAAACAGGAAACTGTATAAAAATAAGAAGAATAAACATGATTAACGAAGGCCTCATCAGTTTGATTTTCTAATGCATGTGAACATATAGAAACTTTTATATTAAAAGCTTCCATTACACCAAATACTGCTCTTTTTCTGTCTCCTGTTTTCTCTCCCTTTCAGAGAGACTTAATCCAGACAATGTAATGCAGAGATTCTACAATGAGAAGACTTGCATTCAGATCCCTGTTCTGCCACTTTTGACTCTGTACAAGTCCCTTAATTTTCCTGAGTCCAATTTCCTGATCTCTAAGACAGGAACAGTAATGCTTCTCCTATCTACTTTACAGGGGAGCACAGTGAAGCTTAAATTTGTAATGTAGACAAAGTGCTTTGTAAGTTGTAATGCTTCAAAAAGGAAGAGAGACTGGACCTGTGATTTTACTGGTATAAGGCACCCTGAATGAGGAAAATCTAGCAGCATAAGTTGGCACCTTCTCTCATTCATAGTCTTAGAGATTTACCTGGGCCGTTGTGAACTGAATTGATTTGCCCAGGCTCAGTGAGTATCAGAGGTGAGGCTTAGATCTTCCTGGCACCAAGGCCAGCTTTTTGCTTAGTACACTGTGTTGTCATAGCCAAGAGGACCTCAAACCCTAAAAAATGCACAAGCAAGCAAATATTTGACCTCCTTGCCAAATGAAGAGACACTAACAATGCTAGTTTAGGACCTAATCCAGAGGACCTAAAAGCAAGAATAATTTATAATTGAGGATCTCACTTACAGTATATGCAGAGAACCAAAAGAAGTTTGTGGTGACCTGTATGCAGGGCTTCTCAAGCTTTTTCCATTGATGAGTTTCAGCAGTGTTTGTCGGTTTTATGTGACCTGAGGGCATGCACAGTACAAAGTGCACATGCTTTGTGTACAGAACCAAGGCTGCAGTGAAGTTGCCTGATGCAACATGAGCAGGTGCTGCCAGAAACACCTGAGATTCATTACATGTTTGATTCTGAATTAATTTTTGGTCGTTGCATGTTCAGAAACCTTTTACTGTTGCCAAATTTTGGGGGGTTGAGACCCACAGTTTAAGAAGTGCTACATAGAGTATGTATTACTGCACTTCTGCTACTATCAAGTTGGGGAGGCTAGTTGGCTCAGTAGATAGAACATTGGGCCTGGACTTCAAATTTTGACCTCAGACATATTGCTTGACCCTTCAGGAAGTCATTTTGGCACTGCCTGCCTCAGTTTCCTCAAATGTAAATTCGTGTTCTTATTAGCATCTACCTCCAAGATGAGTCAGGAACAACTAAATTCAAACCCTGTGTCTTCTACTAGCTGCATGACTGAGCAAGATACTTAACCTCTCTCAGCCTCAGTTTCATCATCTATAAAATGGGAAAAATAGAATTTACTTCACAGAATTATTGTGAGACTCAAATGAGACAGCAACACATGTATAGTGCTTTGCAAACCTTTAAGTACATGTTAACTATCATTATTAGTTATTTTAAACATTCCTTTTTAAAAAATTTAGTTCCAAATTATCTCCCTCCCTCCAGTCCCTCTCCATCCATTGACAAGGCAAACAGTATGTAATGGTTGTTATATTAGCAATATTAACACAAGGCTGGGAAGGATAGTTAATACACCAGAAGAAAAAAATTAATGTAAAAAATCTAGATAGGCTAGAACCTTGCCAACTCCTTCAGCCTCCTCTTCCCTCTGAATGGAGGGCAGGGAAGTGGAGCACAAATTCCTCCCAATCCTTTCCTTTATAAAGGAAGGCTGGACCTGGATTTTCCAGCTAACTGTCCACTTTCCATCTGCAGCTCTGATTGGTTTGCACCCTAAGGAATATGATTTCCTTCTCTCCCTCCCCCTCCCCATTGTAGTCCCTGCTACCCCCCTTCCACTTCCCAACTTCCTTTTGATGCTGTCTTCTCTCATTAAACTGTAAGCTCCTTGAGGGTATAAACTCTCTTCCTTTTTAATTTTATTTTTTCAAGCTATCTTTCTATCTTATTTTTATTCTCAGGACTTAGCACCTGGTACATAGTAGATGCTTAGTAAAACTTTGTTGAATTGAATTATTGAATTGAATAGAATATCTATCTGAATCTAAGAAAATAAAATTCATTGGGGATGAATGTAAAGTCCTACATTTAGGTTTTTTTCCTTTAAGTTAGCCTCTGAAGTACAAGACGGGAATTGATATGACTAGATGTAATTTTGTCCAAAATGATCTGAGCATTTTGGGGATGTACAAGCTCGAAGTGAGTTAATCATATGACACGGCAGCCAAAAAGATACCATTTATGGTTTCATTAAAAGAGGCAATGTCCAAGACTAGTAAATCCACAATCCTGCTGGTTTGGTCAGGTCATAACTGAAGTTTGGTATTCAGCTTTGGGTACCCCAATTTGGAAGGGATATAGATGAGCTAGAAGAGTGTTCAGAGGAGGGTAACTTGAATGATAAAGAGCTTCAAGATAAAACCACATAGGAATTGGTTGAAGAAACTGGATAGCTAAATAGTAAAGTGGATAGAGTGCTGGGTCTGGAGTCAGGAAGACTTGAGTTCTAATTTGACCTTAGACATTTACTAGCTGTGGGACCCAGTGCAGTCTCTTTACCCTTGCCTGCCTCAGCTTCCCCAACTGTAAAATGGAGATAAAATAAAACCTACCTCTCAAGGTTGTTTTGGGGATCAAATGAGAGATTATCTGTAAAAACTTTAGCACAATGCCTGGCATACAGTAGGTACTTAATAAATGCTTGTTCTTATTTAACCCAGTAAAGATATAACTTAAGTGTGGTGGGGCTGGGTAGGGAAGACCATGATGACTGTCTTCAAGAATCTGAAGGACTATTATGGAGAAAAGGTCAACCTAGATGGCAGAAGTAGGAGCAATGAACCACAAAAATTTAGCCTTGATGCAAGGATGATCCATTTTTTAAAAACAATAATAGCAGTCCTAAAGCAGAATGGACTGCCTGGGTAGAGAAGAGGTTCCTCCTCAGGGGACATTTTCAAGCAAAAAAATTCTATTTTAGAAAAGTTGAGGAGGTTTTGTTTTTGTTTTTGGGTCTTCCTATCATAGCCTGACAGGAAACATAGCTATGGTTGACCTTTAACCTGGGTCACTTTGTTCCTGCTTAGGCAGCCTGGTGCCTTCCTTCCTATCCCATGTTGGTTCTGGACTCAGAGAGGCCATTTGATCAGTGATAACCATAAGCAGCCCAGCACTCCTGAGCTCAAGCCATTCCTCAGCCATAGCCTCACCTCGTAGCCAGGATTACAGGTGTGCCACCATATTCCCCCATGCCTGGCAGAGAATGGATTCTTGTTCAGGCACAAGATGTGCAAGATACTAGATGGTCCCTGAGGACTCTTTCTACTCTGAGATTCTGTGACTCTTCAATAGAAACTTATTTTCGAAAGCTCAGTGGAGGAGGATTGTGGAAGATTACAAGCAGTGTGGGCTCACAAACAGTGAGAAGCAGTTAAGGCAAAAACCGTTTGCAGGCTGTGTGAACCCAATTAAGTCAGACCACCCTAAGAGCATTTATGGCTGAAACTGGAAGGAGGGCAGTAAGCAAAAGAAAATTAGAAAATATATTTCTTTCCTTATTTCTACAGCAAACTATTCATCAATGACAGTGAAGCCCATCTGTCCCTTCCTCCCCACCCAGGATAGATCTTTACTCCCACAGTCTGTCCCCAGTGAGGAAGGGAAATTGGCCCTGGAGAAAACAGAGATATGGGGAGCAGACTGAGTAGACAGACAGGAGGATTGTGCTGGAGGCAACAGGATTTTGAAGGCATTGAGGGATCAGTTCTCAGGATAACCTGACAGTGGGAAAGGCAATGAGATTCGGTGTACTGGGAAGAGAGGGTCTGCATGGAAACCCCACCTTCAGTGCTTATTACATGTGTGGCCTTTGACGAATCACTTAACATCCTTGGGCCTCAGTTTCCTCAGGAGGAAAATTTGAACTAGATGGCCACCAATGTCCCTTTTAGCTGTAGCCATATGATCCTGTGAGTGAAGGGGAAAAAAATCACTGACAATATTGTTGCTGAAAAAAGGTTGTAAGAAATCACTAGCCGGTGACCTGTATGCTTAATTTCCCACCTCTACAAGTCTTCTTGTCTTCCTTCCTCCC
The DNA here is from genome assembly GCA_028646575.1 of Pseudocheirus occidentalis. Taxonomy (NCBI): domain Eukaryota; kingdom Metazoa; phylum Chordata; class Mammalia; order Diprotodontia; family Pseudocheiridae; genus Pseudocheirus; species Pseudocheirus occidentalis. The sequence continues at coordinate 83,728,718 of CM053594.1, forward strand.
TTCTTCCCTTCCTTCCTTCCTTCTTCTACTGGTCTATCAATCAATCTATCTATAAATGTATCATCCATCTATAATTAAGTGACATAATATTCATAAAACATTTAGCACAGTACTTCATACATAGTAAGTTCTATATAAATGCTACCTATTATTATTAGCAGCGATGGCAGGAATATTATTATTAATGACTAAGTTTCCCTGTCTCTCCCTGGCTGGAAAGGTAGCGACTACTCATGGACCCACCTGATTCTACTACTGACTGAAGAGGAACATTCACCTGCTTTGTTTCACCTGCCCTGGGTCGGTTTGCTCCTCAGTCAGCCTAGTTACCCCCTTGCTCCTGGGGATTAACCATAGTGCTGCTGGACTTAGTGAGAGCACATGATCAAACTCAGTTCTGCTTCGTCTCATCATTCCTGATCTCACATGATCCACCAGCTTCAGCTTTATTCAGTAGCAGGGATCACAGCAAGTGCCAACATACTTGATCAAAATCTTTATGAGAATGGTTTTCCCACTTCTCCAGAGGACCTTTGCTGAGAATGTAAGAAGGAAATAGGTAGACTTTTTAAAAATTCATTTTTAGTTTTCAACTTCCATTTCCACAAGATTTTGAGTTACGAATTTTCTCCAAGTCTTTCTCCTACCTCCCACCCCAAGATACTGAGCCTACTGAATATCCCTTCCCCCAGTCTGCTCTCTCTTATATCCTCCCCCATCCTCCCCTAACTTTCTAGTAGGGCAAGATGGATTTCTCTCCCCAGTGCCTGTAAATCTTACATCCCAGTTGCCCATAAAAAACAATTTTTTAAAACTTTTTTTTAAATAAGTTTGATTGATATCTTTTATTTTTACATGGTCTCAGTTTTTCTTTGTATCATTCCTCTTCCTAGAGAATCCTTCTGCATAAGAAATAATATTTTTAAAAGAAAAAAAGAGGAAGAAGAGAAAAAGTACAATCATCAAAACTGGTTAATACATCAAAAATTCAGAAGACATATGCAACCTTCTATACCCATGAATTTCTTCCTCCCCCTGTGAATGAGTGGGGAAAGGTGTCATTTCAAGGCCCATGCTGAAGATAGAATTTCATAAATGATATTCTACAGCCCACTACATCTTCACAGACATAATTGACTGAAAGACACAGAGAAAACACATTCCCTCTGCTTATTTCTTGATTTATTTTTAAAAAAAGAGTTTGATTTCAATAGACTAGAATAGAGCCTTGAAGGCTGTCTTCCAATGAGATGTTTCCTATGCACACGTTAACATCATAGAACATTCCTTGATATCTGCAACAACAGAAATAGGTTTGTTTGACAACTGACACTCTGATGATTAATGTCAAGCAAGATGTATAACAAGGAGAGAGATGCTCATTAGAGGTACTTATGCTGTAGGGGAAGATGCCCAGCAGAGTCCAAAGAAAAAAGGTCCTCCGTAAGCTTTTCTAAGGTCCTTCAGAAGCTTTTGTTTGCAGTCAACATTGTGCTGACTGTATTATGGCCTGGAACATTGCAGAGCTGTCTAATGAAACTCATAAGCACTCAGAAGAGTTTGACCAGACATGCCATGCAAGAAATGCCAGGTGGAAAAAGAATGCCTCCTTCTTCCACTATGGCCTACAGTTGGATGAGCAGCTGATTGTTTTGTCTGCTGGTATGTACATCACAGATAGATACTACAGTAGGATAGTGAGGTGGGCCTAGACTTTCACAGGAGGGAGACAGAGAACGAGATTGAATTTAGTTAATTGTGCATTGCTTGTAAGCCCAAACTGCTCCTTCAAACAAAAACCCATTTTTTTTTAACACCAAAATTCTTCCAGTGAAGTGATAAGGCTCTGACTGATAGAATACCAGCAACCTCCAAATAGTCATGTTAACTCTTTGTGACTTGCCCAGGGTCATGCAGCTAGTAAGCGTCTGAGGGCGAATTTGAATTCAGGTCTTCCTGACTCCAGGTCTGTGCCTCCTAGCCCCATAAATAAGGATAATCATGTTTATAATACTTGTTCTTCATGACCCACTTTGAGTTTTTTTGTTTTGTTTTTGGCAAAGATATTGAGGCGGTTTGCTGTTTTCTTCTCCAGCTCATTTTACAAATGATGAAACTAAGACAATCAGGATTAAGTGACTTGCCCAGGGTCACATAGCTAGTAAGTATCTGAAGCCAGATTGAAGCTCATGAAGACGAGTCATCTTGATTCCAAGTCCATTGCTTTATGCCCTATGCCACCTAGCTGCCCAGTAACATTATTGTTGTTGAGTCACATCCAACTCTGTCTGTGGGGTTTTCTTGGCAAAGATACCAAAGCTGTTCATCATTTCCTTCACCAGTGGATTAAGGTGAATAGAGACTAAGTGACTTGCCCAGGGTCACACAGCTAGGAAGTGTTTGAATGCAGATTTGAACTCATGTCTTTCTGACTCCAGGCCTAGCACTCTATCCGGTGGGTCACCTAGCTGCCTCCCACATGCTGTACTCACACACATGTAACATTATGAGATGTATAGGAGGGCTCTCAGCACGTTGGGTGAACCTCCTGTAGGGTTTTATGGGAGGACATTGACAGGCGTACAAGAAGAGGCGTGGATGGATGGGTTGTGATAGGCACTATAAAGGAGAATACTCTCATTAATGAGATCATGGGCCCAATGATGTGCTGAAGCATACATTTTATGAACCAATATAAATGCCAGCTGTTGAAAAAGTTATCAAGACATAACTATGTTCAAGGCCTGGTTTCTGTTTGACCTCGGACAAGTTGCTTTATCCCTTTGGGTCTATTTCCTCCCCTATAAAATGGGGTTAATAGTATTGCATTACTTCTATGGATCCATCTCATACCTGAGCAAGAATACTCTCCACCAGATACCTGTCAAATAATCATTCAGACTTTATGGAGGTGGGAGACTATGGGTGTGGAATATAGCATATACTATTAGACACAGTTTTGCTGAACTGCTTCCCTCCTCTCCCACTTTCTTTTTTAATCTTTATCAAAACTATGCCTCCACAGGCAGAGAAAGCAAAAAGGAATATATTCAGAAATGAATGCTAGGTTTAAAAAGGTATCAAGAAAAATAAAGGAAAAAAGAAAGCCATCCCACGAAGGTTTCAATTAAGCTCAGATTGGATCCTCACGACCACACTGGGAAATAGTCAGGAAGATTGTCATCTTTACTTTGATTACTTGAAAGATCCGTGATTTCCCCAGTTATGGGTACTCCCTCTAGTGACGCAGAGGCCTTCCATGTTTCATGAGTTACCATTTATAGATTTATAGGAAGGTAGATTTCTCATTTATAGTTGCTATTTTGGTTTCAGTTTGCCTATTCAGGAGAAATAGAAATTTTCCTCAAATAGTTCGTGTGCCTTTTAGTTTTGTGTCATCTATAAATAGCGTTTTTCTTGAGAACAAACGTGTGAGTGGGATTTTTCTTGAGGTTTCAGTCTTATTCATAGCACTGTATTGGCTAATTTTTGAAAGCCCTGAAGCACTTTTAGACAACTGACTGTTAACTGGACCCCATCCCTGCAGCAATCGTGTCATGGCAACATCAGGCCTTGGGTTCAAATCCCAGCTCTACCCCTCCATGGACTTTACTTCACCTGTGCCTTAGCTTCCTCATTTATAAGATGAGGAAGGTTAAACTTATAACATTTACTTCATAGAGTTGTGAAGATCAAAAGATATAATGCTGTCCTAGGCCTGCTGTCCTAGGCCAAATATGTGCTGCACTTTTTTTTGCCCAAATCTGACTTGTTTAAAACCTGAATGTGACCTGTAATCATATTTTTAATAAGACAATGACAGCAAAGTTTAGGAAGAAAAAGAGAACTATTTCAATTTTAAGAAATAAATAAAACTTTTTTTGAATTTGGGGTAAATATTTTTATAAGGTAATTTTGGCAATTATTTTGTAATGTTCTCATCTTTTTCAAAACCTATTCTGAGGCCTCCTCACAATGACCCTGGGTTGTTGTTTTGGTTTTTTTCCCCCCCAGAGGCAATCAGGGTCACACAGCTAGTAAGTGTCAAGTGTCTGAGGCCAGATTTGAACTCAGGTATACCCGACTTCAGAGCTGGTACTCTATCCACTGTACCATCTAGCTGCCTCTTAAATTTTTTTTTAAAACTTAAGTACAAAATAAGAAAAAAAAACATTGCCTTGTGCTCAGTAGAACGTAAGAGAGGATTCAAACTATACAGCAATCAATTTGCATTTTAAGAAATATAAAAAATATTTCACACTGTGTTCAGAGATGGCCATTTTTTCTTTGCTTTCTTGTGAGTTTTGTTTTCTGCTGTTCACTTTTTACTTTGTTCTTTTTTCCCCTTCTTCCTCACCTCCCCAAGAAGGATTGAACACACACACACACACACACACACACACACACACAATTACACATGCATATACTTAGATCTCTCTAAGTATACTCACCTAAAGACATTACATTCATATGCATGTAAGACGCTTGCTTATCCTCTATTTCTCTGAGGTTAGATAATGTTTTCCTTTTTAAGTCCAACTCTTTCCATATTTTCCTAAGTCTACCAATTCATCATTTTTTGTACCATAGCAATATTCAAACCTTATGCTGTCTAGTCATTTTAAATAGTGTAAAACAATATTGATTAATAGGGTGGACGTTTAGTGTAGTTTCCTTGTTTTTCTCCGACCTTTGGTTGTTAAAACCTATGTTAGGCGCATCTAGGTGGTGCAGTGAGTGGAATACTGGCCTTGGAGTCAGGAGGACATGAGTTCAAATCTGCCCTCAGATGCTTAACACAAAAACTTGCCGTGTCACCTTGGGCAAGTCACTTAACCTCAATTGCCCTCCCAAAAGTAAATAAATAAATAAATGTTAGTTATGTTAGTTATGTTAGCAGAGCCAGATTCCGGAGGGTTTCACCAAGCCAGAAAGTTTTCAGGAGTAGTACTTGCAAAATCTGTTTCCTAATACCCGGTCTGCTATGCTAAGAAAGACTCTTGGGGCAGCTAGGTGTCGCATTGAATAGAGCACTGGCCCTGGAGTCAGGAGGACACGAGTTCAAATCTGAACTGAGACACTTAACACTTCTGAGCTGTGTGACCTTGGGCAAGTCACGTAACCCCAATTTCCCTGCCTTCCCCCCTCCAAAAAAAAAAAGGTTCTCTACCACAGTAATGGCCAGCAGGAAATTTCTTTTATTTAACTATACCACTACACGGCCTGCTGAGCTGTGATGGTCTGTGATATATATCAGTGGAAGTAGCATCCACCAAAGCCGTTATAAAGTAAAGGTATCTCGGGCTTTGTCTCAGGGTGAGATATCCTTGGGATGTGTATTTCCTCCTTGTAGTTTGTCCTTCACTAAGAGGAAGGAAAGACTGAAAAAGGAAACTCCATGTCCATAGTGGGTTGGTTTCAAGATAAGGGAGAAGTTTGGGTCAGGTTCTGCTGGAGAGATGCTTTTCCCATAGGTCAGATGTGGACCCCAGTAAAAGGCTGTGGTTCTGCAGATCACTCTTCATCTTCTGACAGGGAGCCCTTCACAAATTTCTCATTGTATTCCATCCTGGATAGGGTCAACATGGTTCCTTGGCAGTCTAGGGACAAACAGAAGGCTGGAAAGTCATCCCCTGGACAACTACTTTACCTTTCATCCCCAAATGACCTTAGAAGCCAGAATTCTCAGTTATAGATTTGACGCCTACGCAGATGAAATCAGTAATCCCTGAAGTCAGTCAATGAACAGCCAGTTAACAAACATTTATTATTTACTTTGTTCCAAGGATATATATGTATATATATATATATATATATTGCTTTCAGAGATTTCATTAAAATGATGTGTGTCGTATACAGACATCTAGGTGGTGCAGTGGGTTGATTGCTGGACTTTGGCATCAGTACCTGAGTTTGAATCTTGTCTAAGACACTTACTGGTTGTGTGACCCTGTACAAGTTACTTAAACTCTCTCAGCCTCAGTTTCCCCATCTGTAAAATGGGGATAATAAATAGCACTTACAGAGTTGATGTATAGATAAAGTGAAATAACCTATGGAAAGTGTCACAGAGTTGTCTTAGAGAGAAATATGTAAAAAATTTTTCAAACTTCAGAGTGCTTAATAAATGCTAGCTATTCTTTGAGGGTGGCCTGTGTTGATTGATAGAATATATGTGAAAATGCTTTGTATCCATAAAGCATGAAATAAAGGTACATAACCATTCTTCAAGATCTTGTTCACTGGTAGGAAATCTGTCCTACATCAGATTCCCAAATTAAATCCATTTAGGAGGTGCCTTGGCATACTTGACTAGATGCATGAATAGTTCATGCCCAAACCTTATACCCCTAAGATTCACTACAATGTTTCCCGGTTATGATGGAATGTATGAGAGTGTATGATGTATAAGAGTGTGTGTGTGTGTGTGTGTGTGTGTGTGTGTGGTTGGAAGGGGATGATTGTATTGCACAGAACTTTTCCCCAAATTCCCCAAAGGAGCCTATGAACAAAAACCCTTTGATTTATACAAGATGCAGAATCACCCCAAGCCATTATCGGCCCAGAGCACTTACTGCCTGCATCAGATATTGTTGGCACGTTATTACATCCTGCTCTAGAGTTTCTAATTGTTTCAGGCATGTTGATCTTTTCTTCCAAATAATATCATAAGCTCACTGACCTATGTCAGATAGTCTTTGGGAACCCACAATCTTATATCTATTATATATATAATCTTTTATAATAGATTCATACATTCTGGAAATAACATTAGAACATAGAATATTAGAGCTGGGAGCACTCTAAGAACATAGAATATTAGAACTTGGAGAGACCTTAGAACATAGAATGCTCCCAGCTCAGCTCACTCTCCTGACTTTTCCACGTTTTTGCTAACAGCCTCATCCATGATGGGATGACTGTCCTGGAGCCTATCCTCCTCATTGGTCAGTCCCAAGCTCACCTTCCCAATTGATGAAAGGTTCTAGTCATGCATACTTCGGCCCTGGTTTATCAATGCCTGGGAAACTCTGAGACCCTTACCCTGTTCATACTAGCAATATCTAATCATCCCTTATCCCCAGGGTAGACTCCTGGGAATCTGTTGAACCCAGCAGTTTCTAACTACCCCTGTTCCTGGACAGAGAGAGGCAAGAGGACGATTCTGCAACCTCTCCCTTCCTGCAGTGCAGTTATTCTGTTGACCCAGCAGGTGACCCTGTCCAGGGGACCAGTCAGAAGACTGTCTCTGTTGGCTAGAAGCCATAAACCTGCCTTTGGTTTTTCCATGAAGGTTCTATTACCCAGCAATAAATAGCTTTTGACCCATCATCTATCTACCTAGATATCCCTCCTGTGTGTACATAACCTGGACTGCAATTTTTTGACCTGGAATAAATACCTTACTTTATTTATTGATTACTTTGTTGATCTGATTTTTATATAAGATTGACAGACTCCACTCATTTTCTTGACGGGCCTCTCCACCATGACCTCCTGGTCTCTTTAGATTTTGTTTTCCTTTATTAGAATGCAAATACCTTGAGAGAAAAGATCATCTTGTTTTCTTGTGTTGAAATCCCGAGCATTAACCCAGAACCTACCCATCTAATGCTATGATCAATAATCTTTTATTAAATGTTTTCCATGTTCAAGGTGGGGCAGTTGAGTGGTACAGTAGATAGAGGGGTGGGCCTGGAGTCAGGAAGACTCATCTTCCTGAGTTCAAATCTGGCCTCAGAATATTACTAGCTGTGTTAACCTGGACAAGTCACTTAACCCTGTTTGCCTCAGTTTCCTCATCTGTAAAGTGAGCTGGAGAAGGAAATGGCAAACCACTCTAAATATCTCTCCCAAGAAAGCCTCAAATGGAGTCATGAAGAGTTGAACGTGACTGAAACAAATGTAAAGCAGTCATGTAGGTGGAAGATGATGGGTGCCTGAACTAGAGTTATGGCAGTATTGGAGGAGAAAAGGGGATGTATGAACAATGTTGTGAAGGTAGAAATAATATGATTTTGGAGTGGATTGTATATGTTGTGAGTGAGGAGGAAGAGGCAAGAATAATATTAAGGTTGTGTCTGGGGAACTGAGAGTATGGTCATGCCCTTGACCTTTATAAGGAAATATGGAAGAGGAGAGAATTTTGAGGAAAAGATTAATTATGTTTTGTAAATGTTGAGTTTGAGACATCTACAGGATACTTAGTTCAAGATGTCCAAGAGGCAATTGGGGAATGTGTCATTATAGTTCAATGGAGTGACTAGGGCTGGAATATTATCTGGAAATCATATTCATAGAAATAATTGAATCTCTCTTGATGAGATCTCCATGTGAGAGAGTATAGAGAGAAATGAGAGAAGGGAAGAGGGTCCAGTACAGAGCTTTGGGGGAAACCCATGGTTAGTGGACATGCCTTAGATGAAGATCTAGCAAAGGGGACAGAGAAGGAGCAATCTGATAGGAGGAGAACCAGGAGGGAGTGGCGTTCTTGAATCCTAATGAGAAGAGAGTATCCAAAATGTAACAATAGGTGTCATCCTAAAGGTTGTTAAGTAGCAGAAGTGGGATTCAAAGCCTGGTTTCCTGACTCTACATCCCTACACACTTTATATTGCCCTAGGCTACCTTGAGTAGTCAATTTATTCCACTGAGTCCTAAAAAGGAAGATAAGTGGGTAACTGGGAAAAATTTATGACCTAGTTTCCTCAACAATCTCTGTGTGATATTATTACTTGAAGCCTATGACTACAGGTCACTGTTCATTTTCCAAACCAAGCAATTTTCTTTCCCTTTGGGGTCAGTGAAACAAAGGAATTATCTTTGGGCTTAACAAAGTTAGGGAAGAATTTGGTGCTTGGGTAGAAATTCAGTGTGATAAATTCAGGTCACATATGAAAGGCTCTCCTATTGATTTGGGAAGTCTAGAAAAAATTAAGCATATGCCTGATTTTTTTTAAAAGCACATGTAAATTAGCTTACAGTGTAGCTAATTTTCACATTTTTTGGTAGACAGCCCCTCAGAAGTTGGCTACTTTGCCTCTAGAGCAGTTGAATTACTAGAAAAACTCAGATTAGAGTTTGAACCTAAAGGTCAAATACCTGGGCTCTCAAGACCTTGGGGCTGTTCCAGTCATGCTTTTTAGGTTAATGATCTGTCCCTACAGATGCAGATGACCCAGGACTGAGACACCTTTCCCAGGCTGAGGCGTGGAGTCAGCTCTTGAAAGGAAGCTGCATAAGAGGCATCTGATAGGAGGAGGGATCTGGGAGGGAATGGGTCTTTTCTCCACTTCCTAGACCAATTTCAGATCTTAAAGCAAGGCTTAAGGATAGGCCAGAAAGTCATTCACTTAACATTTAGCAAAGTACTAGCCACTGGGCTAGGTGGGTGCTCAAGTTTCAAAATCAAAATGAAGCTCAGTCTATGCTTTCAAGAAGTGTGAATTTTCCTGGGGGAAGTTGTAGTGGATACCATATTTAATTAGATAAGTACAAGATAATTTGGCTAAGGGAAAGGTATTACAATAAGGTGAATAAGCAAAGGCATCCCCATAAAGGGTAGTAGCAGAGGCAACTATGGAGATACCATACTAAGGGAAAGCCTATGAGGTACCCATTAAAAAAAAAAACAACAAACAATTTTCTTTTTTTAGGTTTGCATTCTTTCCCTACACCCTTCCCCTGATCCCCATTCCTCCACTGAGAAAGCAAGAAAAACAAAACCTGTTAGAAACAGTCAAACAAAAACTCTAGCATATAAATGTACATATGTGTATATAGTATATATGTGTGTGTATGTATGTGTATATATCATTCTTTCTCTAGTCTGTCTATCATCTATCTGTCTGTCTGTCTGTCTATCCATCCCAATATGTACCCTATAGTTCCTCTTATCAGGAGGTGGATAGCACATTTAGCTCAGTCTTCTGGGATTGTGTTTGGTCATACAGTATTGATCAGAACTCCTAAGTCTTTCAAAGCTGTTTATTTATTTATTTTTTTACAATATTGTTATTGTGTAATTTGTTCTCCTGCTTCTGCTCACTTTACTTTTATCCATTCAAAGAGGTCTTCCCAGGTTTCTCTGAAACCATCCCCTTCATTATTTCTTACAAGTCAATAAATAGCATTCCATCACAATCACATACCACAACTTGTTCAGCCATTTCCCCGTTGGTGGATACCCTGTCAGTTTCCAATTTTTTTGCCACCACAAAAACAAAACAAAAGCAAAACTACTTTAAGTATGCACATGTGTGTGTATGTATGTATGTTTTTTTAAAAGAGACTTTCCTAGAAATTGTTTTTTGGACCTGTGGTTTCACTGATAGCAAGAGCTACCAATAAAAAAATACCCTCTACTTTTGTATCTGGTTAGCTATTCTTCAATTTATAGTGTCAGAGAGTTGCCTGGGGCATTAACAGATTAAATGACTTTCTCAGGGTCACAGTCAGTATGCATCGGAATCAGAACTGGGACCCAGGTTTTCCTGACTTATGCTTTGCTGTCTCCCATTTAAGAAATCCACTCATATACTTACAAGGTTCTGTGATATCCTGGATTCAAAAGTTCCCTCTAATAATGTAAATCTCTACCCATTCATGCCTGACAATCCTATACGACTTTTACCCTTTCTTCCCAGAAATTTGTTATTAGGTGTCCACCCAACATGCTGAAGGCTGTCTTTTCTCCTGACATCACAGGGCAGTTAGGTGGTGCATTGGACAGAAGACTGGACTTGGAGGTAGGAGAATGAAATTGAATCTTACTAGCTGTGTGACCCTGGGCAAGTCACTTAGTCTCTATGAGTCTCAGTTTCCTCATCTATAAAATAGGGATAATAATAGCACTAAAGTTACAGGATCAAATGATAGGATGCATGGGGAATGCTTTGTAAACCTTAAAATACTACATTCATGTTAGGTCTTATTATCACAAAGGCACAAATGGAATACTTAGGCTAGTTGAGGCAGCGGATAGAGCATTGGACTTGCTGTTAGGAATACTTGAGTTCAAATCCAGACTCAGGAATTTATTAGCACCCTGGGCAAATCACTTAACTGCTATCTGCCTCTATTTCCTTATCTGTGAAATGGGGATGATAATAATAATAGCACCTACCTCCTAGGGTTGTTGAGAGGGTAAAATGAGATAGTTTATAAATTGCTTTGCAAACATTATACAAATACTAGCTTTCTTTTTTTCCTTCCTTTTCCTTCCTTCCTCCCTCTCTCCTTCCTTCTCTTCTTTCCTTCCTTCCTTCCTTCTTTCCTTCCTTCCTTCCTTCCTTCTTTCCTTCCTTCCTTCCTTCTTTCCTTCCTTCCTTCCTTCCTTCCTTCCTTCCTTCCTTCCTTCCGTCCTTCCTTCCTT
>CM053594.1:83740591-83758698 GCA_028646575.1 Pseudocheirus occidentalis
CCTCCCTTTTAAATTTTTAAAAAATCTATTTTAATTAAACATTTTTTTCTATTAATTAAACTCTACCTTTGCTCCCTTATACCTCACCTCCATGGAAATAGAAATAAAAATTATAATCTTAGAACAAATATTTATAGTTTTGTATTAGCCAAGTCCACAAATATATATATATATATATTTCAATCTTCACTCTTATTCCTTTACCTCTCTGTCAAGAGAGGTACCATGTTCCATTTTGAGTCTCTGGAATCATGGTTGTTCATTGTGCTACTCAAAATGCTAGTCTTTCAAAATCATCTGTCTTTGCAGTGTTGTTATTACTGTATAATTTTCTTCCTGATTCTATTTACTTCACTCTTCATCAGTTCATACAAGTCTTCCCAGGTTTCTCTGAAACTTCTCCCTTAATTATTTCTCACATTCATTTGTGATAACTGGTTAAGTCATTTTAGAGGCACTTCCTCAGTTTCCATTTCTTTGCAACCAAAAAAAGTTATTATAAATATCCTGATGCATATGGGTCCTTTTCCTCTTTCTTTGATCTCTTTGGGGGATGACCCTAGTAGCTGTTACCACATTTTAGGAAAACTGTTGATAAGCTAAAGAGCATCCAGAGTAGAGGTCCTTAACTTTTTCTACATCATAGACTCCTCTGGCCATATGATGAAACCTTCTCAGAATAATGTGTTTAAATGTATAAAATAAAATGCAAAGGATTGTAATGGAAATTAATTATATTGATATATACTCATCAAAATATTTTTAAAATAAGTTCACAGACCCAAGGTTAAGAGCCCCAACAAGAAAAGAAATCAGGATGGTGACATAAGACTTGAGGTTATATGATATAAGAATCATTTAATAGATTTGGGTATGCTTATACTGGTGGGGGGAGACTTGGGAAGAGGTGAGAAGGAAGACATTATAACTGAAAAAAATTACATAGCATTTGCTATGTGCTAGATAATAAAATAATTATAATAACTAAAATTTATGTAATTCTTTACAGTAATTATCTCACTTGATCCTCAAAACAACCCCAAGGGCCAGGTGCTATTATTAGCCCCATTTTACAGATGAGGAAACTGAGACAGAGGTTAAGTGATTTGCCCAACGTCACACAACTAGTAAGTGTCTGAGGCAGGATTTAAACTCAGGTCTTCCTGACTCCAGGCCCAGGACTCTATCCACTGTGCCATCTGGCTGCCCCAAGTATGTGATGTAAGGACTGTTATATGGGAAAATAATTAAGTTTGTTCTGCTTGGCCTGATATGGATAGATGTGGCAATGGATAGATATGGCAAAGAGGCAGATTTAGAGTCTCTGAAAGTAAAAGCTTCCCACCAATTAGAGCTACCCCAAAGCAGGACAAGTGCCACCTTGGGAAGTGGTGAGTTGTCCCTTATTGGAAGTCTTCAGGTGAAAGATGGAAAGCCACCTCTCAAACATTTTGTAGAAGGGATCCTTGTGAGATCCCTTTCCTACTCTGAGGTTCTGTGAATCCTCATATGAAGGGGTTAGACAAAAGCTTTCCAAGAACATGCCCGAGATCCCTTCTGTCTTCAAAAATCTCTTCAGTCTTCTAAGATCCCTTCAGTCTCTGACATCCATTATTCTAGGGTTCCTTCTATCTTCCTTTGTTCCTTCCATGGTTCTCTGACCCATAGGAAGGAGCAGTTTGGGTGAATCTGGCTAGACAGGGCTTCTAATGCTCAGTAAAAATATCATCTGTCTGAGCAACTGTGAATGACTTAGCCCTTCTCAGAAATTCAATGATCCAAGACAATTCCAAAGATCTCATGACAGAAAATGCTATCTGCCTCCAGAGAAAGAACTGATGTATTCTGGATGCAGATCGAAGCAGACTATGTTTCACTTTCTTTATTTTTTGTGGGTTTTTAAAAATTTGGTCTGTTTTCTTTCACAACATGACTATTATGGAAATATGTTTTGCATGATTGTAGATGTATAACCTATATCAAATTGCTTGCTGTCTCCAGGAGGGGGCAGGGGAAAAAGAAAAGGAAAGATTTTAGAACTCCAAAATTTTTAACAATTAATGTTAAAAATTGTTTTATGTGTAATTGGGGAAAACACTATTTTTAGAAAAAGAATATTGTCTGTCAACCTTTTCCATGAACCCAAGCTACAATGGAGAATTATCATCACCTTTACCCTTATCTGGGTATTGTTCTTTATACCTTCCAAAGGGCTTCACATTCTTATTTGATTCTCACAACTGCCCTGCAACCTAAGCTGGGATAGTGATGGGGGCTGGCCTGAGATCAGGGAAACTCACCAACCAGTACAGGCTGGTAACCTCTTCTCTGCATCCTAGAGTATTAGAGAATTGCCTAAAAGACAGACTAAATGACCTGCCCAGAATCACCTAGCCAGGTGATTCATCAATTCTGATGCAGAATTTAAACTCAGTACAACCTGTCTCCAAAGCTTGCTTGCTATTTACTTTACCTTAGGGCCACTCATCATAAGCAGGATAAGTTGTACAGAAAGAAACTGAGGCATGTATATGATAAATGACAAGCAGAGTTTGTGGCAGAAGCGGGACTGGAATTCACATCTCCTGACTCACCACCCTGTGCTAACCATAATCCTGAGGTCTTTGGTAAAAATTGTGAAGTGGCCTTAAGGTGCCTTCAACAATGTTTTCTTATTTTCAGGGTCCTCTTTCTTCCTCCACTATCAGCTCTAGGCAAGCTATGATCCAGACTTGTTTTCACTGGCTTAGAATCCTTCTGCAGCCTGGAGTTTGTTAAAAAACCAAACTCCCTCCCTTTTCCAACTCCTTCCCCCAGTGAAATGTGTTTGCTTGCATCTCTCACAATAGGCTACATGTACTTTCTAAAGTCTGGCAGGTGACACTTTGGTGGAATCATCCCTGCTGACGTGCTCCCAAAAGGGAACTGGCACTCCATCAGAGCAAGTAACACAGGGACATTTTAACAATGACTGCCTGCAGACAATGCTCCCATTTTGCTGCTTTGACTCAGTGAGCCAGAAAAGGAATTGGAAGTCAGGAGACTTGGGTTCTCGTCCTGACTGTGACTTTCACTCATTAGCTTAGAAACATAATGAACATTTCCCGCTAAGAGCTATGGAGATGAAATGTTAAAGAAGACATGCTTTCTGACCTCATGGGGTTTCCAGTCCAGCACAGGAATAAAGCACAGACTCAGAGACATACAATATACAATGATAAATCCAATGTAAAGATTTTTTTAAAACAATATTATGTTAGGGTCTTGGGATTATAAATTTCATTTTACAGATGAGGAAACTGAGGCTCAAAGAGGTTGAATGACTTGCCTAGGGTCACACAGGTTAAGTTGTAAGTAGTAGAGATGGAACCTTACCTATGCCCAGTGACTCCAAAGCCACCGTGTTTTCTATTGTGCCATGATGCCCCCCAAGGGGGAAGGGATGAGGGAGAAACTTGACCCCAACCACAGGGATCAGAGAAGGGTTCTGGAAGGGGGCAACATTTGATTTGAGCTTCAAAGGATGAGTGGGACATTAACAAGAGAAGAAAGGAAAGGAGGGCACTTCAGAAATAAAGAATAATGTAAAAATGAACCAGAGGCAGGGGAGTTTTAAGTGTATTCAGAACCAAAGATTAGTCTAGTTTGAATGAAGGAAAGTCATATGAGAAGATACTGGAATAGAAAGGTGGTACCATGTTGTGGAAAGCCCTCAATACCAAGTTAAGTAATTTGAACTTACTCAGTAATAATAGGGAGGGAACCACTGAAGATTGTTGAACAAAGGGGTCCATGACCAGCTCTGTCTTCTTAGCAAGACATTTCAGTTCCCTGATCTCAATACACTCATCTGAGCTAGATGTTCTCAGACCCCTTCTAGCCTTAAAATTCTGTGATCCTACAAATGGCACCATTGACAGGCTGACAATTTCAACCCAAGTAGAGGAGAAAATCAGGCAGAGATCCTCATCTTTACCCTGACCATTTTTAACCTTGCCACTACTGTTTCTACCATCACAGTGCCCTTCAAACTAGACCACCAGAGGCATGCCTGCAAGAAGCTAAGGCAGAGGGAGCTCAATACTTCCTGAAATACTTATTTCCATCCTCCCTGTAGCCAGTTGTAACCAGATCACCACTACCATTACCTCTGGAAAGCATATATTAATGGGTTGCGCTAGTGTTCCATTCAATGTCATTGTGACTTTTCAAGCTATAACTCTATTCCCTGGTCACCACTTCCATATGTATGCTGTCTTCACATCAGAATGTAAATTCCTTGAGGGCAGGGACTGTCTTGCTTTTGTATTGGTGTCTCCCAAATATAGCCTGGTGCTTGGCACATAGTAACAGCTTAATTTTTTTTAATTCTTCATTCATTAATCAGGTTGGAAACCATACACTGCCTTAGTTCATCAAAGTCTGAGCACGCCATCAAAAAAGAAAAAGTCGTTTATCCCAACGCCTTGTATGGGACCAGAGAGGAGATAGCCCATCTGTTCTCTGCTCTGAACAGATATCTGGAATATTGTGTGCTGTTCTAGGCATCACAATTTAGGAATATCAGAGATGAGCTAGAACAGTTCCAGAAGAAGGTGATCGGGGTGTTGAGAAGACCAGGGAATAAGTCACAAATGACTAATTCGGGGAAATAAAGGCATTTAGTCTCGAGAAGAAAAGACTTAGCAGGAAAATTATCTTCAAGTATTAGAAAGGCCAAGTGGAAGAGAAGTCAACCTTATCTTGCATGGCCTCCAAGATCACAACTAGGAATGAAAGACGGAAGGTTCAAAGAGACAGATTTAGATTTGATTCCTTGTGGAAGCATGGGTTGGATCAGATAACCA
Source organism: Pseudocheirus occidentalis (assembly GCA_028646575.1). NCBI lineage: Eukaryota > Metazoa > Chordata > Mammalia > Diprotodontia > Pseudocheiridae > Pseudocheirus > Pseudocheirus occidentalis. The sequence goes on from CM053594.1 coordinate 83,745,439, forward strand.
TTGGGGTCCTTCAAATCTCTGAGATTCAGTGATTCTCTAATCCATCCAAGGGGCTGGCAGCTACCCTGAAAGCCCAGAGAAGATTTGTAAAAGTAGACTCCCCTCCCCAGAAGCCAGATCTGGGGCTAATGCTCCTGGGCAAAAGGGGGGCTGCCTATAAATTGAGTCTGGCCATCAGGTCATTCTCTCTCTCCTGTTTCTCATAAACACAGCAGCAACATCAAATGAAATATGAGTTTATTCAGGGTTGGTGAATTTCCTAGTGTAGAGAAGGTGATCGCTATAGACATATGGCAGGCAGGCGGCTTTCAGAGAGTTACTGTGAAAACTGAAGTCAAACGTTTTCCAGGCCAGCACTTTGTAGGTGGTCCAGGTTCCAAAACCATAAATCAGCAAAGGGGTAACTATTTTTCCTGGCCCATCATGCGATACAATATAAAATTATTGTGCTTGGAACAGAGATGGGAGTAGAGAGAAGAGTTGGAATTTAGGGTTTTTAAAAAGTCCCCATAAACTTCATAATATGTGATCCTTCACAATATATGATATGTGTGTATACACACACATACCACATATATATACACATATATACACACATATATATGTATTTATAACATAAACATCAATACTTCAAGAATCCATGATTTCTTCAGTTTATGTCTTTCTTCCACCTGTAAAATGGAGACAATAATACTTTCCCCCATCTATCACCCAATGCCATTATAAGGATCAAATAAGATGACGGACATGAAAGTAGTTTGGAAACTCCAAATTTCTACATGAAGTCTGATAAATATATATAGATAGTCCAAAAATTGCATAGAAAAACTGGAGAGATGGGACAGTGGGCAAAGAGTTGGACCTCGAAATCAGTAATGACTGACTGAACGATAAAAAGCATTAATTAAGCACTTATTACTTGTTAAACATTGTACTAAGGGTCATGGAGACAGAAAAGCAAAATGTCTGGTGTCAAGGAGCTCCCATGCTAATTGGGGGAGAGAATACATAAAAGAAAGGTTTGCTTCATGGAAAATGGGAAACCCCAGAAATCTTTAGGGTATAGCTGCGGAGCGATTGGCAAAGACCAAACATCCTTAGGGCCCATAAGTGAACAGAATTAGGGGACTATAGAGAATGGAGGTAGGTCAGATGTAAGGCCTACATTCCTATAGTACATGGTAGCAAGAGAGATAGTAAGACCTGACGGTCCTTTGTTTCATAGGAAGGAAAGAATTGTTGACTTCCATCTCTTTCAAGCCCACTTTTAGCAGGGTGGCTCAATCAGTAAAATGGCAGAGGGGGAGCACACTTCTCTGGTGAAGAGTCTTCCCAAGTGGCCACTCTGAATGGGTCCTGGGAATATCCACTGTCTGGAGGAAGAGGTGGCAGGAAAAGCAAAGTGGGTTTAAGTCCTGCCTCTAAGACCTTGATTGTGTGACCCTGGACAAGTTACTTAACTGCTTTATTCCAGACAGTTCTCTAATTACAGAGCAATGGCCAATCTGCATTAATAGAAGGTTTTTTTTTCATTTGTTATTGTTGTCCAGTCATGTCTGACTCTTTGTGACTCCATTTGAGGTTTTCTTGGCAAAAATACTGGAGTCATTTGCCACTTCCTTCTCCAGTTCATTTTAAAGATGAGGAACTGAGACAAACAGTTCAAGACTTGTCCAGGGTCACACAGCTAGTAAGTGTCTGAGGCTAGATTTGAATGTAGATCTTCCTGACTCCAGGCCCAGTGCTGTCATTGTCTCATTAAGAGCTCCCTATACCAATGAAATCACACTTCTAGACACCCCCCAAAAATACTTATAGATGATTACAAAAAAAAGACAACATCTGCCCCTTTTCTATCGCTATGCAAGCAGCCCCAGGAATGAGGACCACTTTATAGTTTTCTTTGTTTCGTGAGTAGCCACGGCCAATGAATTTATAACCAAATGGTCTGCTTGTGAATAATGTGTCTTTTTAAATTTATATGTGCTTTACATCTCCTTTCATGACTGGGTGGATATGGTGGATATGTCCAGGCTTGGAAGTAACCCGTATGAGGTGGAAAGGCCCATGGTCCATCTGGTGGAGGCGACTGGTGGCAAGGGGAGTTTCTTCAGTGGATAAAGTGACTACCAGCAGGATGACGTCCAGGAATTGTTTGGACCGTGCAGAATGGAGATGAGATGTGGCCAGGCCTATTCAGTGGTTGCATAATTCATATTCTGGTATCTGTGACTCAACTGTGTAACAGAATATAATAGCAGTTAGAAGTTATGTCACTGATCACCTGTCTTGTAAATGTTCATTGTGAGCCATTTGTGTCTTTTAGAATTTCTTTTGTATGAGAGAGAATAAATACCTGTCCCATACCTGACTCATATTTTATATTTATTATCTTTCTACTTTTCCCTTTGGGGAGACTCTAAACATAAGCTACAACATCATTTGTAATTAATTTTATTTGGATCACCTGGGTAGGAGAGTTTAATGAGGTAAATTGTATGGGAAAAAAAAGCAGTCTCACCCCTCTCATTAAAGGGCATGCTTCTCCTGGACCAAACACAGTCTAGACTGAACACGTGGGTCCAGTGTGTGTCCAGTGCCCTAGTTCCTTAGCCTTGGCAAGAGTTTTATTGTTAGATAAGGAAAGGATTCCTGACAGTTATAGCAATAACAAAATGGAATGGGATGCCTCAGAAGGTTTTGGACCCGGCCCCCCTTTCTAAAAGTCTTTTTTAAAAAGCTAGATGATAACTCATTGGTTTCAACATAGAAATGATTCTTCCTCATCAATGAGTTGAACCAAAAGGCCCCTGAAACTAACTATGAAATCTATGAGTCTAAGGTCCCTTCCAGCTTGAAACATTCCAAGATTCTATGATAGTCTAGATTTTATAAGGAAAAAAGAAAAGAATAAAGAGAAAGGAAATGAGGGAGATAGCCATGGTAATGGAGCTTTAAAGAGATCTGGGAAAAGATATAGAATAGATTTTTGTTCATTTGTTTGATTTTTTAATTTTATTATTGTAGGACAACGCAACGCCTAGGATTTAGTGCCAACCACATATAAATAAAAAGTGGGAATATGAAGCAAAGGTTTGGGGTGATGTGGGATGCCCTATTATAGCCACCTACATGTAGTTTGATCCTTACCTTTCCCTACTTCTTTCATCTGAAAAAGACTGAAAGAGTCTTGGGCAGAGGGGATAACTGAGGTGCCAGGTAGTCACTTTATTTGGCAACATCCCACCTAAAATGAATCTAGGGACACAGCGTGTTGTTGTTCTGTAGTTTTTCAGTCATGTTCAACTCTTTATAACCCCATTTGATGTTTTCTTGGCAAACATAACTGAAGTGGTTTGCTATTTCCTTCTCCAGCTCATTTTACAGATGAGGAACTGAGGCAAATGGGGTTAAGTGACTTGCCCAGGGTCACACAGTTAGTAAGTGTCTGAGACCAGATTTGAACTCAGGGAAATTAATCTTCCTGGCTCCAGACCCAGTGTTCTATCTACTCACCTAGCTGGCACAAGATCCCCACAAATAAAGTAAGGAGGCCCAAGGAAAGGTGGGATAATGGGAAGAACAGTAGATTAGAATCATGGGAACAAAGTTCAAATCCTAACTTTGCTACTTTCTACCTGTGTGACCTTGGGTAAGTTATTTAGCTTCTCTGATTCTGTTTTCTCAACTGTAAAATGAGAGGGTTGGACTAGATAAGTTAATTATAAATTTCCTTCCAACTCTAATTTTTGATCCTATGAGCCTATGACTTTTTAACCCTAAGTCAGATAGAGGTTTGGGACAGGTTTATTGGCCTTAGTGAGAAGAAAGATAAGGTTCAAGGATACATTAAATGACTACAGGCTCTACTTACCTGACTGACTCTTCCGAAGAGTTTGGCACTCAGGAGGTAAAAACTCTTTTTCTAGAGGAAAAAAATCCAAGGCTCCTGGAACTTACTGATTTCCTTCTTGTTAAGGGGAGAAATGAAACTAGGGGTTTTCCCCTCACTGTATGAAGGGCCAAAGCTTAAGTCCATGGAAGCTAAGCTAAAAGGGACATCATAGAGCCCATTCTACCATGAAGCATCTCAGACAAAGGACTCCAACTGAATCCAGAATCTGGAAGCAGTAGAAAATTCTTACACACACACATGCCCAGCAATACAGCGTCCAGTAGCAACCGTTTGATCAGGATCTAGAAACCACAACCAGATGGACTAAGAACTACCTGGCATAGGATTATACACTCCAAGGAAAGACAGTCAATAGAAATAATAGGGATATCACCACCAAAAGATACAAGCAGTCCCACAGGATCAGTCTTGAACTATCACATCACAATTTTCCCTATATAGGTATGTATATATACTCTTCTGTGTTCTGGTCTGTGTATTTGTGTGACCATGTCTCAAGTTTAGGGGGGAAATGTTTTATAACTATTTTCTCTAACTGTTTTATTGCATTAAATGCTTTTGCTTTTAATTAATTTGGCCTTGTGGCTGATTAGTAGTAGTAAACAGAGCTTATGAGCTATAGGGTTTTGAGTAGGTGGTGCTTTGAACTTGAGGTGATTTGAAAGGTGGTACCCACCTGAAAAGGGCTGGAAGTATTTTCAACTCCAGGTGTTACATTAATATTCTCATCTCTTAATAGAACTGTCATTTTATTGACATAGAGTTCCTGGCATAGAGATCCCTTTTACCAATGCAGATCCAGAACTCGTCTGAAACTTTCTAGTCTTAGAGATGCTTAAGGGCACCTAGAGATTAAGTGACTTGCCCAAGGTCACCCAGTCAGTAGATATCAGAGGCCAGAATTGAACCCAATTCTTTCTGATTCAGCGATTAGCTCTCTATCCACTATGCCATACTACTAGTATCATATTAATTATTTTTGTGTGTCCCTTTCTATCCAATTAGTAAAATAGATTTAGAGCTGAAAGGGACCTCCAAGATCCAGTCCCCACATTTCACAGCTAAGTTTCTTGAGACCCGGAAAGGCAAAGTGACTTAACCTCAATTACTCACATTATGAGTGGCAGAGTTAGGATGTGAACCATGTCCACTGACTCAAAATGACCCTTTCAACCAGACCATACTTCCTCCAAAAGATGCAAATGGAACAAAATTTGGGCTTTTACTTAGAGATCTAGCTCCTGTTTTATTGTTGTTTGCTAATGAGCATTTGTTGTAAATGCTACATTTATCATAGCAATGATTTTCTTTTCTTTTTCATTTTTTTATTTTAGTAGAGTCTACACTCAGTAAATACTATTGGTCGCACTAGGGCCTAGTCTCTTCTAGGCCAAATGAATAATTTTAATGATACTTCACATTCATACAGTATTTTACAGTTTTTAAAGTGCTCCCCTCAGAACCACCTTGTACGATGGGTAGTATAAGTATTATTGTCTCTGTTTTGGAGATGAAGAACCTAGGACCAAAATGATGAGCCAACTTTTCCAAAGTCATACAGATATTAATAACAGAACTAGAATCCATACTCATCTTCTAATTCCAATTCTATATTCTTTCAGCTCCTCCATACTGTCTCTCCCCTCCTTCCTCAGCAAGACAGGATTTAGGGAAGTAAGATTTAAAGCTAGAAGAAGGAACTTAGAACAACCATCCTAAACCTGGAAATGACCAAAGAAGACAGCAGCTAATCCAGTCCTCTCATTTTACAGATGAGGAAACAAAGTCCTAGGGAATTTAAGTGACCTATCCAACTTCTGACTCCATTGGAGATGGAAGTGGAAGAAGATAAAGCCATCCAAAGTAAGTTCAGGAATATACCAACAGACCAAATTAAAGGAGGAAGAGGAAGATAGTTACAAGTACAGAATGAATTCAAAATACGGAGCCCTTGCTTTGACCTCCAGAGCCAAACACCCCAGTGTGAACGCCCTTCCTACCACAATGACAAAGGGTTAGGGAAAATGCATACTTCCGGACTTTGTTTTAAAGACAGAGCATTCAGCTCAGTGATCACAATGGGGCCACAAAACACAGGTCCCTGGTTCCTTTCATTCCATGTGCAGCCCAGAGACAGCCTTACATTCTTGGCCTGAATTTCAACTCTACATACCCCAGCTTGGAAGAAGACTCAAAATCACCAAGAGCCAAGCACATTGTTTTGTATACAGTTAAGTCCTCCAAAATTATCTGTTGATTTTGTAAAATTCGCTCAGATGAGCAATGGGCAATGGGATGAGCAATGAGGAACCAGCTTCTATTCATGCTTATCTCATGTGTCCTTGGATCATAATTATGAGTTCACCTGTTTTCCTTCCTCTTCACTTCTAAACTCCTTGGGAGCTGGGTCTGTGTGTTGTGTTTAATTTGTTAGTCCTTTTTCCTGCTGTCCCCACCCCCGAAATTATTTTGTATTGATTTTGTGCATATTTAGTCTTTTCTTACCTATAGAAATGCCTTCTTTCCTCTTCTGTAGAAAGTAAGCTCCTTGAGAGCAGACTGTTTTCAGTTTTGTCTTTGTCTCCCTAGCTAAATGCCTTCATAATTGCCACTTAATGTTTATTGAATGGAGAGAGAGAGAGAGAGAGAGAGAGAGAAAGAGAATATTGATATAGATAGATATAGGTTTAAGTATAGATAAATATAAGAAATTCTCACCAGACTGTAATCTAGACTCTTCCATCATGTTCCAGCTTCCTTGCTTCCCACCCTCCTTTGCACTTCCTTTTATATGTTTCCTTCCCCTGGTAGACTATAAGCTCCTGGAGGGCAAGCATCATCTTTCTGTTTGCTTGTATTTATATTTCCAGCACTTCATCCAGAACTTAATAAATGCTTGTTGGCTAACAGGTTGCCTGGTATAGAGAGCTCTCCATGAGGAAACTCTGCCTATTAAAGCAGGTCACTGGGGCACTGAAAAGTTGAGCGACTTTCCCCAGGTCACACAGCCAACGTGTGCTGTCTTCCTGACTGTAAGCCTGACTTTTTATCCACTATATCCTACTTCATCTCTGCCTTGCAAATCATGGCATTTGATAAACATTGGCTGAATGAACAAATGCAAGAATGAATGACATGGATAGTTCCCTCTCCTGTTGCCAGTATAGACATAGTCCTATTTAGTTCCTCATGCTTTATGCTATCATGAACCTCTGGGCCTCCGTACAACTTTTAGACTCATCCAAACTTCTCTGTAGGGCCATTGCTAAAACAAATTACACTTTCTCAGGCCTCATATAAGCCTAAACATTTGACTATAGTAAACCCAGAAGCAAGGGGAAATCAAAAGGAAGGAGAAAACTCAAAAGGGCCACAGGCCTCCCAAGGGGATTATGTGACATAGATGGTGGAGGGGGTCTTGTTGCCAGGCAACTCATATTGCCTTGGTTCTGACTAAGAACTTCTAGCTGAATCACTTTCTTCATTTCCTTCCTGAATCAGTGACCTAACTGCCTTACCCTTGGGAGGAAAAGAACAGCCCAGACATGAAGGAAAAAGGTTCTGCAGTCACCACCAAGTGAAGTCAAGAGAAGAGAAAATCCTGAACCAGGACTCACATGCCCATAGTCACAGTAAAGGATTTTGGCTGGCCCATGAAAAATGCAGAGGATACTTTCCTCAACATTTTTTGCCAGCTACCCAAAATCATTTGGCAGGCCACAAATTGTACAGGCCTAGGTAGGTAAAGTAAATGCAAAGCACTTTGTAAGCCTGAAAGTGATATGGAAATAGTGGTAGATATCTGACTTTCGCTAGCAGCCATTCTGTCCCAGGGACACTGAGTCAAGGCAGGAGGGAGACTTTGGCCTAGTGTCATCCCCTACAGCAAGATTCGGATGTTTTAGGTTTAGATTTCTTTACTCTGTAACTCAAAAATCCTAACCTCAGACAGCTAGGTGGCACAGTGAATAGAGCACTGGCCTTGGAGTCAGGAGGACCTGAGTTTAAATCCAGCTTCAGACACTTAACACTTACTAGTCATGTGACCTTTGATAAGTCATTTAACCCCAATTGCCTTCCCTTCCCCTCTGAAAAACAAAACAAAAAAATTTTTACTTGCTTTAAGTCTGTTTCATGCTATTGGGGGGGAGGGTAAAGGAGGGCACAGTGTGCTATCATTTCCTGGCTATAGGGAACAACTGTGAGGAAATTCTTCTACCCATGAGGATTTCTAACTCAGTAATTTATGGTTTTAAAGTGTTGCTTGAGGTACTGAGAGGTTAGTGAACTGACCAAGGTCATGTGCAGGACTTGAACCCAGGTCTTTCAGACACTAAGACTGGCTCTTGATCTACTTATTCATGCTACTTTTATTTATGCTTCTTTGATATCCTTAAATTCTAGTAAAGTCTTCTTGAAAAACCTAAACTCTATCAAGTGCTCTTAGAGGGAGGGAAGGGGAGTGGTCACATTTAGAACATAAAAATTTGGAGAAACTGGACAGTGGCTGATAGTAGCAGTAGAGTAGAGAGAAATAGAAGACACTATCTTAATAGATTTGAAACAGTGGCCAGTAACGGCCCAGTCAACACAACAGGGATTTCTCATTTTGCCTACACAGATTACAACCTATCTTTAAATATCTGACTCTTCATCAGACCCCATTTGGGGCTTTATTGGCAAAGATACCAGAGTGGTTTGCCATTCTCTTCTACAGCTCATTTTACAGATGAGGAAACTGAGGCAAACAGAATCACACAGCTAGTCAGTGTCTGAGGCCAGATTTGAACTCAGGAAGAAGAGTCTTCCTGACTCCAGGCCCAGCACTCTATGCAGTGCACCACCTAGCTGTCCATCTCTAATTTAATAAGTCTTAAAGAACTGACTGACTCCCAAAGAGATGAAGTGATTTGCTCATGGGCACATAGCTAAAAAACATTGAAGAGAGTATTTGAACCCAGGTTTTCCTGCCTTCAGGTCCAGCACTAAGCTTGCTCCTCTCAGTAGAAGGAATAAAAATCCCTCGTAGGATTTAGTCTAGTAACTTCCTTCTTTCGTGAGCTTATTTTCCTCATAGGATAGTTTGCATCTGGAAGGAGTCATAAAGGAATTCATAGGAGAATAAGTTTAGGGCTAGAAGGGACCTTGGTGGTCATTGAGTCCAACACTTCACTTTGTAGATGTGGAAATGGAGGCAAAGGCTTAAGTTACTTGCTCAGGGTCACAGAGCCAGGAAGCATCTGAAGCAGGATTCAAAATCAGGTCTTTTTAACTCCAATCCTTTTATCCACTTAGCTGCCGCAAATTTTATCTCCAAATAAGAAAAGTGAAGCCCATAAAAGCTAATATGATTGACCCAACTCATAAAGAGAATACATCAGACCCAGAGTTTGGATCTGGAGCCTTCTATCAAATACTCAAGGCTCTTCATACCCCAAAAGAGCCTTCAAAACAAATGTCCAAGGGCACTCAACCATATTTGCCACATCCTAGGATGGCTGTGCCTTTATCCTCAGCATATCAATGAATTTCTATTTTCTGAAGCCCTTGGATAAATTCAGGTACTCCCTGTGAAAAATATTTTACTTCTGGGTTCCCAAGGAACATCAGAATCCCTTCTCAGCCATATCCCTTCCCAAATGACTTCAAAACTGAACATTGATAGCCCCTTGAAAATATTAATACAACAACTGTACCAGCCCACTCCCTATCCCAAAAGGCACACCACTAATGAAATGAGTGTGCTTTTTCTTTTTCTTCCTGTTCCTGCAGCATAAATTCTAACTCACTCAGGCCCAGTGGGTGGGAGGCTATTTCTCAGACTGTCTTACAGCACAAATTTCAAAAACTGTCTAGCTCATTACCGGAGCACAGGAAGATCCTGACACCCATCTGCCCTCCCATTGGCCCTCCCTCAGCTGCCCCTCTTTCCAAAGCATCCAGCACCGTCATTCTCCCTGTGGTGAGCTGAAATCTAATCTGCAGCATCTTACTGAACTTAGTTATGAGTCATTTTTGTTCTCTCATCATTGTCCCCTGCATCTTTTTCAGTAATACAGAAATCAGCCACTTGAGATCATTCCCGTCCTTGAGGCCGGTACTTCAGACCATCTGGTAGCCAGGATGTGCCAAAGTCACCTATTAGGCCTGAGCACTCTTTGTCATCACCCTCATGATTGCTCTTCTACCAGGAATATTTAGGACATTGTTCACCATTCTAAGTATTACATTAAAATATTCTCTTTCATGGTCTCCTTGCTAGACAGTCCTGCCTGGGAAGGTCTGAGATCATTGTATTAGATAATGCTACATATGACAATCAAAATAATGTCATTCCTTATTATTCATTATACTAACTTGCTTTTTAAGGGGATAAAAGGCATGCTGACTTAGAAAACCAGAGAGTAGTACTTCATAAGTCCTTGGATCTGAAGAATAGACATTGTCTGGAGTCACTATCTTTATCATACTCCTCACTATTATCAACAGCCATTGCCGTATGAGTAGCATTCTGGGGCTTGTAAAGTGTTAAGGAAAACATAATGTCAGACAGAAGACAAAATTCTACCATTCTACCAGAGAACAGAAAGGTGGAAGGACATAAAGATACATCCTTCAAAGGATCTCATCCACATACATTCCAAAGGTACAGATCACAACCCAGCCAAACCTTCTTATCCTGCGGTACCTGAGCTCAAATCCTCTCATAAATTCTTCATAGGACATATTCCTGACATGCTAGAGGACTTCCTTGAGCTTTCTAGGCATTGTACAGATACCAATGCAAAACAAACTGAAGACTTGGGGACCATAACGGCTACTTTCAAGCATTTGAATGGATGCCAAATGGAGGAGAGATTAGCTTTGTTCTGCTTGGTGTCAAAGGAAAGACTCAGGAAAAAGAGGAGAAGTTTCAAGGAAACTATCATTTATTGTTTTTGTTGTCATTATTGATCCTTCATTCTTGAAGAGGACCAATGGTGAATTGGATTTAAGTGAGGTAGAGCTGTGCAAAGTCATCAACCTCACTTTCTCCTCCAGAATCATCAGAGTCCAGTGGTAAAACATAAAGTAGTAGGTAATGGTGCCCTTCAAGGAGACAAATTTAGGGTCAATACCAGGGGAAAATCCTAACCTTTAGAGCTATAGCAAAATAAAATGGGCTGCCTCAAGATCTGGTAGGCTTCTCCTCCTTGGAAGGCTTCAAGTAGAGACCAGATGACCACTTGTCATGTATGTTAGCATTGGAATTTCTTTCATGTATGGGTTGGACTAAATTTCTATTCTGATCCCTTCTGACTTCCAGATTCTGTGATTCCATGTTGTCCAGCACGTGGTTTTCACTTCTCAGATAGCCAGCATCCTTCTGCAGTCATACATTCCTTTGGTGGTACCTTTTGCATTACTTTTCTTGCACATTCTCTTGCAAGTAATATGTTGCAGCCCCCTCATACACATGTGAAGCTTTTAATTCGTCAAAAACTGCAGTACCCCATGCTTTACTAATTTATAGCATGGCCAATCTGCTATTTAACATTTTTCTCAATGACTTGGATAAAAGCATAGGTGACGTGTCTATGAATTGTGCAAATGATACAAAGCTGGGAGGGATAGCTAACATGTTGGATATCATAATCAGGATCCACAAGGATCTTGTCAGGCTACAGCACTGGACTGAAGGCAATAATAGGAAATTCAATAGAGATAAAAGTAGAGTCTTGTATATAGATGCATGAAATCAGCTCCCCAAGTGTAAAACGGGGGAGACATGATTAGACAGCAGTTGTTCTGAAAAACATATAGAGGTTTTAGTGAACTGCCAGCTTAATATTAGTCAGTAGTATAACATGGCAATCAAAAAGAGCTGATGTGATTTGGGGTTGCAATAAAAAAGGGTTTAGGAGTAACTAGGTGACATAGTAGATAAAGCACCAGTTCTGGAGTCAGGAAGACCTGAGTTCAAATCCAGCCTCAGCTGTGTAAGTCACTCAGCCAGGATAGGGAGAAGAAAAAGGAGGAGAGGGAGAAAGAGGAAGAAGGAGGAAGAAGAAAGGAGAAAGAAGAAGGAGAAGGAAGAAGGAAGAAGGAAGAAGAAGAAGAAGAAGAAGAAGAAGAAGAAGAAGAAGAAGAAGAAGAAGAAGAAGAAGGTGGTGACTTTGGGAGAGAGTAAAGGCACAGGATATAGAGAGCTTTCTGAAGGAATTTAGGAAAGGAATGAAGGGTAGGTAGGAGAAAAATAATAACTGGTAAGGATGACAGAATAAAGCGAAGGCCTTTTTTTAAGAACTAAGAGAGACACGGATATGCTTGCAGGCATCAAGGAAGGAAGACACACATCTACATCACTCCCCTCAAAAGTCTTCAGTGGTTCTCTATTGACTTTAGGAAAAAATAAAAAACCCTTAGCCTAGAATTTCAAGCCCTCCACAATGTAGTTCTCATCTCCCTTTCTAGTATGATTTCTTACTCTTATCCTTCAGTCCCTGTTCATTTCCACAGCCATCCTTGCTAGCTATTTACTGCACAAATCATTGAATATCTCAACTCTCTGCCTTTGTTCAGGTGGTCTCCCTAAAATAGAATGCTCTCTCTCCTCACTCCTGACTTGTGGGACTCTTGGCTCCATTCATTACTAAGCTCAGCTGCCAACTAAACAGAGCTAGAATTAGCCCAGGGTAGAAGAGACTTTTTCCCAAATGCTTCTACCCCAAGGGGTCATTCTCAGCCTCCCCCCAAAACCAGGATCAGCTGAAGGAATCAACACAAAGTGTATCATACTCAGGCTACCATCACCCACCTATAGTAAACCCAATCTTAGTCTGCTTTAATTTTTATCCTTCCCACATTCTCCCTTCCCAATGTTCCCCTTAGAGCCCTCCTTTCTGTGTGGATAAAAGCAGAGATGACATGTCACATACATAGCTGGTGCAATGGATAGAGTGCTGGGCCTGAAGTCAGGAAGACTCATCTTCCTGAGCTCAAATCTGGCCTCAGACACTTAGTAGCTATGTGACCCTGGTCAAGTCACTTAACCCTGTTTGTTTCAGTTTCCTCATCTTTGAAATGAGCTGTAGAACAAAATGACAAACCACTCCAGTATCTTTGCCAAGAAAACTCCAAATGGGTGCAGCTAGGTGACACAGTGAATGGAGCACTGGCCCTGGAGCCAGGAGGACCTAAGTTCAAATACGGCCTCAGACACTTAACACTTAATAGTGGGCAAGTCACTTAACCCCAATTGCCCTACCTTCCCCCCTCCAAAAAGGAAATAAAAAAGAAAGAAAGGGAGAAAGAAAGAAAGGAAGAAAGAAAGAAAGAAAGAAAGGAAGGAAGGAAGGAAGGAA
>CM053594.1:83764844-83785133 GCA_028646575.1 Pseudocheirus occidentalis
GGGGCAGAAAGATCTGGAGTGGGACATTTGGGGAGAAAGGTTTAGATTGAGGGGGATGGGAATAAGGGAGTAGGCAGTGAGGGATAGAAATGAGGTAATAACAGGGAGAGGAAGGGTTCAGAATTACTGAGTGGGAAGAATATGAGGCAGTAAATGTATGCTATTCATTAAGGAATAAGTCCAGTAAGTGAAAAGAGGTCCATTGAGAGAATGTTTAAGACCCTCCTTCAAGTCTCAATGTCATAGGAGATAGAAATGTTGAATCCTATGAAGCCCAGGAAAGCCACCTTATAACTGGCAAGGAACAGGTGAAGGTATGGCCTGGGGGAAGTCCTGATAGGAGGCAAGACTCAGTAATGTGATGTAGTTTGATTGGAAAAAGATTTTTGGAACACTGGAGAAGGCCCTAAGGCAAAGAAAGAAGCCAAAGAAAGGCACCCTGGATCCATAACCGATTAAAAGATCCCTGGAAAGTATCTGTAACAAAGGGGCCACAGTCTGGTGGGCTGGATCTGGAAAAGATGCAGGAAACCCGAAATGTGTCTGAAGCAGAGAAGCCCAGACTATGGTAATGGATCTCGAGTTGACCCAGGGCTCCCTGGAAAATTCCAGGAGCAAAGAGGCCAGGTGGCACAGAGCTGAACAGATCTGCACTAATGGTTGCCCAACTAATTCTTGTCATAGGCAGGAATTGGACCCAATTCTCTCTTGACTCCAAATACACTACTCTTTCCCCTTATCACAGTACCTTTCACAGAACAGAAAATAAGATTAAATGTTAGAGCTAGAGATCTTAAAACATGTGATGGTAGAACCTCAGAGATCATTTGGTCTAAATCAGTGATTCTCAACCTTCCTAATGCTGTGACCCTTTAATACTCATATGTGGGTATTGTGGGTGGACTCGCCTGGAGATGGATAGAGGAGCGGTGTCTCAGTTCCTAAGACCATAGGAAATATGTGTTTCCCGATGGTCTTAGGTGACCCCTGTGACCCCTTGAAAGGGTCATTTGACCCCCAAAGTGGTCGCGACCCATAGGTTGAGAACCACTGGTCACTCAAAACAATCATTAAATGAGGTGCTTTGTTAACTATGGATCAGAATGCCAGAGATCATAGTGTACTGGGCAGGTAGATCTGGAGTGGGACATTTGGGGAGAGAGAGCACCTTATATGATGATGTCCAAAGTCATCCATAAGCATATGTAATTAGAGGCATAGTGGATGATTCTTATTCAGTCTAGTGCTCTTTCTACTGTACATCACTGGTAATCCGTCAACAATTCTGCTAGAAATATTTCAGCTTTCAGATGTTTCATTTCTTAGTTGCCATTTGAGTTTCTTAAAGAATATATCGAGACAATTACCTTTCAGATAACAAATTTCTCTCTTCTAAACCCCATGAAGTTCAGCTCTTTCCCATTAAATTCCAGAGGTTACTACCATTGTAGCTGATGAGGAGGGACCTACCTGGATATCTGGGACACATAAATATACAAAGAAATACAGACATGTGAACACATATACAGAGTAACACAGATAAAGCTTCGCTTGCCAATTTTTTTGCTTCCCATTTGCAAAGTGCTACTAACTGGGCTTGCTTAGAATAAATAAATCAACATGTTACTCATGAAAAATGCAGTGATTTTCTTTCATAGAACGAAAGAAGTTCAAAATTAGAAGGGACACTGGATTACATTGATCTCAATCTGCATCCTACAAAATATCAAATAAGTGATTACCCTTTGCATTCGGGCTCCAATGTTTAGATGCTAAGAGACACTTGGATTATCCACACAAACTCATGCTCTGTATCTAGAGCAGTTGGCTCAGGAAAGTACTTAGATAATCCAGGTTGGTATCTTGTAAAATGGGTGGTGATGGTGGTGGAAGTGGGAGAAGGGGTTTCAGAAGGTAATTTTGCCTTTTTACAAGTTGTTGATAAAAATGTTAAAACAACACAGGGTCAAACAGATCCACTGGGGCGCTGAACTAGGGAACTCCTTCAGTCTTAACATTAAACCACAGGTTGTCAGTCAACAAGCATTCATTAAGTTCCTAGAACAAAACAGGTGTTTAATAAATGCTTGTTGATTGGTTGAGTGATTGATTACTACTTGAAAGGCACTGGGGACTCTAAAAGACTAAGAAACAGGACCAGTCTACCCAGAAGGGGTTTATAGTCTAGCATGTTTTAGAATCTTGCAAAAAAAACAAAAATGCAAAGCATCACCAAGTTTTAGAATCTTGGAAAAAAACTCCCCTCAGGGATTATACAAAACAAACAAATCCCTGAGGGGATTTAGGACAGCTCTTAAGAAAAAACAAACAAACCCTGCATCTCCCCTTTCCCCAATCTTTTTGCCTCTTTCATTGGCACGTCTTCAGATGCCATTGCCTTCCCTCATTTGAAAATCAAGATATGTGCTTTTCTCTAGTTCTGCAGCATCTCTCTAATTTTCTAAGATCTTTCAAAAATCACTTACTGCAGCAATTCCATCTGCCAGTCTTACTGGCATCATGGAAAGAGTTATCAGATTTAGAGTCAGATCCCAATTCTGCCAGTTACCAGGTTTGCAATCCTAAGTAAATAACTTTTCCTCTCTGGCCTTCAGTTTTTTTATCTTTAAAATGAGGATCTTGGACCATATAATTACTAGTCATATGCCCAACTGTGATCCTAATCCATTCACAGAACTCTGCAAAGATAAAGGAAAAAAAAATCAGAAAATTTTTTAAGTCTAAAAGCACTATGAAGTATTGGGGTACTGCAAAATTACAGGAAACTGACTGTGTCCTAAATTCATTTCCACCCAATGTATGATCTCTGATAGTGCTCTGTCTCTGATTAGATGCCATAAAAGAAATCCTTTCCCAGAAACAGTTTGTAGGGTCACTATAATCTTGGAACTCCATGGTTAGATACCTGTAATCCCAATACATGTCTTGCTGTATTGGGAAATGTCCTTACTCTTCATAGGCTGTTTTTACAATGTATTAAATGTAAATACCCTGACAAATTTCCTTTGGAAAAAAGGTGAAGTTTTCCCTAATTCTAATTTTTTCATGAAATGTGATTTTTTTTTTCCTCCAAGATTTCATAGTTTTCAGAGTTAGGGCAGGAAAAAGAAGACTAACATTCTGATTGGAACCTCAGCTCACATTGTATACTTGGAGGGCAGGCCAGCAATATTTGTTCATTCAACAAACATTAAAGTGCTTACTACGAGCAAGGTCCTGTACTAAGTAAGCACTATGTAAGCTAAGTAAGAAAGGGAGGAAAGGAAGGAGAAAACAAAGGAAAGGAGGAAAAGAAGGAAGGAAGAAAGAAAGGAACAGAGGGAAGGAAGGAGAAGGGGAGGAAGGAAGGAAAGAAGAGAGAAAAGAAGGTAATGAGAGAGGGAAGAAAGCAGAAAGGAGAGAGGGAGAAGGGAAAGAAGGAGGGAAAAGGGGAAGGAGAAAGGGAAAAGGGGAGGGAAGGAGTCATTTAAAGTACACAGAATAAAGCAAAAAGAAGTTCAGAAGGGGATGCAGAGGCCAATTTTGTTACTCCAGTGTTAAATGTAATGTATACTTTTAAAAACTTCCACTATATGCAAGTTTATGGTTTCATACAGAGTCCCTTTTTTGTTCTTTTTATAATAAAACATTCATAACTGGGGCTGGGGGGAGAATGTCACAAGAGGGTATACATCAGAACCTCTGGTCTGCCCTGGTTGGAACATACCTCAGGGAGGGCAGAGCCTGTACCCGGGTCACTTGTCAGGAAACATGTGGCACAAGACTGATGCACATATCACTTTGAGATAACAGCAGGCCATAAAGGGTGCTCCCTTGGTCCTCCATCCTGAGACAGGAAGGCAGGTGTGTGTGGGAGGGAGGGAGAATGAAGTGAGGCGGGCAGGAGAAGTGAGTCAAAGTTAAAGCATACTAAAGCTCTTTTAGATTGAGTCACATGCTTCCCTAACAATGACCAGAACAGAGAGGTGGCAGGGTGGATAAGTGGGGCTTCAACTTACCCCTTACAGAGTTTATAATAAAAAAATAAAATGAGTGGTTTGATCTGGACCCTTTAGGGGCCCTTCTAGCTCTGATGTTCTATGATTCTGATCTCTGGTTCAATTCAACAAATATTTATTTAGCATCTTGTCTGTTCAATGTACTGGTCTATAACAGTATATCTCCCCAGTCTGTGTGCTTTGGATTCAAAAGGCAGTATAAGGCACAACACAAATACCCATAAGGGTAATAACTTGTTTCAATTTCCTAGTGGAAAAAGGCTGAAGAACTCAGTTTAATTCCCAGGTGTCCCTCCATTTACACTTAAAAAGAACTCTGTGTGCTTGGTACATTCCAGTGTTGGTCTGTTTCCTCTGTGGAAACAGAGTTCCTTGCTAACTCTAGACAGGGAGAGCAGAGGCGGAAACGGCAGTCCGCTCTTTTACTATAGGTATTGTTCAGAAAAAAAGGACATTTGAATGATTCAAGGATGTTTAGTCAGAATTTGCATGGATGTTATCTGACTACTCTATTCTCTCTCCAATTTTTTTTTTCCCCAATATGGCTTAGAACAAATCCCATACCAGGGTGTCCACTATAATAGAGTTGAAAAACAGTTGAAACTGAAATTCAACCTCAGTTATTTATGAGTTTGTGATCCCAGACAAGTCACTTAACCTCTCCTTGCCTCTGTTTCCTCAATTACAAAATGGGGAAAATAATAGCATTTTTCTTCAAGGGTTACTTTGAGGATCAAATGAGATAACAATTGACTTTATGATCCTACCCTAAGTTTTCATTAGCAAGAAAATTCCAATGATCTTACCATTCCTTCATTCACTTAAATATTTACTGAGAGCAAGGGAAGACATCACCCTCCTGATGTCTGTCACTGGTCCTCTTCCAGAAAGGACAAACAATCCCAATCAGCTCCACAGGCTTACAAAACCATGAGCCTTTGTATGAAGTTTGACTGTTCACACAACCTTTCCCTCCAAGGTTTGGACCTACTTGTTTATCCTTTGAGGTAACATGGTTGGATTTTTTTTAAGTTAATTAATTTATTATATTTTAAAATTCATTTAAATTTTAATTTATGGAACAAAAGCATCTTTATAACATTGTATAATAAAAAAGATGATTTGCACATGAAACTGCAAATCTATTCTGTACCATTTGCTATTCCTTTTCATTATAAAGTTATCACATTAATTTATTTTTTTTCCTCACCCTCCACCCTAGAGATGAAACCTTGTTGATTGATTGACTGAACTGTGATTTCACTGGTACAAGGGAACTCATGAAGAAGAATCTCACTTTACCAATGCAGATGGGCTCCTACTTTGCAACTTACAGTCTTAAAGAGTTTCCTGTGGACACTGAGAGATTAAAAGACTTGTACAAGGTCACACAGTCATTACATGTTAAAGGCAAGACCAAAACCATGGTCTTCCTGATTTTGAGGCTCATTCTCCATCCACAACACCAGGCTGTATCTCCCATTGGCACCTTGTTAAAAGGACAGAAAATAACACATGATTAAGTCTTGGTAACTGAGGCTGCCCCAAAACAAATTGGTTGACTCAGATTCTTGGGAAGACAGCCTTTGTTGAGAGGACCTTTTTATGGATATATAAAAATGTGCAAACTTAATACTTTTCAGATTTTTTTTGCAATAAGGAGGGTGTCGAGTTGGGGGTTCAAAAAGATTTCTTCTCAAACCCCATCCCCTAGGAGTTGTTAATAGCATCTTTGGTGCAGAAGTACAAAGGAGGTACATGCTCAACCAAGCAACCCCTGAGTTCCTGGCTGTTTCTTATCTTTCTGTTTCCCTTTCTAAGCATGTCATTAAAGAAAATGGAGGGTAGAATTACCCTGCCTAAAAGGTAGCAGCCACTGGGGCCATATGCAGTATCCTGCAAAAGAATAAATGAGCCACATGCCCCAGAGGTCTGTCTGTAGATGATGTCATTCCTGTATCCCTACCTCTTAGTTGAAAGAGGAGAATATCTTGGAAAAAGTGATCTCAGAATCTAGTCTTCTAACCTAATTAGAGAGATTTCTTAAACAGCTAGCCCTTGTGGGAGAAAGAGATTCACTGAATAACAGGAGGGATGCATCTCTATCAGCGTCATGATCTGTTCCCCTCAAGAAAAGACCAAACCATGGGGCATCACTGAGCCAGAAGGACCCTGGGAATCTGATAGAAAAGCAGGACTCACCAAAAGAGAGGAGAATAGAATTCATGAGCTACCATGAGAATCTTACGTCTTCCATGTTGGTTTATTGACTCCTGTAAATCCTTTACGTGTTCTGTATTTTCCATAGTGTGAAAAAGAGGCTGACCTGTACCTAATAGGCATGTTACATTAAGTTCTTTTCTAGAAGCAAAGGATTCTGCTGGCCACATTTGTGGAAACCTAGTCACTGGTTATTCATGAGTTATATTTGGAGATTTACTAGGTAAACTCTGGGTAAGGGTATACCAAACCAAAGGGATAATGATCTTTTGGGATAGCTCGCTCCCATTATTAAATCTGTTTCATGCAGGCCCAGAGTTTGAAGTAGGGGTGGGGGAGAGGAAGGGGCCTGAGCCATAGATTAGACACATATTATGTACATAACAGTGTGTTATCCGTCATGAATGACTCTAGCTACCCAGGATGAAAACATCAGTCATCTTTGGCTCTTCCATTTTCCTGACCCCCTATGCATAACCAATCAGTTGACAAGTCTTGTTCATTCTGTTTCTGCAAAATCTCTTGAACCCATCCCTTCCTTTCCATTTCCATTGGTACAACCCTTTATCACCTCTTGACTACACTATTATCCAAGCTTCCTAATTGCTCTCCCTGCCTTCATTCTCTCTCTCTGATAATCCATCCTTCACAAACTTGTCAGAATAATACTCTCAATGCACAGGTCTAATTATGTCAATGCCCTACTCAAAAACATTCAATGACTCCCCATTGTCTACAAAAATAAATACACAAAGTCCTTAGCTTGGCTTTCAAGGCACTCATGAAATCCAACTCCAACCTACCTTTCAGACATTCCACAGTAGATTTCTGATGTACTCTCTGCTCTAATTAAACTGGACTATTTGCTGTTCCCCCTTTCAGTTTTCCATTTCTTACCTCCACATATTTGGACACACTGTCTGCTATGTGTCAAATGGATTCTCCCTCTAACTCTGCCTCCAGAATGCCTTCCTTCAAGGCCTAGCTCATATGGTACTATCTCTCCCCCTCTTCACTCCCAAAATCTCTGCCTGAAAACCCTGGCTACAAATGATCCCATCTTCCCCGCGCCACACTGTCGGACCACTCCTATGTAACTTAGTCCAGATTATATCACAGTCATTTGTATATTGCTCATGCCAGCTACTTCCACTTAAGTCCCAATTCTTGTGCTTCATAATTTATCTCTTTGGGCCCCATTTCCCTCATCTGTAAAACAAATCAATTTCTAATGTCAAAACCTGGTCAAAAGCTTCTACAATTATGATTCTTAGATCAATTCACACCATTCATTCATTCATTTGGGGAGTTTTGTTTGTTTTGCCTTTTTTCTTTTTTTGGTGACACTAGGTTTCTCCATCAAGGGCAGGCTACAAGGCCAGAGGCCCCTCAAGGGCCTTATTCCATTGCTGATTGGCAAAGCAACTTTGAGCTGCTCCCTTTCCCATCGGGCAGGTTGCCTTCATTTGACAGGCTCTTCTTCTTCCAGGTTTTAGTCATGAGAGCTCCCCATATTTGGTACCAGATTTAGTGCAGGCCCCTGACTGACATTAGACCTACTGCAGCTCACAACTCCTGAGCTCAAGTGACCCACCAGCCTGAGCCTGCCTGGTAAGTAACAGGGATTACAAGCATGTGTCACCATCCCCAACCCATTCACTCATTTGTTCAAAAACTATTTATGGGAAACCCATTATGGTCTCAGTATTATGCTAGACATTATGGGGCCACTTTTTAAAAAGCATAAATTATAGTTCTTTTCCTCAAGGATCTTATAGCATATATCTGCAGAGACAAAGCAAACACACACATTTTAAATAACAACACAGACAGGATATGATTAAGTGCTAAAATAAGTAGGCTTTCTATTATACCACAAAGTCTTCCTTTAGACTGCTCTCCTTCGGCAGTGGTAACTGTATTGTGGGGGTAATCAAAGCATTACGGAAATTTTACTATATTAAGGTTGTGAAAAGTATTTACTTCTGGGGACCTGAAGGTGCTGGGTAACTGGGTTAAATACCACATAGGAGATGTAGGTCAGCAGGGGTGCTAGCTTCAGCAGAGGAAACACTGGGCCTGGGTTACAATGACACTGTGTTTTTGCATTGTGGTGTTATGTAACTAGCCTGGCAGTCAACTCAATAAGATACTCATTCAACCAGTCTTCATGGATCATCCATGATATGTCCAGCATTGTTAGATAATGCTAAGTGATGGGCATAAGAAATGCAAGTGCCTATTTTCATGGAGCTCATGATCCAGTTGGGAAGACTGCATATAATTAGGAAGCAGTAAACTTGAAATCATGGAGTAGAATCAATGAATGGCAAGGTTGGAAGTGACCCAAGAGGTCATCTGGTTTGATATCTACTGAAGAGAAATCTCCTCTACAACATTTCTAACAAGTGGTCATGAAGCCTTCACCTGAAGACCTCCAATGAGAGGGAACTCGCTATTTGTCAAGAAGAGAAAGATGAAGGGCCTTGAGTTCATGCCCTAGGAGGCTTGATTAAAGGAATTGGGGATGTTTAGCATGGAGAAGATTTCTAGGGAACACTCTGTCTTCAAGTACCTGAAGCACTATCACTTGGTAGAAGAGATTAGATTTGATCTGTTTAGTCTCAGAGAAGAGAAGTAGAAGCAATGAACAAAAGTTGCAGGGTCAAATTTAGGCTTGGTATTTAGTACAACCTGGGCTTCTCTGGGCATGTCCAGCTCTAACTGGAGAGATCCTTGAGGGGACTTCTGAGCACACCCAGTTTGCCTAACACAGGACTCCCTCCTATCCTGGTCCACAAGGTAGGTGAGACAGTGAGCTCCATGTTAGGCAAACTGGGCATGCCTACAAAAGAATGGGTCGCATAAGGAAAAATTTCCTAACAATTAAGAGTGACTCTAAAGTGGTATGGGCTGACTTGAGAAGTAATGGGCTTTTCTATAACAGTCTTCAAAGAAAAGCTGGATGGTCATTTTTTCAGTTATGTTCTAAAGGAGATTAGTTCTTATTCAGGTACAAATTGGACTAGCTGGCCTTGGAGTTCTAACTCTGAAATTCTATAACAAACCTCCTGAAGTTCTAGGCCTAGAATCTAGCCCTGACTCTCCTATTAACTAGCTTTGTATTCCTGGGCAAGGGACTCTATCTTTATTAACTTCAGTTTCATCATCTATAAACAATGAGAAGGTGGAACTATATGATCTTTGAGTACCAGAGGCAGCTAGGTGGCACATTAAATAGAGTTCTGGACTTGGAATTGGGAAAACCTGAGATCAAATTCGACCTCAGAAAATTGCTAGTTATGTGAAGCTTGGTAAATCACTCAAAACCTTTCTCAGCCTCAGTTTCCTCATCTGTAAAATGGATACAATAACAGCACCAAGCTCCTAGGAATGTCATGAGAATAAAATGAAATAATATGCATAAAACACTTTACAAATGCTGGATATTATTATTATTATTGTTATTGTATATTATTATTATCATTACCTTCCAGTTCTAATAGTCTGGGATCCTATCTATGAATTAGGGTAATGGTGTCCAGTATGTGACCTACAGCCCAAGCAGAGCCCACAACACTTGTTGAATGCAGCCTGAAAGATATTAAAACGGAGTTCTTATCTTATTTTAATGTGTTGGTATATTAATTAAAAAGAAAACAGAGAACCATGTGTGGTTTTCTAAGTCAATATGTAACCCTCACAGGAATCCCTATATATGGTGTAACAGCCCCCATTTCTATATGAGTTGACACCACTGAATGAGAGAACAAAACATAAAGTGCTAAATGATTTGATGTATACAAGAAGATAATCCTAGCTGTGTGATTCAGGCAGCTATTTTGAGTTTCAGTTTCCTCATCAAATAGGGAAAGTTATACCTTGGAGAATCTACTCCAAAGGGTTGTTTTGAGGCTCCAATGTAAAAAAAATGCTTTGCAAATCTTTCAAATGCTACAGAAACGTCAGCTCTCATGATCCGGGAGGACGTAAAGGAGGGTTCTCTCCAGGATAAAGAGCCAAATCCTTTGCGACTCTTTGCTGAGGTTGATATGCAAACACTTAAGTGCACAGACTATTCCAGAGCTCCCTACTGGGCCTTGCATGCTGAGAGCTTGAGCCTGGTTTCATTAACCTTCTCAAGTCTCCTGACACCCTTGCTTTCCCAGCTCGACCATATCCTCATACTCTATCTCGACATCTAACCCATCTTTACAAAGCACCTGCTCCTGTATCCCCTTAACCTTATGTAAGCTGCCTTTTCTGGATGCTAACGATTCTTTCTCTTTCTTTTCTCCTGTTAAGAATCTATGAAAACAACACCAATAAGAAGAAAGGCCTAGAGAGACACAGATTTTATCTTCTTATAACAGTATCCATAACCCATCAATCATTTAATAGATCCCCACTGGAAAGAAGCACCATATTAGATACTATGGGGAGATGGAAGAGCATTACATATAATCCATAGTCTTTGTCTTCAAGAAGTTTACACATAGTTTGGGAAATAAAACTCCTAATTATGTAAAGAGAGCTAAGTACTAGGCAGTCCTTGGTAAATGTCAATAAGTATTATGTGATATTGAAAGTGCGAGGGAACCTTGTATGGCAGGAAAGGTTTCACAGAGGAGGGGAGGAAACCCTAAAATGTTATGAGAAATAGTTGAGGTAACATATACTAAGAGCCTTGGAAACCACAAATGGGGTTAGATGATTGACTTGGAACCAGAAGACTGGGGTTCAAATTTTGTTTCAGATCTGTCTGTGGAAATCTCTTCCTCACCTGAAATCCTACAATGGTTGTCAAGACCTTTCATTTTTTTCCTACTTAATGACATATTGACTGTAAATCATTATTTAAAAGAAAGGTTCATTAATCTAAATCTTGTCTCTCAATCTAGATTATAAATTCTTGGAAGGTAGATATCTCGTTTTACGGTGACCACAACAGAATTCTTGAATGAATTGTCAATTAGACAGTAAGCTTCCTGAGGACAAAGATTGTTTCATTTTTGCCTTGTATCCCTAGAATTTAGCACAACACCTACCTTAATAAATAAATGCCAATAATTGCTTATGGGCCCAACATTTAAGGCTGTACTTCAGACTAGTCTATTTTAATTCAAACAAGTAAACCAATGAAAATACACAAAGAAGTGCCATTCCTAATAGCCAGGTTTAAGGAATCAATCCTCTGCCTAAAGTATTTTTTAGAAGAACCCCTCTGTCTCTTCTTCCATATACTAAGTTCTTTTAGGCACCGCTTCATTTATTCCTTCCTTCATCTCAGACTTTGGTGATGGGACTTTGTTGTTATTATGGTTTGTTTCAGGGGACAGAACTGAATTTTGTGGGCACTCGGTGTGAATACTAAAGAGAAAAGCTACCATATACCTTGGAGATGAGAGGCAGCTGAGCCCCATTCAAGCAGGAAGAAAGAAGTCGAGATGAAAGCCTACAGTGACTCTAATGCCCCCCAAAACTTAAGCAGGATGTGTCAGGTTTCCTGCTTGTACACTTAAAGTAGTCATTTCTGGGAACACAATATACAGCTGCAAGCACTTAAAACATACTGAAGGTTTTAAAAATTATGGTTAAATTCTAACCCCAACTGCACCCCAGTGCATGCATGTATACGGTTGGACAAATAAGTACTTAATAAATGACATTTGACTAAGTTTAGGCTTAGGGTAATGATTTGGTTGTTGTTGAAGGCATAATTCTTTCCCTCCCTCCCCCCACCCCAAATATTGAAGGACAAGATTCATTCCTGTATTCGGTGGGCATATGAACTCAAAGAACTAGCAGAGCACTTAACAATCATCTAATTCCAATCCTCCTCCCACCCCAATCCCCTCTCCCCACATTCGGTAAATAAAGAAATTTGAGGCACAGGGAAAGGATGGAACTTTACTAAAGTCATATAGGCAATATATAGTACAATGACTGGTATAAAGTAAATGTTCACTCTACCTACAACCTAGCTAGCTAGTTATCATGAGCACTTAAATAAATGCTGTTTGTATGTATCTATCTCTGTATCCATCTAACTCTGAATCTACATATATCTCTTTATACATATGTATCCATCTACTATCCATTTCTCTCTCTTCCTCTTTCTCTCTTTCCCCCTCCCTCTTTCTTCTCTCTCTTCCTCTTTCCTTTCTTTTCTCTCTCTCCCCCCTCTCTTCTCTTTTCCCCCTCCCTCTTTCCTCTCTCTCTCTCTCAGTTCAGTGCCCTTTATACTAGATTACTGAACCCTCCAATGTGCTTTTTCCTGAAGTAGCTGCCTGACACCCCTTTCCCCTTTGACAACTTCCACCCCGATGTTGACACTTTTCCTTATTTAGTGTGCTCTAGCTGACGAGACCCTCTACTATGGCATTCTGTACAGATCTGCCCTTCCCACAAAGGACCCTGGGATGTGGATCTTTCCTGAACTCCTCTCCCCATCAAAGATTTCTTCAACTTTTATTTATTTGACTGCTAATTAATAGGGTTGCCTCTTACTCTTACATCTGGGCATTGTAACAGAGGCGTCAGAAAGAGCATTGGACTCCGAGTCAAAATCCTGGCTCCAAATCATCTATCTGCTGCTTATAAGAATCAGACTATCATGAAACATCAGAATTGAAAAGAACCCAAGATATTATCTAATCCAATCCCTTCATTTTACAAATAAAAAATTGTGATAGGGTTAAAGTGACCTGTGCAGGGTCAAATGGCTAGTGAATAACCTAGGATTTGAACCCAGATGTTCCTAGGCCTAGATATTTTCACCATTACCCCGTTGGTGTAGAGTTGTATGACCCTAGCCAAGTAATTTACAATCTCAGTCTTAGTTTCTTTATGTGTAAAAGGGTGATGATAAGAATATCTACTTTTACAAGGTTGCTGTGAGGATCAAAGGAGAAGATATGTGAATGATGTCTTGTAAATATTAGCTATAATAATAAGTATTATTATTATTATTATTATGTAACCTTGGGCAAATCACTTAGCCTGTCTGACCCTCGGTTTACTGGCTTTATTTTACATATGAAGAAACTGAATTCCATGAGGCAGCTAGGAGATACAATGGATAGAGAACTGGGCTGGTGGTTAGGAGGACCCGAGTTCAAATTCAGCCTCTGATACTTTGTAGCTCTGTGACTCTGGCCAGGTCAATTAAGCTGTTTGCTTCACTTTACTCAACTATAAATAAAGTAGGGATAATAGTATCTAACTTGCAGTGCCCCAAACTATGAAATCACCGGGCAGGGCCACAACTAAACAAACATTATGCCCTTGAACTAAGCATGTTAGTATTTGGGAAAGATACATACGGAGCGTCCTGAATTGCTTCAAGCTACATAATAATCATTGTGAGAATCGAATGAATTAATAATTGTAAAAAACAAAACAATACACTTATCACATAATAGGTACGTAATACATTCTTGTTTCCTTGCTTCTTTCATGGAGGTTAAGTGAATTGCTTAAATTAACATGACTTTTAAGTGTCTGACCTAAGACTAGAACCCAGGTTTTAAGATTCACTGTTCAGAGCCTTTCCTAATGTTTAATTGCTTTAAATGAATGTATTTTGCTCCTAGATAAATCTTAAGCTCCTTAGGGGCACAGTCTATGATCTCACTACATAAGCAATTCTCACACTTTTTGGTCTTAAGACCCCCTTTATACCCTTAAAATTACTGAAGACCCTCCCCCACATGAGCTTTTATAAATGTGGCTTACATCTATCAACATTTACTATATTAAGAATTAATACACTTTAGGATTATTATGAAAATAATTCTAACCTCACAACTCCCTGAAAGGGTCTTGGAAACTCTGGACCACACTCTGAGAACCACTCAACTATGCTTATGTATTCCTGATTATCAGAGCTGGGCCCACAGCAGGTGGTCAATAAATATTTGTTCCATCAAATGGAATCAGGCATTTGACAAATGTCAAATTGAATGCTTTTATTTTCATTATCCTGCTTTGGAATTTGCTTTTCTTTTAAACATATTGTGATTTTTACTTCATGAGGATAATCTCCTCTCAAGCAGAGGAAGTCTGCCAAAGCCATTTATTCAGAAATGCCAAAATCAACAAGAAAAGAAAGAGAAGAATACTGAAAGAAACTAGAAAGTCTGGCCTTCAAAGGAGGAATAAAAAAGGGCAGATTATCAACTTGAGAGCTGTACTGAAAAAGTCACCAAATTTGAAGACACTATTATACAAGGAGAGAGGCCACATGGAATAATGAAAGAAGGCCAACCTTATAATCAAGAAGACTTGAATTCTAGTTCTACCACTCACACAGATTAAGTGGCTGACCTGGGAACATGCCAGTGCCTCTTTATGGCCATAAACTGAAGAACAGTTGCGGATGAACACTGGTGGGGGAGTGCCCTAAACTATGAAATCACCGGGCAGGGCCACAACTAAACAAACATTATGCCCTTGAACTAAGCATGTTAGTATTTAGGAAAGATACATAGGGAGGGTCCTGAATTGTTTCAGCCACATAATAATCATTGTTTACTTTTTTCTGAACTTTATCTTTACATAAACGTAAATGTCTGCATTGGGAAAGAACAATAAGCAAATTCATCAAGGTCCCCCAGTTATTACCACTTGGAAGGGCAATGATTAGTGTCGTAGTAACTTGGGCCTTGATTATAAGTATAGAAAAATATCAACCGATCCTGGATCCCTGCTATGAAACACATTTAAACATACTGGTCTAAATTGCTCATGATAAGCTTCAGAGAATAACGGGGCAGCCTTTGAGTTGGAAAATCCTGGGTTTGTCTTGGTTCTTACACTTACTACCTAGGTGACCATGGACAAATTGCTTTATTCCTCAGTTTATCAGTGTACAGTCTACCAAGACTGTACAGAATAGCTAAGGCTCCCAGGTGCATACACCAGTGGGGAGTAGGGGAGGAAGGTAGTGGTCTACATATGACAGATGAAATCAAAGATCTCAACTCCATCACTAAAATGTAAAAAAAAATTTGCAGACATAGTTTTACTTTAAAAAGAATTTTGACTTGAAAAAAAAATGGTTTTTATCATAGAAGTAGAAACAAGACCCGAATGAAAGAATTTACTCTTTGTTCTTCCCTATGTTCTTTCAGCATTCAGGTATAACATAAATGAATTCTAGTTCTTCAGTTCACTAGCTATATGACCTTGGTTAAGACACCTAAACTCCCTGGCTCTAATTTCCTCATCTGTAAAATAAGGGAGTTGGACTGGGTTAGATGATTTCTCAGGTCCCTAGAAGTCTAGCATCCAATATATTTCCATATATCTTGTAAACCCATATTTTATAATGTAGATTGTCCCATCTACTTTCTGTGCTTAATAAATGTTACTGACAGTCTACTTGAGTTTTCTCTTTACTCAAAGTTAGCATCCAATCCAAATCTCTTGTTTGGAAGGAAATCAGCTGCTAACATTTATTTTTGTTTTAGTAACTGAGTGCACCTTCGCACTTCCTGACGTAGGGCGGGACAGGAAGAGGAAATACCAAAAATACTGCAAGACAGGCTGGTCTCATGGCATTTCCAAGTGACAGAAACCAGAAGCAATGGAAATCTGCTTAGGAAACTCCAGATAGTGAATTTCAGTTTGAGTAGAGCCTGGGATTCTAGCGGCCCAGAAGAGTTAATTCCACTTTCCAATGGGCTGAACACTTTTAGAGAGTAGTTTATTTCCAGGGAGTCTCTGACTCAAGAGTCATTTCTTCCAAATAAAACAAAATAATTTAGAAATATGTCATCAACTCCTCTCCATGATATTAACATTAAACAGCTACTCAGTAGATGTTTTCTTTGGTATATGAAGATGATGAAGCCACTTTCCCTAATGATAATAAAGTCCGGCCAACTGGCTAAAGTAAGGGATCTGGAGTCAGGTATGTGATGCTGAGTGAGTCTCTCTCCAGAACTGTTAAGACGTCAATTACAGCGCTCACTTAACAGGGTTGTTTTGAAAATCAGTTCAGATAATGTATGTTAAACACTTTGCAAACGGTATAAATGTGAGCTCTTATTGCCGTGGGAAAATTACACAATCTCTCTGAGTCTCAAGCAATAAATCTAAGAGTTATAGATGGGTGGAGATCTTTGTTGGTAAGGAAATCTCCATACCAACAAAATCATAGACCTTTAATGGGCTAACATTGTAATAACAGCTCATATTTGCACGGTGATCTATATAATTTACAAAGCACTTTCCTCACAACCATTTGATGAGGCGGGTCATGCAAATCCCTATTTTCTAGATTACTAGATGAGTACTATTGTCCCCATAGCTTGTGAATGCCAGAGTCAGGATTTCAATCTGCATTTTCACATTCACACCAAAATGATGTGTTTATTGTGCTCAAATCACACTCCTCCACCTAGCTTTTCCTGGACCAATGGGTTATAATTCTGAGACAGATGGAAGAAGTTATAGGTATAAACCAGTCATCTTGGAATCAAGTTTTACACTACAGAAAAGGCATAATTCATTTCAACATAACTAATACGTGTTAAAGGCCTATTCTGCACTAGACAGCTAGTTGGAAAGAAAGCTGGAGTTTTGACTGGAGTTCCTGAACTCAACGAGCTTACATTCTGCTAAAGGGGTGTAATGATAATGGGAATTTGAAGATATTTCCTGCCCCTTAATAAGCTTAAGGGAATCTGAAGACCTTCCCTGCTTTAAAAATATATTCTGCCTCTTAATAGGCTCAGTGTAATCCATGGAGCCTATGGTGGGAGGGGAGGAGTTTGCTGAAGGTTAGAGCAGAGCCCACAGGAAGCAGGGAGTCAGAGCAGCTAAACATTGTGGGAGGGGAGGACACATCTGAGGGATACAGTTAGGCTTGTGAGCAAATGTTGGTTTGTGGGAAAGCTAAAGGATGCTATGCCTCTCTATGTTGTTATGGCTTATTAACTTCTTTGCTACTATGATGGAGTCAGCTTACTGGTTTTGGGATTTGGCTTTCTGGTGTCCGGATAAATGTATTGCTTCTGTCTTCTATATGGAGAGTGTGTTATATTTTGCGATTGAGCATTATGCAGGTATATTTACAGTGATAGTGGGCACTGTAAATATTGCATTGGCACTATAAGAGGATAAAAAACGTACCAGTGTCAGAAGCAAAGAAATAGTTCAAAGTACCCTTGGGAAAATTGAGAAGGGAGAGGTGATAGAAGTAGCAACTAGCTGGGGCTAAAAATTCTGAGGGAATGATGATGGGGGAGTTCAGTCAAGACATATTTGAAGGTAAGAGGTGGCACGTTGGTGTCTAGGGACAGCTAATCTAGCATGGCTGGAAAATAAAGTGTATGAAGGGGAGGGAAGTAATATGAGGCTGGATAAGTAAGTTGGGACCAGACTGTGGAAGGCATCAATTGCCAGGCTAAGGAATTCAAATTTTATCCTAGAAGCAGTAATAAACCAGTAAGGAATTCTGAGAGAAATCACAGCCAACCCTGTGCATTGGAATAGTAACTCAGCAGTTATGCAGAGGAAAGATTAAAGAACAGAGAGACTGGAAACACTGCCATCAAGTAAAAGGCTATTTCAATAATAGAGATAAAAAGAAGTAATGAGGCCCAGAAGAAGGGTGGTGGTTTTGGGGATTGTAAGAAAAAGCCAAATCTTGTAAAGGGTGATTTAATAGGAATGGTTATAGGAGATAAGGGAGAGAAGAAAGTTCAATATGATTCCATGTTTTGGGAAATGATGACTGGGAAGACAGTGGGACTGTCCACAGATATAAGGAAGCCTACAGGAAGTGAGAGACTGAAAGGAAAGTGAAGCATTTAGCATCGGACAAGTGAAGTATCATCATTCAGTGGAAGCAGCTCTGTCCCTTGGGTCAGAGGAACAAATACTACCTGTGTGATATTGGGCAAGTCACTTAGCCTCTCCCATCTGCAAAAATGTAAGAGTTGGACTAGATGGTTTCTAAGGTCCCTTCCAGTTTAAAGGATCTATCAGATGCCATTGGGACATGAGATGTTCAGAAGACATGAGAGATGGGCATTTGGAACTGTGTAGAAAAACACTTAGGGGATCCTCACTTTATGGAGAATAGAAAGGACCCTCCCCACCTTCAAATGATGCGTTGTTACTGAACTGGGAAGTTAAAACAACCCAAATTCTCTGGCAAAACTTGAAAGAAATAGAGCGGAGTGAAATGAGAACCAGGAGAGCAATTCATAAAGCAACAACATTGTAAAGAAAACTAACTTTCAAGACTTCAGAATTCTGATCAATGCACTGACTAACTCTAATTGCAGAAGGCCAATGATGAACTATGCTTTTCACTACCTGAGACACAATGGACTCAAATGAATAGTGAGACACACGTTTTTGGACAAGGCCATTATGGTCATTTGTTTTGCTTGACAATGTAATTTTGTTACAAGGGTTTTATTTTCCTTTTTTTTTTTTCCTATGAGGCAGGAGGAAGGAAGGAGGGAAAGGAGAAAAGATAAGGTTTTCCCCTCCTCGGCCAAAGGAAAAGGACAGAAGGCCAGCAGGAATCAGACACAAAAAGCAGAACAGATTCAAAAGTTACACACTGAATGTACAATACACTTGAAAAAGAAAAGCAAGTTCTATAGAACAGGGATTCAGTTTCATGTACAATCCTCTCCTGTTTTATAATATATATGCTATTGCTCATTTGATTTGATGTTTCTTAAGTTCATCATTTTTAAAATGAAAGAAAAAAAAAAGATCAGGTTCTCATTCTAGCTCTGGTCCTAACTAGCTAGGTAGTTTCAAGCAAGTTACTTAAACCATCTATGCCTCAAGTTTCCCATTAATAAAATGAAGTTCTAGGATTCTAAGCCATCCTTCTAGGTCACTGGTACCTCCTTTTGATATCTAGGACCCTGATGCCCCATGAGGCAGAAAAGGAAGGGAAATATATGAGGGGGAAAATGAGAGACTCCAGGAATTATAATAGAACATAACATAACATAAGAATAAATATTTGTTATACTATAATAACAAACATATATAGATTCATAAGATTCAAAATTACATGAGAATTTAGAGAGATTATCTATTCTAACTACTTCATTTTACAGGTGAAGTTTGGAATGTATTCTCTAAATCTTAGATTCTTAAAATCCCTATTCACCACATAGCTCAAGTAGGTGCCTTGCCTGACCTCACTCATTTCTTGGCCCCATCTTGAAATTACCTTATATTGCTTTGTATTTATGTAATACTTCTTTTTCTGGGTACAGTGTAACAGCAATCAGTTTTGTAGATACTTAGCACTTAGTAAACTTAGGGCTAAGTATGGAAGGTGTGAGCCCTCTCCCCTGTTGAGAATGCATGAACTCCCCTGTTGATGTGGAAGAAGGGTACTGGCTGAGACAGGAGGCCAGTGTGTGTATATAAGCAAGAATTTCAGAGACAGAGAGACAGAATTGGAATTTTCCTGTTGGAGGAAGCAGGATTGTCTCAGCATCTGGGAGCCGGGTTGCTGGACTGAAGAAGTGAGTTGGAGTTTTCCTGAGATCAGAATATGGTGAAGGCTACCCAGAAGGCCGATATTCTTTCTGGGTCCTAGAGCCAGCTGAATTGCTGGAGGACTGAAGAAGCATGAGGAGGATAAGACTTTGTTTGTTCATGGCCTGGCTGATCCTTGAATTCCAGGCAAGAAAAGTGGTGAAGGGTTTGAGACTTGCTGGACCCTGTGAACTTCAGTGTGTGCTAGGGACTGTCCTGAGGACTGAACAAGGACCTGGGAGCTGTCTGCTTCTGAATCCAGATGACTGTTTGGTGGATTCAGGAGGGAGCTGGGACCATGGAAGGGAATCCAGGGAGTCAGAAAGACTACCCAGAGTTAAGATGAAAAGCCCTTGTCTTGGATGAAACTCAGGTTTACTGGACACAAAGGGGAGAAGGGTTTGTGTGGTTTTCTAATGACTGTACTAGTGATTAATGATAGTTAGCAATTGGGAATCTAGATTAGTGACTGATTAAGTTAATCGTTGCCCCATGAGTGGAAGTTTGATTATTGTATTGTGAA
>CM053594.1:83785633-83828537 GCA_028646575.1 Pseudocheirus occidentalis
CACTATATTGTGACTTTATGTGATAAGATGTAATGTTGTGAATATTATATTGTGACATAATTGTGAATGTTTGCCTTGATTTGTAATGGAATAAACAGAGTGTTTACTATTACTGTGTAATCTGAACCTTAAAAGCTGTTCACAGTAGCATTCTTTTGGGAATCTGCTGGTGCATGGCGTTAAAACATGTCATCCCTCCTTAGAATAAACCCCAGGAAGACAGAGATTACTTCCTTTGTTTTGTCTTTCTATTTATCAACAAGGATTTATTAAGTACCTACTACATGCTAGGTGCTATGATAGGCACTGGAGAAACAAAGACAAAAATCTTGGAGGTTGGAAAGAGATGGGAAGAGAGAAAAGAGTAAACTTGAACAGCAGTTAGTTTTTTAATTTTTTCATCAAAAAATTCTTTGGCCTTTGCATGATGTAGAAGAAAGGGTCCTTATTCTCATGAAGTTTACAGTCTAGCCTGGAAAGAAAAGTATATAGAGAGATATATACAAAAGATATAAAATAATTTGGGGACAACGGGGCACTAGAAGTTGGGGAAATCAAGAACTGTTTCATGTAGAAGATGGTGTTTGAGCTACAACTCGAAAGAAAGGAAGGGTTCCCAAGAGGTAGAGGAGAAAAGGAAGTGCATTCTAGGCATGGAAAAGGTAAAGAGATGGCAGAGTGTTGTGTATAATGAATGAGGAAGAGTAAGAGGGTCAGTTCGGCTGGACTAAAGTGTATATGAATGAAGAGTGACGTATGTTAGGATGAGAAAGACGGTTGAGCCCTAGTTTTAAAGAGTTTTAAATACCTAACAGAAGTGTTTATATTTGATTCTAGAAGTAACAGGTATTCAGTAGGAGAGTGATTTATAGTCAGTCTTAGGAAAACCCCCGGGCACAGTGCTTTTTACATTTAATAGCTGCTTGTTGAATTGAAACGGATTGCCTAAAATCACAAAGGCAGTAGGAACTCTGATTTGAACCTGGGTCTTTAGAATTCCAATTGAGTGTTCTTATTCCACAAAAAGGCCAAAGAAAAAATAGAAAACTAATTGCTGTTCACAACCATACCCTATTCTTTTCTCCCTTCCCAATTTCTCTTTCCCTCCAAGATATTTATCACCTAAACTCACCTTGAAGAGACCAGCTGGGACCTGAGACCTTTGATTTTCCATTTTGAATTCGAATATACCCTCCCCTAGGTATCCTAAATCTCTATTTCTGAAAATCTGCTCTACCATGCATTCCTAGTGAGGACAGAGGAAATGCAGAAACTTGGAATTTCCCTTCACCCAAAGCTGCTCAAAAGAAGCAATACAAATTTTGGATGTAAAAATGTCCTTTTCTCTCTATTCTCACATGCTAAATATGAATAGTCAGTCATTCAGTTATCTCACGGATTGGGAAGGGGAGGAGGGAAGAGATGCTTCTTTTACAAGAAACATGAGGACTGAAAATCAAGAGAACGTCATATGGTACATTATGTTCTGGGACAGTGCCATTCTGGGGACTCTGCAGTGTATGTTTTTCACTGAAAGCATTGAATCAAGTAATTTCCTCTGTAATAAGCCACAAAATTTATTTTTCAGATCCATCTGTAGGTTTTATAGGTAGAACCCAGAACTTCATCAGGATTTTGTTATTGAGTGGTATTATTGCCTTTTGGGGTTTTGCTTCTTTGTTTGTTTGCAAAGAGGCTGTTAAAAAAAGACTTAAATAATAAAGACTCAATTATCACCCCGACAGTATCAAGAGTTGAAAAAGGAACACTTCCCTAAAGCAAAGACAGTCATGAAATATCCCAATATGCTTGGTACATAATGATACTGGGAAAAGAGCTTTTAAGGCCAGCTCCAGAATTGCAAGACTGCAGACTACATTGCAAGACTACATGGCACAGAAGAAACAATAGACTAAGATTCAACTAGGAGACCTAGGTTCTAGTCTCAGTGATAATACTAGCTATTCATGTGGAAGTCACTTAACCTTTCTCCATTTCCACATCTGCAAAATGAAAGGGTTAGATTCGCCTTCAAAAGCCCCTTCGTACTCTATACCTATGATCCTCTGAATCACTTTTCCTCTCTACATCTCAATTTCCTCCACCAGAGAAAAACAGGGAATAGATCAGATGTTCTTAAAGTCTTAGCAACTCTAATATTCTGTGATTTTGATATCAAACATTGAGGGAAACAATCTCATCTCCAGCTGAATCTATAAAAATACTCTCTGAAAGGCAGCATATTCCAGGTTTCCCTGTGAGTTAAGATTATATGAGACAACAATTATATTAAAGATGAATATACTGTACAATATCAAAGCATTCCCCAGCAACATATTACCCCCAAATTTATCCCCCAAATGAGTTGTGCCAAAAATAATCTGGTTGATGGCAAGAAAATATGCCACTCGGGCCACTTCCCACTTAATTACCAATTGTATGACTATGCCTGAGGCATTGGGCAGATTGAGACTGGTCTTCATTTTGTCTTTCTCTAGTGCCCAGGTGGTGCTTTGCACAGTAAGCATTTAATTAATGCTTGTGGAACTGAACTGGATTCTTCCAGAGCAGAGAATCTTCACCCAGTCAGTGAACTTTTTAAAAAATATTGACAATTGCATGTCAACATGAATGGTTTTCTTTGTAATCCTATGTATTGTATTTTGTACAATTAAAAACATTTTGGGAAGGAATCCTCGGGTTTTTCCAGACTGCAAAAGGGGTCTAACACCCAAAAAAGGATAAGAACCTCCGATCGCAATCCTGTAGAACTGAAAGGGGCTTTCAAGATTTTTTAGGCCAACCTCTTCCTTTTCAGAGACGGAAGCTGAGGCCCTATAGAAGTAAGGTCACAGAGTTTAAGTACACAGCCCAGTCAGGATTTGAACCTAGCTCTTCAGATAGAAAATGCAATTTTTAAAAAATCTATCACAATGCATGTGAGAGCATTGAACTCATTATACAGGAAACACATGCATTCAAATTTACAAAAGAAATCAGCAAGGACAAGTATTGCCCCAGCAATTTAAGAATAAACTTAAAACACTAGACTGAGTGTCTGTTGTTATTTTTTAAATTTCACATAACAGAACTGAAAATGTAAAGTTTCAATAAACTGCAAGATGGAAAAAAACAACCCACTTCCCAAGTCATTCCAAACAACATTCAACAAAACTCAACTCAGCTTCAACAAGTTACAACTCTGTGTCTTGCTTTTAAATCAACACCTCTGGGAATCTGCTACAGGGATGGGGGATCTCTGGAGCAGAAAACAAACAATGCACTCCCAGAGTTCTTTCTCCTCAGCTGCCGGGGCAAAGACTGGAAAACATTCCTGTTCGGGCTAATCAGACTACGGAGAGGAAAAAACAGCTGTCAATGCAGAGGTGAAGCCTTTCAGAGTTTTGCTTCTGGAACCTCACGCACTTGTGGGAAAACTCCATTGCTGATGAGTTTGGAAGCTTTCTGATTGCTTCTTTTGGGGGAATACTTGAAAAAATATAGGAAAATGTTCCCTTTCACCAGCCTTTTTCAACGCCTACAATCATATCCCAGTTGGGCTTCCCGCCCTTTCTTACACCTCCCTCCCCCCTACCCTTTAACTCACCAGGACTTGTGCATCTGTATTCCCAGTCCAAGCTTAGGCAACCAAGCTAAATCCATCATTATTCCATGTTGGGCTAAAACTCAGCCTCCCCCCAGCAGCCGGAGCACACCATGTTTCTGCAATACTTCTTCCCCGTGCGTGTGTGTATGTGGTGTGTTCTTGGGTCAGATATTAAACTCGATTCCAAAGAACGGTTATCCCAAGAGCTTGGGGTCCTGCGAGTGGGGCTTTATGCCCATTAATGCCCCTCACGGTAAGAAGGCACTAAAACTCAGAAGAACTAGCAGGAAGGAAAAATCGACCATGTGAGCAGGGGGAGGGAAAAAGAAAGGAAAAGAGAGGGAGAAAGAGGGGGGGGTGGGTGGAAACCCACCACCCAACCAAGCTTCTCAGTGGATAACCCTCGGGTAGATAGCAAGGATTTCAGGAAATCCAGACACTTAAACAGGAAATCTGAATACTGAATAAACATTCCATCATGTCCGCAGATACAAGGCACCGCGGGCTGGTCAGTCTCCCTTTAACCCTTCCCCTGCCGTGCACTCCGGAGCGCCCGAGTCAATCCCAGCTTCCCCAAACCCCCGCCCACCCGCCCGCCTACCTTTGTAACTTGAGCTCACCAGGAGGGGTCAAAACAGTTCCCGATTTCTCTTCACTGAGAGCGGCTCTGAAAAGCCCCTTTGCAACACACCCCTTTCTCCTCCCCCTCTGCCCCTGTCCCAACTCCAGCCCAAGCCCCTCCCCGCTTCCAGCTTAAACTTTCCTGACAATATATTTTTTTTCCTGATGCTCCTCATTTCCCAAGCCCATTGGTGTACATTTTGTGCTCAGAAATGAGTTTTTCTCAAATGCCCATCTACAGCATTTTAGGCATTTTAGAACAGACCTTTCTGCTCTTGGATCCCAGAAGGCATCTCAGTCTGAGAATGATGTGCTGCTCTAGAATTGGTTTAATGCTGGCTTTTTTTTTTATTCTTTTTTCTTTAGTTCCTTTTTGCCACAATTGACAGTTCTTGGCGCTCTTTTCAACTCTTCTTCCTACCTTTTTTTTTTTTTTAATTTGTAGTCGTTAATTCTGGGGCTAGTACCAAGGGGGAACGGGGAGAGGGAGGCATTTCCAAGCCAGGAAAAGAGAAAAGTCCTTAGGGAGAAAAAGTGATTGCAAAAAGTGTATATGCCGTCGATTTGGGCCTCCTAGGAAATTCCCAGGCACCCTTTCTCTCTCCACCTCTGCTTTTTGTGTTCCCTTGTGAATGGATGTGGGACTCTGCTTTTTGTGGCACTTCACAAACTGCTTATTGCTGGTTAAGCGAAGCTGAGCCTCAGAGCTAGAGCTGAGCTCTTAACCTCTTCTCGTGAAACCTGAAACCAGGCAAGCCTTCAAACACTGTTTGAGATTTTTGCTCTAAACCGAAGCCTCAGAACTCTCAAGGTTTGTTAAAAATTCTGGAGAAGACCATAGGATTTAGAGTTGGAAGGGGCCACTGAGGCTGGTTAGTACAAAGGCTTTCATTTCACAAATGAGACCCTTCGAAGGGGAAATGATCTGCCCAAGATCACACAGCTAGTTTACTGGGAAAGCTGGAACTAGAATCCAGGTGCTCTCTCTTCAGATATCAAACTCTTTTCTACTATATTGCAGGGCTATCTCAAAATGTTTTGGAAAACCTGGCCCAACCTTTTAAAGCTGGTGGTTTAAGTTTTTTCAAATTACTCTTACATTCCCATTAGACACTGAAATTCCAAGAGAATACAAATAGGAATCCAAGTTAAAGACTGAAATTACCTAGGGGCCTTAACTAAGGTGCTCTATACAAATCTCCAGCTCAGAATAGGATCATAAAATGTCAGCACAAGAAGGGCAAGTGATTTGCCCAGGGTCACACCTGTACTAAGCCACAGTGACTTGATTAGAATGTAGACTACCTGCTTCCAAATAGTGCTCTTATGCAACTATACCATGCTGAGGTCTAGACATCCTAATCAGTTTTATAGGCAGTATATTTTGCTCAATTTGATAAACTCTGTAAAATAATATGTGCTGGGCTTGAAGTCAGGAAGACTCCTGTTCCTGAGTTCAAATCTAGCCTCAGACACTTACTAACTGTGTGACTCTGGGCAAGTCACTTAACCCTGTTTACCTCAATTTCCTCATCTGGAAAATGAACTGGAGAAGAAAATGAGAATCCACTTTAGTATCTTTGCCAAGAAAACCCCAAAAATGGGGTCATGAAAAGTTGGACATGACTAAAACAACTAAACAACAAAAAAACTTTTTAAATGTTTATATTTCCTATAGCTTTATATTTACATAGATTAAATTGGTGGGAGGGAAGGTAGGACCAAAAACACTGAACTGGGAATTATGGAGCATGAGCCTGCCACTAATAACGGATTAACTGATAACTGATTCTGTTACTTACAACTGAGTAGTCCTTCAATGGTTGCATGATTTCATCTACTTGGGCATTTCCTCTACCAGTTCAGATCTTAACCCTACTAAAGCTTTTCATCTTAGGCACCTGGATAGTACTGAATTGAGCAGTGGCTTGGAGTCAGGAAAACCTGACTTCAACTCCAACGTTGGATACCTACTAGCTATATGACCCTGGATAGGTCACTTTAACCTCTGTATGCCTCAGTTACCTCAACTATAAAATGAGCCTATTAATAGCACCTACCTGGAAGGGTTGTTGTAAGGATCAAATGAGTTAATATTTGTAAAATGCCTAGAGCATGGTAGGCGCTTAACAAATGCTTATTTCCTTCCTAATAGTATCCATACTTTCTAGTAAATTCTCCTCTAAGAATTTACCTACTTAATATGTTTGTCATCTTCTTCTTGTTTGTTTAATACCTCGGAGCATCCATATATTCCTTGTTCTATTTTTGGTTCTTAGTTTTTGCTATCTGATAGATAGGTCACCTAAGCCAGCAGTTCTTAACCTGTGGGTTATGTTCAATTTGTAACAACGAAAATACATCCTGCATATCAGATATTTACATTACGATTCATAACAGTAGCAAAATTAGTTATGAAGTAGCAACGAAAATAAAACAATTTTATGGTTGGGGGTCACCACAACATGAGGAACTGTACTAAAGGGTTAGGCATTAGGAAGGTTGAGAACCACTGACCTAAGCTAACCCTCTCGTTATACAGCTGAGGTGTGAATTCCAGAGAGGTTACATGATTTTTGAAGTCCTGTTACTACAGAGCTGGTAAATGGCAGAGAATGATTAAACTCCGATGTTCTAGTGCCAGAATCACACTGCTCTGTCACTCCTACCTAACTTCACAAAGATAAGAAGAGTCCCAGCCAGAACTAGAACAGAGACGTCCTTAACTCCACACCTACTACTCTTCCTACTCTACTGTAAAATGCAAAAAGTAGCTGTGTGACCTTGGACGAATGACTTAACTTCTATGGGCCTCAGTTTAGGGGCTTGGAGCCAATGACTAAACAAGGCTATTTCCAGTAGAGCTGGATTCTATGACTATCTCATTTTTATAACCCTCTTACCTGACATAATCCTACTATGTTCTGAATAAGTAATAAAAGCTTATATTTATTTAGCCTGAAATTGCTTTTAAAAATTTCACAACTGAATAGAGCACCAGCCCTGGAGTCAGGAGGATCTGAGTTCAAACCCAGCCTCAGACACTTAACACAGTTACTAGCTGTGTATCCTTGGGCAATCACTTAACCCCAATTGCCTTATCTTCCCCCCTTTAAAAAAACAAACAAACAACAACAAAACCATTTCACATGTATTATAACACCAAGTACTGCCTTTCCTGATTCCTAGAATTGTTTTTTACTGTTTTACTTTACCTTGTATCTTTGTTTGTATCCTATAGAACTGGGATTATTTCATGGTTTGTATCTGCAAACACAATACAGTTGGCTGACACACAGTAGGTGCTTAATAAATACTTATTAGATAGATTGATATTCTTATTTGATACACACAATATCCTATATTTTGTCTTTTTGGAGGGGGAAGCCTGGG
Source organism: Pseudocheirus occidentalis (assembly GCA_028646575.1). Lineage (NCBI taxonomy): Eukaryota > Metazoa > Chordata > Mammalia > Diprotodontia > Pseudocheiridae > Pseudocheirus > Pseudocheirus occidentalis. The sequence goes on from CM053594.1 coordinate 83,793,255, forward strand.
CAATTGGGGTTAAGTGACTTGCCCAAAGTCACACAGCTGGTATGTGTTAAGTGTCTAAGGCCAAATTTGAACTCAGGTCCTCCTTACTCCAGAGCCAGTGCTCTATTCACTGAGCTCCCTAGCTGCCCCCACACAATATCCTTCTACTCTGACCTCATTTTAAAGATAAGAGAACTGAAGCACAAGAAAGTTTGAGAAGGTTTCATTCCTCTGGACTTTTCTATCCAGTGCCTGGAAAATCACTATAGCCCTGGAATTCACACCTCAGAAATACAGAAGTATTCCCTGCCCCTGCAGCCCCTCCTTTTGTTTGGATGGCTCCTTCCAGAACTTTCTCTTAAGGAGGATGCTCAGGCCAGCCCGCTTCACTTCTCCTCCCCAGGCATACTCCAGTTTTCTCCAACAAGTCCCTTATCAGGATTCCTCCTTTTTCTGGCTCCCAGCACTTTTCAGTTTCCTGATTTTTCTCCATTAGAATGTGAGTTCCCTGAGGGCAAAGCCTACTTATCATTTCACCAGTATTTATACTCCCAGTCCTTAGCACTGAGTCTGGAATGTGATAAGAACTCCATAAATGCTGCTTGACCAGTTCAATGACTTGCCTAAGGCCAAACAGGTAGTAAATGTTAGAGAGGGAATTGGAACACGGTTTTCTTTAACCTATAGCTCTTTCCACTTGCTAGCACTAAGCAGAGTCTGGCACTTAGAAGAGGGTTTAATAAAAAGCTGTTGACTGATGTATTGTATCACTGTCAGGGCATCGCCTCAGACAAACTGAGACCCGGGAAATATCTTCACTTAAAAAGGCCAAGGTTTCCCACTGTGTGCTGGGGCATCCCCAGTCATCCTGACCTATGTCTTGCAGCTGGATTCCAAAGACTGGAGGAGAGAGTGGGGCTGATGACTTTGCACAGCTGTGCCTCACTTAACCAATTCACTTGGAAGTCAAAACAGCACCCTACTGATGTCACTGATCCTCTTCCAGAAGGAAGGACAAACGACCACAAACCGTTCAGTCTCCTAGCATAGAGTAGGGGCATTATTATACCCATTTTAGAGATGAAGAACAGAAAAATGGAATGACTCATGCATAGTCACATAGTTAGCAAACGTCAGGGATGATCTGATTCTTAAATCTAATTTCTTTACACTATACCATACTGCCTCATTTAAGACAAACAAAAGAGCTTTAGGTCCTTATGATATTAGCTCCTGTCCCTAATCACGTTACTATTTTCTAAGCAGTATGTACACCCACTATCCTGCAGAAAGCAACCTTAAGTTTCCTTTCAAACTCTATAAGGATGGAAAAGTTGGTACTACATCTAGCTGGGTAAATATTTCTTCAACAACAACAACAACAAAAGGTAAGATGGAAGTATTTCTGTTATTAAAATAAGGCATAGGACAAGAATTAAATTAAAATAGGAAGAGAGAATCAGCCAAAGCCAGCATAGAGGCCTCCTTTGGGAAAGTCACAGACCTTGATGTTTAATATGTGTGGCATGGAGTCCTCAAGCCAAAAAATGAACAAAGAAACACTAACAGCCTCCCACATAACCATGAGCTTCTCAAGAATTATACCTGGAAACTAGTAGGTGCTTAAGGGACTTTAAAATTGAAAAAAGCCAGTTTTGCCACACGGAGAATCATAAGTAGACTCTTAGAACTAAAAGATCCTCCAGTGCCCTCATTTTACAGAAGAGGAAACTGAGGCTGATATAGAAGATTAATACAAGGTCATGCAGCCAATGACAGAACCAAGACCAAAATGCAGGTAATATCCTGTCTCCCAGGTTTTCACTCTTTTTACTATGTCACATTTCCATGTAATACTTTTATTCAATGCTAATCTTGTACTTACCTTGAACACTTTAGAGTTTGTGCCCCAAGAATGTATTTGCAGTAGGTGAGACTTGTGGTATGTTTAGTAATTAAATCTCCTTTGTCAAGGGTCTAAGTTGGTATTATTCTTTGCTAGAAGAGCAACATTAGAGTGACACTGGAGAGTATCTTTCTATCAAAATGGTGAAACCGAAGCAAGTCACTTAACCCTCTTTGCCTTAGTTTTTCTCATCTGTATAATGGGCCAAAGAAGGAAATGGCAAACTACTCCAGTATCTTTGCCAAGAAAACCCCAACTGGGGTCAGAAAGAGTCGGACACAACTGAAACGAGTGAACAACAACAACAAAGTGCCGTAAGGTTTGTACATCACATCATGATATCCCATTTGATTTTCACAAGCCTCTGCAGTAGATCACATTATTTCCATTTTATGGATGAAGAACTTGAGCCTGTGAAAAGTTAAGTGACTTGCCCAGAGTCCAATAGATATTAGGCAAGTAGGATTGGAGTCAAACTTAGGTTGTCCTGACTCCATGTCCAGTGCTCTATTTACTGAGCCACCCTGCTGTGCCTTTAGTATATTGTAAAGAATTCTAGATAAGAGTCAGGAAATTTCTTGGTTTGAATTCTGCCTCTAATATTTACCAGCTATGTGACCACAGGCACATTTCTTAACCTCTTTTGGTTTCAATTTCCTCAACTCTAAAATTATATCTCCAGAGAGAGGTAGTATGGATCGATAGATAGGGGACCAGCCTTGGAATTAGAAAGATCTGGGTTCAAGTTCTGACTTTGACACTTCTTTGTTGTATAACCATGGATTAGTCACTTAACCTCTCAATGCCCCAGGTCACTCTCTAAGACTATGTTATACTCCAGCTACTAATTCTTCATGAATGTTGGAAGTTTCTCTTTGTTAGTAGATGAGAAATCCTATCCACTGATTATCAAATGAAATAATCCATAAATTCATTCATTCATTCAACTGGCATATATTAAGAACCCAAGATGTACCAGGTTTCAAAATTATGTGTTTTTATAATATTGATGTTGTATACATTTTTCTCCTGAGTCTGCTCACCTCACTCTGCAGCACTTTATCTAAGTCTCTCCACGTCTCTTAGAAACTTTACTTTTCCTCTTTTCTTACAGAACAATCTAAGAAAAATAGTTCCTAGGCTGACACTAAGGACATAAACACCAGAGACTGCCTAGAAACTTCCCTTGGGATGCATAAGGCTCAGACGGATTCTAGGGATGCAAAAACTACTTCAGCCTAATGCAATACCCAGCAAAGCTCTCATCCCTCAGTATTACTTAGGGCTGGCAATGGTTTGTTGCAAACTATACCTTATCGATTTTTTCCCTCTCCTCCTTTCAAGGAAGATTCAAAGACTTCTTTAAAAATCCCAAATTCCAGGAAATACAGTAAAGAGCCCTTTACTCGGCAATATAATTCACACGCTTCTCAGTGCACAGACCCAGAGGGTTAGCTCCCCAAGCTGCTATGTTAGCCTGGGGGGAGGGGGGGAAGATCTGCTTAAGGGGATTGATCTCTCCCTAGTGGAAGCTCACACTTTCCCCTGGGCCCTTCTGTTCAAAAACCACTGCTCCAGTGACTGTAACAACTGCAAAAGTGTTAGCAGAAGCAAACCCTGCTGCCTCCTCATTGTGACTGCCACAGGTTCATCATTTTAAATAATCAGTTCCTAGACTTGGTCTTCGAACACCAAAAATTAGTGGAAAAGGCTCCCCTAGTGATTGGGAAAATAGTCCATAATTGAACTCAGCATCTGTATCATTATCACAAAGTTCAGCAATTATCTGGTTTTGAAGCACTCACTAGGTTTCAAGAGAGGGTGGATATTTACATATCTATGTATTTATTTCAGGCAAGCCTTTCAGGGTAGCCCACATAGTAATTGCCTGAAAGCTACCATGGACCAATTCATGGGAAGGAAATCCTTGAGAGAAGTACCCAGAGGTAGTCAAATCCCCACTAAACAGAGTTATGATTCCCTCTCTCCATTCAAGTGACTTCAATTCATCAAGTATTTATTAAATACTCATTGTGTATCAGGCACTGTAGATCCAAGAACAAAAATGAAAATTCTCATCCTCAATGAGCTTCCTTGGTGATGGTTGAGGTGGGGGGAAAGGGAGAAATACAAGGAAAATACAGGAAATGGAGCAGTGGATAGCATTGGCCTATGCAGTCTACAACTAAGAATTACATTGTAGGTGCATAGGATCAATGGATATTTTAGACCCATTCTCAGATATTATCTTAAACACCACTTCCCAAATCTTCTTTCCTCTTCTGTATTTAAGCCCTTATGTTCTATCAGCAGCAATGATGACAGTGCCATCTGTGTCCCAAAGGTCCTCAGTGGCTTGCTCACAAGCCTTAGTGATGCATCTAGCTTTCTTTTGGTAAGTATCATTATGTACATGTGAAATGGGCAATACTCATCAGGTTTGATGAATCTTGGGAAATTCTCTATTCCGTCTTGTATACATCACCTAGGAAGGCAGCAGACTCCTGTTATCAACGGCAGTTTGTACTCAGGCTGTGGTGAAGGGGGGAAGGGAAGAAGATGGAATACGTACCTCCTATATACCAGATACTGTGCTAAGAGCTTTTTACAATCATCTCATTGGATCCTCACAACAACCCTGTACTATTATTATCTTCATTTTAGAGTTGAGGAAATTAAGGCAATCAGAGATGAATGATTTGCCCAAGTTCAAGAGTTAGTAAGTGTGTGAATCCAGATTTGAACTGGTCTTCCTGATACTTTCTAGCTGTGTGACAGTCAATTAATTTCTCTTTGCCTTGAAGGCAGCTGGGGGCTCAGTGGGTAGCTGGATGGGCCTGGAGTCAGGAAGACCTTAGTTCAAATCTGGCCTCAGAAGCTTAAGTCATTTAGCTTCTCTTTGTCTTAATCCACTGGAGAAGGAAATGGCAAACTACTTTAGTATTTTCTCCAAGAAAACACTTAGGAACAGTATTGGTGTGCTATGGTCCACTTGGGGATGGGAGGGGTCATAAAGTGTCAGACAGGATTGAACAACAACTTCTGGACTCCAGGCCCAGTGCTCTATCTACTGGGCCACCAACTGTCTCTAGTGAAGAATCAAGTACCTTTTTTGCCATCTTTTAACCTTTGATGTAGATAATAGACAAGTCAGTTGATATCATTCATTGTTGGCTTATTGTATAGAGAGCCCTCCGATTTTGAAGAACTAATGAGGAAGCAGAGTCACATAGAATATCAGAGGTCATCTAATCCAACCTCCCAGTCAATGCAGGAATCTCTCTTAAAACATTCCCTGATAGATGACTATCTGTCCTCTCCTAGAACACTTTTAACGTTGAACAATTCACTATTTAATAAGGCATTCATTGTCAGGCAGTTATGGTTATTGAGAAGTTGTATGGACAGTTGTAACCTTGTAAATTGCACTTGGCAGGAGGTCAGGCCACAGGACAATTGGCTCAAGGAGCTGGGGATCTTTACCCTAGAGAAGAGAAGAAAAGCAACATGGTAGTTATCATCAAGTACTTTAAGGGTTGTCATGGAGAAATGGGTTTAAACTGTTTTCCTACTTTATATGAGAGGGTAGAACTAGGAGCAACGAGTAGACATTCTAGAAGAGTAAATGTTTGCTTATAAGGAAAAACTGCATGACAATTAGAGGCTATCTTGACATAGAATGGGTTGCTTTGCCAGGTAGAGGGTTCTTCCATCTTCGTAGTTCTTCTATCACCAACTGTATAACAACTTTTCTAGGATGTTTGTAAGGGGCTTCTTTTTGGTCTATCATACCCTAGAAACCTCTTCATACTGGAAGATCTCTTCCACACTGTAAGTCACACCCAGGATGTATCCTCTATGTAGAATTTCCATTTAAGGAGGGTGCCCTAGGCCAGCCATGCCTTCTTTTTCATCAGGCTGCAATCTGGAGTCCTCCATCATTCTCCCCTTCCTCTTCCCTCCCTTGCAGCTTCCTTCCTCGTTAGAATGTAAGCTCCTTGAGGGCAGAGACTGGCTTTTCTTCACTTATATTTGTATTTCCAGTACTTACCACAGCACTTGGCACATAGTAAGCACTTGATAAATACTTGTTACACTGACCAACAAATTAAAGGAAATTAGAAGTTGTTTCCAACTCTAGCATTCCATAAACTGGCAAAATCCCAGAACTAGCTCCAATGTCTTTCTCTTTATAAAGATATAGTTTAGGCACCATCTTATGCATACAGTCTTTCCTGATATCCCCGTAATGGCTAATACCCTCCTTCCTGAACTACCTTATATTTAACAACACACACACATACACATTATCCCCTCCTCCCCATAAAAATATGTATCCTTTATATTTATGGTGTACATATTTTTACTTGCACTTGTCTTTCCCATTAGAATGTAAACTGATCGGGAGTATGGATAGTTTTAATCTTTGCACTTGTATCCTGAAGGCTTAGCACAGTGTCTGGAAAGTTCTTCTCCTTGGCTGCTTAGAAGGTAAAATGGAAGCTGAACTCTAGGAAAGAAACTCTTGTAGTGACAGCTGTGGGGTGGTTCTGCCTTGTACCTCTGGAGTATTTGAACAACAAAGCAAAGCTCAGAACAACTGCCATGTCAAGTAAATACAGTCTTCTCCCAATGTTAGTGCCCTAGGGTAAAGCCCTATTTGCCTTATACTAGTTACAGCTCTAGTCACATAGCTAATCTTTGTTTCTAAAAGCCAGTACACCCTAATTGGCTCTGAACCCTAAGGAGAAGGAGGAGGAGGAATAGCAGAAGAACATGGATGGTCCCAACACTGAGAAAAGATTCACTGAATCCCTCAGGGACCTGTCAGCAGAGCTATTCTCAGACTATCTGAGGATTCAGTGTACTTTCCTCCATTCTGAGTCAATGAAGTCATTTCAAAACACATACACACAAATTCCTAAGAAATCTGAGCATCATCTTTGTATTGCTTATCAGGAAACCAAGAGATAAAAAGATGTTTTTGAAAAAATATAATTGTTGGAAAGTAACCATTGGCCTACCCCATCAATCCATCACCCCAGAAGCCTTCATTTTGTCATTAGATCATTACAGTAAAGACCCCAACAACGCTTTCTCTGGGGGTAATAAAATAAATTTTTTAAAAAATCAACTCTGAATCCCAGGGGAATATTGTTAGGGAGATAGGTGGTTGTCTTACTGGAAGTTAAACAGTTTCTCCTTCAGGGTAAATTCTAAAAAAAGATGAACAGGTAAATCTGTTTAGAGAAAGTTGCTGCTGCCCTTCTACTCCTTTTGGATTTGCTCTTTGCAAGGAGTGCACCATGCTCCCCAATCATATTAAAAAATACTCAAGCATTTGCCTCAGTTTACCTGATGATTGGGTGGCCTGTATGACTTTAATGGTTTCTGAACTGAAAAATAGCTATGGGAAAGTCAAGTGACTTTTTTTAAAAATCCATTTTTGTGGTATCCATTTTAAAAACTGGATAGTTACCCAAAAAAGTATAGCAAGCCTTCTGTTAAATCTCTTATATTCTACAAGCATTTGTTAATTTTAATTAGTTATTTATCAATTAATTATTTGTTGTGGTTGTGTGGTTTGTCCTTTGTTCTGGAAGAAGACCATGACATTAGGCAGATGATGACATGACCTGTAATTGAATTGGATTTGAGTGAGGAAGGGCTGCACAAAGTCACCAGCCTCATTCTCTCCTCCAGAGCCATTGCTCTTTGCAAGGAGTGCACCATGCTACCCAATCATATTAACAAATACTCAAGCATTTGCCTCAGTTTATCTGCTGATTGGGTGGTATGTATGACTTTAAAGATTTCTGAACTGAAAAATAGCTATGGGAAAGTCAAGTGACTTTAAAAAAAAATCCATATGCATCAGGAAAACAGTGGGAGACCTTGGACTTTTTAAGCTAAGGTCTTTTCAAGTTCTCACTGTAAGTGAGGCAACACCCATTCAGTGAATAGGCCTCTTTAAGAACTGAGTCAAGGGACTGGCCCTTTAATAAAGAAAAAAAATCAAACTGGGAGGGGCAGAACCCTAGGGTTGCTGGCCAAAAGAGAAACAATTACTATTTATATTCACTCTGAGTCAAGACAGCCCCCAAAATAACCATTAAGTTGTGCTTGGGCAGGGACCTATTGTCCAATTAATGAGAGCCAGAGTAAATTGTGCAAGGCGTTAGGGATCCAAAGACAAAATGACATAATTCCTACCTGTAAGGAGTTTACCTTCTATCAAGGGAGACAACAGGTACATAGAGAAATAATCACAAAAGTAGGTAGCAAATAATGGTGCAGAGGAAGGCACTGAATGTTGAGGGTCAGAAGATCTGAGTGCTTGAGCTACCTTTGAAGGAAGATAAGGATTTTAAGAGGTAGCCATGAGGGAGGGAGTGCACTCCTCTCCATATCACACTCTGGGCTCCCTGGACAAAGCCCCAGTTTGTCATCCAGAAGCTCACTCCAGCCCTGGAATTCACATACTGAAATGCACATAATCAAACCTCCCTCTGAAGGATGGCTCCTCCCATATCCTCCAGCTAAGGAGGCTACCCAGGCCAGCTATGTCCTATGCCTTTCCAGTTTGTACTCCAGGTTTTTTCTACCACGTGGTAGCATAGCTGACTACAAGGGTCAATCAACAACATTTATTAAGTGCCTACTGTGGATCAGGCATTGTGCTAAGTGAAGGGGGTACAAAGAAAGGTAAAACACAGTCTCAGCTCTCAGAGAGGTCACAGTCTAATAAGGGAGACAACATGAAAACAATTATGTACCAACTATTTATACAGACACATATATATGTGTGTGGACATACATATACACACATACATGTGTATACAAATACACGTGTGTACATACATATATATGTAAGAGTATAAGATAAATTGGTGATAATAGTGTGAAGGCACTAGCATTATGGGATCAAGAAAAGCTTCTTGTGGAAGGCAAGGTCAATGACTTCAGCTTTCTCATCAGTAAAATGAGGGGTTGGACTAGAAGGTATCTAATGTCCCATCATATTATGAAATGCAAAGTCATGGGGTTGGGGAGGGGTATGGAGGACATACAAATAACCGGAAGTATTAAGAAAGGCTTTGTATGGTAATAGAGAGCAAGGGAGTTTAAGAAGAAGTGAGGAAGGGGCGGCTAGGTGGCGCAGTGAATAGAGCACCGGCCCTGGAATCAGGAGTACCTGAGTTCAAATCCGGCCTCAGACACTTAACACAAAAAACTAGCCGTGTGACCTTGGGCAAGTCACTTAACCCCAACTGCCCTCCAAAAAAAAAAAAGAAGAAGTGAGGAGGCATTCTAGGCATGGGAGATAGGCTGAATAAAAGCAGAGAGGTGGGAAATGGGGTGCTGTGTCCAGAGAACAAGAAGTAGGTTAGCCTGATGGAACACAGAATACAGAGTGGGTGAGGGGAAGTAATGTCAAGTCAGTCTGGAAAGACAAGTGAAGCCAGATTGTAAAGGGTTTGAAATGCCAAACAGAGGAGTTGTGTAAGGAGTGTGCAAGCAAAGGCTGATGATTGCTTACCAGTCAGGGATGTTGGAGGGCAGCTTGAATGAGCTATAAATTCCTTTGCAAATTTCAGATTTTGACACTGACAATTTTCTAGCATTTAGGAATCATCATCATCCTCATCAATAACAACAACACTGATTAAGGTGTGTGTGTGTGTACAGCATTGTTCTATGGGAAGTAAACCATTAAGAGTATAAAACTCTTGAGGGCAGGGATTATTTAATTTTTGTCTTTGTATTTTCAAACCTAGCACAATGGCTAGCTGTAGTGTTAATGGAATAGGGAGATCTTCCCTGTCCATCAATAGTCCTTTGTGACCACATATCAGTCCTGGATGTCTTGCTGTTTTCACAGCTGAGTCGCATAGAGCCCGTTGGGAACTTTCCTAAGGAAGAGCTTACTTAGGGGGAGTTTACTCATAGGAAGGCTTTCATACCTTTTGATACTAAGTTAATTAAAGCACTGAGTTACAACGGTTGTGGTGCCTTCTGACTCTGAGCCTATTAGTTAAAAACTATATATACTGGGAGGTTGATATTTTACTTTGGGGATTTGCTTATGAGAAGGACCTTTTGATTCCCTGGACAGGACTCTGAGTAGTCGTTTGTTAAGAGCCCCACCCCACTACTCAGAGGTTTATGTTCTCCCAATCTGGTAGTTATTAATTTATTACTTTGTTCAGACAGTAGGAACCCTGTCTGTTCAATCTCTGTGCTAATTTCTCTGTTTGTATTCTCTCTATGTTCAGAGAGCTGACCTTTCCCCTGAATTAATGAATGTGATTAAAGTAAGATTGCTGACTCCTTTAAAAGTTGTCTTTCCTTTAGCAAAGCAGATCAAAGAACCTGTGCTAGCAGCCCATCCTGGATGTGCTAGGGTGCTTATTAATACACTGGCACACAGTAGACATTTAACACATGCTTATTAATGGGTTGATTAATAAGATTAATTGATTAAGATTAATAAATCTCTATTATCAAAGAGCTTATAGTCTCATAGGCTCTCTAACAATTATGGTTAAAACCAACTAGGTAAAATTGTAAGTCAGTGAAGTTTACTACTGGTTCTTCTCTATCACAGCCAGTTTCATTTCATTCCCCTTTCTTTCTCTACAGAGACCCAATATTCCCTTGGTGCCACCAGGTATTCAAGACTTCACAAGATAGCTCCTCATTCCAGACTACTCACTGGAATCACTTTATGCTCTGCATCTTTCCTTCCCTTACCCAATCTTGACTTCTAGCTCCACATTGCCTTCTCTTGGCTAACAAATCAGTAAATTTGTGTTAAGATGCTAATAGGTAATTATGGCATATGTGCCTTGCACAAACTTGACAACTGACAAACATTTTTTGGAGGTGAAGCAGGGAGGCATAGTGTGGTAGAAAAGAACACTGGACTTGGCATCTCACAACCTGGACTCAAATCCTCACTTGTTAGCCATGTGTCTTGGGCAACTCACTTCATCTCTCCAAGTAGAAATGGAGATATATACTTGTGCTGCTGGTTGTAAGGAAAGGTCTTTGTAAAGTGCTGTAAGTGTTGTTTTAATATTTTAATCAATGCCTTGAATTGACTACAGCTATAAATCTATGCCTACAGAATCACAAATTTGGAGGCTGAAAGAGATCTCAGTGGCCATCTAATGCAACCTATAGCTGAGAGAATTCCCCACTATACCATATCCAACAAATGGTCATCCACTGTCTGTCTGAAGACCTCCAAGTACATGGAACCCACCACTGTCTGAGGCAGCCACGTCTGCATTTATATGGCTCAGAAAATTGGGAAGTATTTCTTGATATCACATCTAACTTTCACCCACTACTTCTGATTCTCCCCTCTGGGGCCAAACAGAACACATCTTATCTCTCTTCCACATGACAGACCTTCAAATACTTGAACACCGGTATCATGTCATTCTCCCTCCTCCTGGAATTTTTTTTTCAGGCTAAACATACTCAGTTCCTTCAACTGAGCCTCATATAGCATAGAGTCAAAACCCTTCATTATCCTGCTTCCTCTCTTCTGGTCACTCTCTAGTTTATCAATGTCCTTCTTAAACCGTGGTGCCTGGAACAACAAAAAAAAATCTTCCAGATGAGATCTGATGAAGGCATGATAGAATGGCTCCCTGACTTGCTTCTTCCTCGAAGCCTTTACTGCAATCCAAGACCACATTCACTTTTTTTAGATGTCACATCACACTACTAACTCATAGGTAGCTTGAAATTCAGTAAACCCCCCAGATTATTTTTGGACCTACTGTCTATCCATCTCCCCCATCTTACACTTGTGAAACTTTATTTTCTAGTGCAAGCCTTTACAATTTTCCTTACTGAATTCCATTTTATTAGATTCACACCAATGTTCCTACTTGTCATCATCCCTTTGGAGCCTGACTATCTCATTCAGTGTATTTAGGTATTTATCTCAGCCATGTGTCATCAGCAAACTCCATAAGTATGCCAATTATGCTTTTATCTAAGTCACTGGTCAAAGTGTCAACATTACAATGCCAAGCACAGGTCTTTGGGGGTACTCCACTGGAAAGCTCCTGCTATGTTGACATTTGAACCATTAACAATTATCCTTTGAGTATGGCCATCAACCTAATTCTGAATCCATGGGTTCATATTATCTTCTACTACATATCTCTCCATCTTACCAAAAGCTTTGCTAAAGCCTAAGTAAACTATATTTATAGTATCCCTACATCTAACAATTTTATAATGGTGTCAAAAAAGGAAATGAAGTTAGTCTGGTGTGACCTGTTCTTGATGAGGCCATGTTTTTTTTTTTGTTGTTGTTGTAACCACAGCTTCTCTTTCTAGATGCTCAACAGCTAAGATTTATATAGTCCTTTAAGGTTTGCAAAGTGTTTTTATTGTTAGCTCATTTTCACCAACCATTTCTTTAATGACCTTCTCTAGAATTTTCCCAGGAATTGAAGTTGAGGTCACTGGTCAACAGATTGTCAACTTTGTTCTCTTCCTTCTCCATTTGATTACTATCTCACCCATTTTCTGCCATCATATCACTGAAAGTGGCTCAGTACAGTTATATCTGTCAGTTATTTCAAGACTAGAAGGCATAGTCCATTTGTAGGAGACTTGAATTCATCAAAAGTAATTAAGTGGTTATTTATCTCTTTACTGTTCCATCATTTCCAGGATAAAGGGCATTCTTTCTTTTTTTTTTTCCCAGAGAAAACAGAAGCAAAATAAAATTGGAATGTCACTATCTCTTCTCTGTTTTCTGTTATCATTACCCCATCTACCCTAAACAAAGCCCTGTAGTCAAGAGTCATGAATTGTCTTGGGTACATGGCTTTTCATACTTATATACTTTACTCTTAGGTCTCTATATGTGTGCATCCAATCCCCAACCCCAGTATTGTGTACATTGGTAGGAAAATGTGATGAATTTCTAGGTTTCCGTTATTCTTGATTTTGTCTTCTATTGGAAAAATGTTGTGATTATCTTTGTTTTTGCCTTATTTAGTAAATGTCTTATGTTTCAGAGTCACTGGAGTCATTGCTGCTGATTTTGTATAAAATGGGAATCAATAGTCATTCTATGCTATATTTTTTGTATATTATGTAAGTGCTGGAAATGGGAAGCATACTGATGGGGGCTCAAGAACTAAGGTGGGTAATAATATAAGTATATCTACCCTCCTTACCCCACACACATAAGGGTTGCTCCCTAGGACCTCGAGGGAGTTGAGCTATAGCTATGTTATAGCCTCTCTGGGGTTACCACCTGAACCCATCAGTTTGGGTACAGTGGGGAGAGCAAACCACCTCTAGCTCCAGAATACAAAAAACCTAGGAAGGACTTGGGTCAATGCTATGCATGGGTTACATAAGGAAAAAATCCTAACCATTTAAGCCGTTGTTCTCAAACTTTCTATGGTCATGGCAAAACATTCTTTACTATAAGAGGCCATGACACACTAAGTATTTGAGTTGGTGTAAAGACAGGTTCCTAGTAGACCTCCAGATTCATTCTCTTTGGCATTAGGACTGAGATCTTCTGTATCTCCTATCTCTTCCCTATTCCTATCTCTCCTCTTCCCTCCACCAGCTGAGAAAGCAGCTTTGTGCCTCAAGGGACAGAGCTACTATTATGACCTTGACACCCAGCTGTACAGAGCAGGCAGCAAACTTCTTAAAGGCAAGGACAAGGGAAGGTGGCAGTCTCTAGGGTCATCTAGTCATGTGTTGGGACACACTCTTTGAAAGCTATTGCTTTTGAACAATCTGAAAGTGGAGTTGGCTGCCTGGAATTGGCTCTCCATTATTGGAGGTCGTCAGGCAAAGGCCAAATCACCATTTACCCAGGTATATTGCAGTGAGGATTATTTTTCAGACTAGACTAAATAACCATAGCAGTCTCTTCTAGCTCTGAAATTTTATGATTCTGCCATATAACTGAGCTATTATTAAGTGCCTCACACATAGCTGGCACTCAAATATTTGTTGAATAAGTGAATAAATGAGTAATATATCATCCTTCCAAGAAAATATTTGCATTTTTAACAGATGCTTTTGATGCCAGTAACCCAAAGGCAGTACTGGTTGAAAATAGTTGGAATTTAAAGGAGGGGAGATTTAGGGCCTGGTAGGCCTTTTGAAACTATACCCCAATACAATGTTAAGCCTTATTGGGGACACAGACTAGTAAGAAAAGCTTAGGCAAATATCGAGGAGCAAGATTTCTTCTCCTGGCTCTACTACTATGTGACCTTGGGGATGTCTCTTAAGCTTTCTGGACCTCAGTTTCCTTCTATGTAAAATAAAAGCTTGGTAACCTTTGAAGTCTTTCCAGTTCTAAATTTATGATCCTATGATCCTATTTTGGGCAATGCACCTCTCCAGTACGTTTTCCCTGGTGGCCTCAGGGACTATGTAGGAAATCAGCAATAGCTTCTAGCAGAGAAGATACACTTGAAATTCAGATTAAAGATACTTTTGAGTCTTAGAGACAGTCACAAGCCTGAGCCAAATTTTCCTGGGCAGGCACAAGTAAGTGCCTGTTAGGAATGGGCTTGGGGAGATCCATTAGTGCATTTCCTCTGAGAGGTACTAAGGCTGTCCCAGCAGTCAACCCATCTGAGCATTTCATCATCAGCTCACACTCAGGGAACAGGTCTCAACACTGTACCTAGATACAGAAATAAACCTCATTACAACTTCATTGGCCCTATGAGCTGTCGAGTTTGCAGAGCAGTTGAATCAAAAATTAGATAGGGAATCAGCTACTAGTATCCTTCCACAAAGCCCAAGGCATGCTGGGCACAAATGAATATTCTTGGGCACTCTTCTTTCTTCCTATTTTCACATAGGTCCAGCCTATGTGAGAACAGTAATGCTGGAACATCGAAGATGAGACTGACACTCCCTTTGGCTAACAAATTTTCAGGGTAGATGAGATCTGTATCCAGTCCTGCTTTATGGGAGACGATCATAAAATATGTTATGCGTTTCTGTCTTATTGGAAGATGAATATGAAGAATGCAGGGATAGTAAACTAAAGCTAAATTGTCATAAACCAAAACTGATAATTAGTATGAAGTCATGGGGAAAATAATGGGTAGGTTGTCATGAATCCTGGCTTCTAGCCCTTACTTGATTACTAACTAGTAGTGGGATCATAGGCAAATTACATTCTAGCTCTGTGCCTCAGTTTCCCTATCTGTAAAATGGAAAGAATATAATGTATGAAGCTGAAATGAGTGGATATAAATGGACTTTGAAAAGTATAAAAGTATTTTAGTATGTTGTGAATTCAGAGGGGGAGGAGGGAAGAAGGTCCATAGGTTGCAATGGTTTTAAAGGAGGTAATGAGATTTGATGTAGGCCTTGAGAGTTAGATAGGATTTGGGTTGGGTAACAAGGCAGCAAGCTCTTATTAAGTGCTTATTATGTGGTAGGCACTGTGCTAAAAGCTAGGGATACAAGGAAACAGAAAGATGGTACCTGCCCTCAAGGAGTTTACATCTTAACAGGGGCAACAGCACACAAAAGGCATGAAGAGGGATTAGAAGGAGCTTGGTTGCAAAGTTATGAGAGTCAGAAGTCGTCAGGCCTCTGAAGGAACTTTTTGATAAGAGAAGGGGGCCAGAGACCCTAAGGAATGTTCTAGGCTAGGGCAAGGAGACCTCAGGAACTGAGGGAAGTTTCCAGGGAAGATTGCTGAGACATTGCTACCAAGTCCTGAGAGCACACGGGGGTTTGCATCTTCAAATCATGTATAATTTCATGCAAGAGCTCTGTGAACTGGATTTTTTTCAAGGAAGAATCAATAAATACCCCCCTTCTCCCCATACATAGTCTTCATATCCCTATACAGCTATATAAGTTTTTGTTTTTATTGTTATTAAATACTTTGGAATCTTACAATAAAACAAATCAGAATTTGTTTTATTGCTTTCTTTAAATTGAAATAAGAACTAAGAAATAAGAATAAAATCTAATCAATTTTGTCGTTGTTAAGTAATTTTTCAGTAACGTCCTATCATATTTGGAATTTTCTTGGCAAAGATAATAGAGTGGTTTGCTATTTCCTTCTCCAGCTCATTTTCCAGATGAGGAAACTGAGGGAAACAGGATTAAGTGACTTACCTAGAGTCACACTGTAATACAGAGACCAAAATCCCAGATCACTGCACACCACCTGATTTGTGGCCCATCATTAAGCCCCCTTTATATTTCTGTCTTTGTCCCTATTCTATATCCTGTCATAGCTTGAAACTGCTTAAGGCATGTCTGGGCATCATTGCTCAAGTCTGGGCAAAGTTGCTCAAGGTGTAGTCATTCCCCTGTCCCCTTCTTCCCTAATCAGCATTTTATATATTCTCTTTGAATGATTATAGTGTATAAGGTTCATTATGGTGCAAGGGTCTTATCTAGAGACCACCCTGTCCTGTCCTGCTGACCAAGCTGGGCCCCCACCCTCTTTGCTCAGAACAGGATCCTAGCCTGTTCTGGGGAATTCCAACCCCTTTTACCCCCATGGCCCTCCACCCTGTGCCCTCCACCCTGTTCTAGGATGGACCCCCATGACACAGGAAAATTGCACGCTTGTACTCTTGCGCCATATTCCCAAATTAGCCCTGAGCTCTAGATCTGACCAATGGCTGGTCTTTTCTCTGTACATCACGCTTCTGCTAGCTCCCCTCCCTGACTGTGGCTTTTGTGGTTTTGGCCTATATAATCAAGTCTGTAAATCCCAAAAATCACAACTCATTTGAGTGAATACACTCGGGTAGTCGTGCACTTAATTAATAAATCCATTTATCTTGAACCCAGGTCTTGGCTCGTTCTTATTCTCTGCACAACAGCACAGCTAGTCAAAGTCTGGTACCAGATTCAGACTCCTGGAGATGAGTCTGCTTGACACCAAGTACAGCAGCTCTATCTGTTGTACCAACTTAGCTGCCCCAAGCTCATCATCAGTAATTGACATTTATATCATATTTTGCGGCTACAAAGAACTTTATACATATTATTCCATTTGATCCTCACAACAACCCTGGAAAGTAAGTGTTGTTATTATGCCCATCTTACAGATGGGGAAACTGAGTCAAACAGCAGTTAAATGACTTGCTGGGAGAGACTAACAGCTAAGTGTCTGAGACTGGATTTGAATTCAGGTCTTCCTGATTCCAGGTCTAATACTTTGTCCAATAGCCAACATGGAATAATGGAAAGAACACTGCTCTAGAATCAGAAGACTAAGTTTAGAGCCCATCTCTGGGAAAAAGGAGGATTGTCCTGTTGTGGATGATCAAAGCTGCTAGCTATTATGACTATTGATTAGGTACCTTATATTAAAAGAGAATAGGCTATAACAGAGGTGTCTAACATGCTGCTTGCAGGTAGACTTTATGTAGCCCTATAATGCCAATGCAATATTCATAGTGCCAACGGCCACTATAAATATGCCTGCATAGTGCTCAGTTGCAAAATATAACAGACTCCCCATATATAAGACAGAAGCAAAACATTTATTCAGATACCAGAAAACCAAATCCCAAAGCCATCACGTTGACTCCATCATAGTATCAAAGAAGTTAATAAGTCACAACAGCACAGAGAGCCACACCATCCTTTAGCCTTTCTACAAACAACACTTACTCACAAGCCTGTCTCCCTCAGATGTGTCCTCTCCTCCCTCTAGTCTAGCTGCTCTCACTCCCTTCTTCCTGTGGGCTCTTCTCCACCCTTCAGTAAACTCCTCCCACAACAGGCTCCATGTGATTACATTCAGTCTATTAGGGGGCAGGGTGTATCTTCAAAGCAAGGAAGGTCTTCAAATTCCCTTAGGCTTATTAAAGGGCAGGGAAGATCTTTAAATTACCATTACCATTACAGGATCAAAACACTCCAACTGGAACTTGGAATAGATTAAAAGGCAATTGGAAATATTTAATGGAATAAATAAACATACAACAAAATATTACATTTAAAAACTAAGTCACTATGTGGCCAACAAGAAGACGTGGATAAATGGTCCTAGTTTCCATTTAAATTTCATACTACTGGGCTATATGACTATAGACTAACCATATGAAGATCTATGGATGTATCACATTATAAGCAGCATGGCACCATGGATAGAAGGTTAACCTCAAAGTCAGGAAGTTCTGGGTTCAAATTCTGGGTTCACATCTGCAGAATGTGTAACTGTTGGCCAATGACCTAATCTCTTAAGTGTCTTCAGGCATCTCTACTGATGAGTTACAAATCCATGTAGTCTGAGGAGGTTTCCGATCCAGGAGTTCTCCACACTGATGATATCATAGGTCCAACTTTCCTCCCCCTACCCCAAAAGAAAAGAATCTGGTTCCAATAATGATTAGAATTAATTCTTTCAGCAAGGGAGCTATACTGAGACTGCGCAGGCTGCTGAAGGAATTCCAGCATCCTTCTCTCTTGGACTGACAGAGAAGGAAAAGAGTTGGGCAAATGACCAGAAAGTGAGACCATGCTGGCTCAAAACATTGAAATAATGTAAAATAGGTTTCACAAGTTAACATAACTGTGAATGTTATAAACTTTTTCTGGGAAAACAGAAGCCATAAAAAGAAGTACTATATTATATTATGCAGTCAGGGCAAATATATTGTGGTCACTGTTATAACTGGATCTTTTTTTTCCTTTAGTTTAAAGGAATACTTTAACAATACAGTTACACCTACAGACTTTTTTTTTCAGAATTAAGCGTGTAACAAGTACAGAAGAAAGGGAACTGGATTAAGAATCAGTGACTTGGGTTAGAATACTATCTGTGGGGGCGGCTAGGTGGCGCAGTGAATAGAGCACCGTCCCTGGAGTCAGGAGTACCTGAGTTCAAATCCAGCCTCAGACACTCAACACAAAAACTAGCTGTGTGACCTTGGGCAAGTCACTTAACCCCAACTGCCCTCTTTAAAAAAAAAAAGAATACTATCTGTGTTTACTATTATTACAAACAATGTGACTTTGGACAATTAATTTTTACCTCTCTTAGTCTATATTTTATAGGCATCTAAAACAGTATAAAATGAGGGAATTTAGCTTTACTTCTATGATCCTATGATCCCATGAAAATGAAGACACTGGGATAATTGGAAGATAGTGTTACATAAGGAGAATATTTTGGTGAACTTTGTTTGAACAAAGATGATTCACAATTATATAATTAGATATCTTGATTTAAACATGAAATGCTTGAAATTACTTAAGCGCTAAATATAGCATCTCTCAAAAGTATTCTTCAATGAAATATATCAATGAAACATTGACATTTCATTTTTTCTGGTATTGCAAATGGTGATCAGCAGAAAGTCTGCTCATTCAAATATTTCTTCTGGAGCATTAGTGCTAAAAGACTACTTTCTTCATTGAAACCCTACTCACTTTCTCTTAGTTCTCATTCCCTTGGAGAGTTGGTAGAATATTATTATATAACCTTGGATTTGGCCTTGGGTTATGGTCTTGTCTGGTAGCAACTTCTAACAATGTATTATGGAAATGGATAATAGAATTGTTTGTTTTATATTTGAAAAGCTTGTGACTGCTTGCCAGACTGCTGAGATTGAGTTCACAACACATTGATTTGCAATTGTTACAAAATGAAATGTCAGAATCTAAGACTGACTACTTGCCTTGAGGAACTAGATACTTTGCTCTTCCTTTTCGAATGTTTGTATAACTCATGTCAAACCCCCAATTTCTAGATTTATACAGATCAGGTTTGATCTTGGCAATTGACCTAAAATATCATATTTCTCTTTGACTTGTTATGCCTCCAACCAAAATTGAAAAATCTCATAATACGGATGAAACATAGCTTGCATCTAGGTTTCCCTATATATGGGTAAAAAAAGGTCCTCAGTCCCATGCAACCATTCAAGAAAACACTCCATACCCTAGATGTTGAACAGTATTTTGCTCCGGTTAAAAAGCAAAAGACTCACAGGAACCAAGAAAACATATGGAAAGCAAATAAAGAACTCAGTATAGCCCATAAACAACTCATACAATTCTCTCTCTCTACTTTCAAGTTCGTCAACAAGCAATTATTAAGTGCTTACTAGGTGCCAGGCACTATTAAAAACTTAGCTCCTATTCTCAAAGAGGTCCCATTGTAATGGGGGAGATAAGAGGTAAATAATCATGTATATCCACATCCACACATACATATGTGTGCATAGTTAGAATAAAGAGAGATACAATGATAGATGATAGATAGATAGACATAGATAATGTGAGTGTGCAGTAATGTTAGAGAGAAAGGACAAGTAGTAGGGGGAGCCAGGAAAGGACTCTTACAGACAGTGGTACTGAGTCTTAAAGGAAACCAGCGGTGGTGGTGAAGAGAGAGAACACTTTCAGGCACTGAGGACAGGCAGTGCAAATGCAGTCAGGAGACAGGAGTGTTGTGTGAGAGGAACAGCACGTAGACCAGTATAGCTGTGTCATAGAGAATTTGAACTAAAGTGTAAGAAAACTGAAATGACAGAAATGGGCTAGGCTATAGAGGGTTGTAAAAGGAAAATAGAGGATTTCTATTTGATCACAGAAGTCATCAGAAGCCACTGGAGTTGGCTGAGTCAGAAAAGGACCTGTGCTTTAGGAAAATCACTCTGGCAGCTGAGTGGAGGGTGTATTGGAGTGGTGAGAGACTTGAACCAAGGAGGTCAAGCAGAAGGCTACTACGATCATTAGGGCCAGAGGACACGAGGGCTTCCTAGAGTGGTGACTGTGAGCAGAGAGAAGGGACATATATAGGAGATGTTGTGAAGTTAGGAATGACAAGACTTGGTCACCAATTACACGAGATGAATGCAAGTGAGGGGGCAAGGATGGCACTGAAATAGTGAGCCTGGGCTCTGTTTTAGGCATACTAAGCTTTAGATGTCTGTAAAATATGAAATTTGAAATATCTAAGATGCCTTTGGTGATGTGGGACTAAAAGTCAAGAGAGAGACTTGGGCTGTTGACACTTGCAGAAAAGATAAAATAGATGAAAAGAGTTCGAACCCATAAAGAAGACGTCATTTAAAAGGTAAATGGATCTTTCCATGGTGGTTGTCTCATGAGTCTGAGAGCCAATCTGCTCTTTATTACCTATGAGACTGGGCAGATTGCTTAGTCTCCCTGGGTCTCAGTTTCCTCATGTGTAAAATATACAGGTTGGACTAGATGGCCACTAAGATTTCTTCCACTCTAAATATATGTTTCTGTGATTTGAGGCCAGATCTAGAGCTTTGCTAGGAAATTTTCTTGGCCTCCTCAACAAGTTGCTAATGGGTGTGCCCACAACCTTCAAAGAAGATAATTTCAAAAGCTCCACTACCTTGCACACTCCAGTTGATACATATCCCTTGATACATTTGCTATGCTGCTCCCGTTTAAGACTTAAACTTGGAGGGCAAGGGCCAGATGGAGGCTGGGACATTTCTGTCTTTGGGTATGGTCTGGAGATGGACAGTTCTTTTCTGAAGAACCACCTTTGTATAGCATCCCAAGATTTTGAAGCAAACACTAACTTATGACCAATTTAAAACCAGCAATGTCTAGGCCCTCGGCAATGTATTACTTCTAGGTGTGTAAGAAGCACATAAGGTTGTAGATAAAGTATTAGGAGCAGAGGCAGAAAGACTTGGGTTCAAGTCCTATCTTTGACATGCACTGGTTGTGTAACCCTGGGCAAGTCACTTAATTTCTCAATGATTTGACAATGGGAAAACACATTTAAATTACAGAGAAGTGACTGAATTGGTAAGGGGAGTTACCTTACCAAAGACTTCCCTATGCCAATGAAATGAAAGGCTGAATGCCTATCCGTACCATAAATGCTTCCTGAATGTCTTCCTCCTCTTTTTGAGGGTTGTAGATATTAGGGCAAAGAGGGAAGAGAGACGGAATGAAAGTTGAGGAATAAGGTTAAGGTTTGGGCTCATTATCACAACAATTCAGAAGCACACCCAAATCAAAGGTGGGGGTGAAAGAGTGAGACAGAACACAAAAAGCCTGTGGAGGGCTATTAGAGGTCAAGACAGGCAGCAGATTAAAGGTCAGATACGTTAGCTAAAGTCAGGTGATGTGCAATATGAATCAGACAGACAAATGAAAACTAAGATTACTACAAGGTAAAAGTGAAGTAGAAGTCTAAGAAGGCAGCCTGTGAATTTCACAGGGACAGGGCAAAACAGTCTGGGGACAGATACAAGGCACTGGCAACCAAGGGGAACCTAGATTCTCAGGAAAAGTTCTAGTTTATCCAAATTCTTAATTGTTTCCTAATAAGGTAAAAATCAGCTATAAAGGGATGGCTAGGTGGTACAGTGAATAGAGCAACTGACCCTAGAGTCAGGAGGAACTGAAATCAAATTTGGCTTCATATATTTAATACTAGCCATGTGACCTTGGGCAAGTCACTTAACCCCCAATTGCCTTGCTTTCCCCCTTCCAAAAAGCAAAAAACAAACAACAACAACAACAACAACAAAAACAGCTGTAGAGGATACAACCTAGAGCTTTCAAGTCAGGACCAGTAAGTAGATGTACAGGTCTGAAAAGGGGTGTGCGTGTGTGCGTGTCCATAAATACTGTAGTTCAGTTGTTTCAGTCATGTCCAGTTCCTCATGACCCCATCTGGGGTTTCTTGGCAAAGATACTGGAGTGGTTTGCTATTTTCTCCCCAGCTCATTTTACAGAGGCAAGCAGGGTTAGGGGACTTGCTCAGGGTCACACAACTAGTAAGTGTCTGGAGCTGGATTTGAATTCACCAAGATGAGTCTTCCTGACTTCAGGCTTGGCATTCTGTCCACTGTGTCACCTATCTTGCCCCATGTGTGAATTATAAAAGGATGGCAAAGAGCAGATTCTGAAAGGACAGCCAATATTAGGGAAAGGTCATTCTGATCTGGAAATATGTGAGTGAAGATTGGTTCTCTGGTCCCTTCAAATACAATGGAGAAACCATCTCATATCTCTTTTACAGTTTTGCTAAGTTTTTCCTTAACTGTTTTTTTCAATGTTACATTCATGTGAAGAGGGAATAAGACAAGTCATTACTCTAAGTCTATGAGATAGAGCTAGTAAAGAAAAAGAACACTTCGTGTTGATGAAAGCAAATGTCTGAGTTACTATGAAAGGGGTTAGACTTGGTATGCTTGGCTTTAGAGGGCAGAACTAGGAATAATAGGCAGAAATTCCTCAGAAGCAACTTTTTGTCTACATAAGAATTCAATAGAAATGTTCTTTGCCAGAGCAGTCAGAGATTCTCAGCCTACTTCCTGCAGATTGAACCATGGATGATTCACTGCTCAGAGACTCTTGATTGGTTGCTGAAAGTCTATCTATTTGCATATGCTCTGTGTGGGGGCAGGGAAAGACTCCATTGCATAAAGAAAAACTTCCAAACAAAGAGAGTCATCCAAAAATGGAGTAATTTTCTGGGGTGTGTTCATTTACTGGAGGTATTCAGAGAATCTGCTTGACTACTTGCCAGAGATATTATAAAGATTTCTGTTTTAGACAGGTTTGAATACCTTCTGAAGCCCATTCCATCTCTTAGATTCTTTGATTGTGTGATCTCCCCATGCTTACCTGTTTCTATAAAGACCTCTATTTTTCTTTGAAAAAAAAATAGTTATATGAAGAAATATACTCATCTCCTTCTTGTTTTACCAGACCTATAGGGTATCCCAATGTTTGGACCCCAAGGCATTCATCGAAGTTTTGAATTCAAATGTATACTTTGTTAGTCAAAGTCAGAAGTAGATTGAAGTGAAATAAATTATCTTCAATTTTCATTCTGTGACAATGACTAACTGAGCCATCAGAAACAGACAACAAAACAAACGAAAAAACAAATGACAACAGCAGTCACAACAACAACAAAACAAAAATAAAACTGGCAGTTGTTATCCCTGAAGGAAAAATAAAAGGACTCAGTGTTAGAACTTTCTGGAAGGTTATCTGCTTTTACTGCAACCACAAGCAACCAGGAGACAATACTGGATTTGGAGTCAAAGAGCCTCTATTTCCTTCTCTTCCTCTTTTCTCCTTCCTTTGCTGTTCTCTTATTACCTTTCCATTTCATCTCTCTTTATTTCATAACTTTCCCTAGCCTCAGTTTCCACATCTATAAAATAGAGGAAAATAAAACCTGTCTTGGCTACCTCACAAGATGGATCAATAAATTTCAGGGACACCCTTCCACCTCCAGGATTAACAGCCAAGTCCCCTGTTTGGCCTTCAAAGCCCCTCATAATCCAGTCCCCTTCTACTTTTCAAGTCTTCTTATACCTTAAACCCTGCTATGTGTTTTTTAATCCAGTGACACTCACCTCCTTACTATTCCATGAACGAGATACTTCATCTCCTAACTCGCAGCATTTTCATGACTATTCCTCATACTTGAACTGCTCTTTCTCCCACAATTCCATCTGCTTCAAGTCTCAGGTAAAATCTCACCTACTCCGAGAAGCTTTTTCCCATTCTCCTTAATGTCAGCGCCTTCCATCTGAGATTATCCCCAGTTGATCCTGTTTATATCTTGTTTGCACGTTGTTTTGCCCATTGGACTGTGAGTTCCTTGACCGTATTTTGCTGTTGTTCAGTCTTTCGGGCACGTCAAGGTCTTTGTGACTTCATGACTGGTCCGTGGAATTTTCTTGGCAAAGATACTGCAGTAAGTTTGCTATTTCCTTCCCCATTGTGTCCCCATTTTACAGAAGAGGAACTGAAGCAAATAGGGATTATGTGACTTGCCCAGGGTCACATAGCTAGTAAGTATCTGAGGGCAGATTTGAACTTAGATCTTTCTGACTTCAGACAAGGTGCTCTATCCACTGCCTCACCGAGCTGCCCCTTCCTTAAGAGTAGGAACTGGGGTGGCTAGGTGGCACAGTGAACAGAGCATTGGCCCTGGAGTCAGGAGGACCTGAGTTTAAATCTGGCCTCAGATACTTAACACTTACTAGCCATGTGACCTTGGGCAAGTCAATTAACTCCAATTGCCCTGCCTTCCCCCTTCCAAAGAGCAAAAAAAAAAAAAAAAAGAGTAGGAATCATATTTTGGGCCTTTCTTTGTATCATCAATGCTTAGCACAATGCCTGTCATGTACTAAATGTTAAACTGATTTGGCCTGACCTTGGCCCTCTTGGACTTTTAAGGACAGCCCTTGCTGGCTAATAGGCTGTACTAAACAGGGAGCATGGAACTACCTTAAAAGTCAGAGAGACATTGACCTCTATGGTACCTTCTACTTCTAGGCCTGTCATTCTATGATCCCATGATCTTTCTTCCCCAGGATCAGTGGTCAGAACCCTATTGCTCAGATCATTCCGTTTTTCCATTTCTGTTTCTGCTGAACTCCTGGACCCTTCTCCTTTTCTCTTTGTACTTGGGTTCCTGGCAACTGTTGGCCCAATTTCTCTGAGCCTGGGCTCAGATCTCTGTTACCCAGGCTATCTGTGTCTGGTGTTCAGCAATGATGGAAATACTTCCAGCCTTCTAGCTTTGGTTCCTGATCTCTGCTGCCTGATCTTCCCAGTCCTGTGTGGTATCTTATGCTACTGCCTTTCCTGATCATAATAAGCCCTGATACTTATATAATGCTTTCAGGTTTATGAAGTGCTTTATATACATTACTCTCATGTTCTCCTCACAGCAACTCTATCCCATAGGTACTATCATCACCATTATATATAGTAGAGGTAACTGGGGATCAGAAAGGTGAAGTGACTTGCCTGTGATCACACAGGCTAGTATGTGTGAGAGGCAGGATTTGACTCCATTGACTCTTGTTCTAGCTATCTACTGCCTCATTTGGGTGATTTCAGTATCTGCTTGGGCTCATTGGATCATACAGGATTCAGTAGAAATGGACATTAGAGATCTCCCAAGTCAGTCCTTTCATTTTATAGATCTATGAAATCAAGTAAATAATAATTGGCAGAGCCAGTATTGAACCATCTCCTTACTCCAAAGCCAGTGTTCCTCACTCAGCTGCTTGGACTTTTGAATTGGGATGGCTCCTTGGATCTCTGGATGCCTCCCTCCCCTGCCATTTCTTCCTACATTTCTTCCTGCTGTGTCAGACGCTAGAACCTGGGTTGTTGATTTGGACCTCTGTTGCCTGCTTACTCCTCCCTGCCAATAAGTCTTGTCTGTTTGATGTTGTAGCATCATTAGTTCATAGATCTGGAGTTGAGGTAATGGAGAATTGAGAGGTTAAGTTGCTGTGTCAGAGACAGAATTTGAACAGGCCCCTTGACTCAAGAGTCAGTGTTCTTTCTCTTATAACAATGATGTCCTAATTAGGGACTTTCCACTCCCATTTCCACTTGTTGTGCCAAACAGTAATAAAAGACTACCTGATAACCAATATCCTTTTCTATACCTCTTCACCTTCCTATCCTATCCTATTTCTGACTGTTGGACTAGAGAGTGAACCATAATGGTGAAACTCCTCAAGATCATGACATGGAAGGATCAAAAGAAAGAACTATAAATGTTGAGATTGGAGAAGAGAAGACATTTTTTGGAGAAGTCAGACATGAAAAGCTGTCTTGTGGAAGACATATTTTCTCTTCAGATTTACCCTCACTTGGCCCCAGACATGAGAATCAGGAATGGGAGTTGGGGATGCTATGGAGAGGCAGATGGCTTTTCAATATAAGCAAGAATTTCCTATTAATTTGGGTTTTTGAAAAGTAGATTGGGTTTTCCTGCTAGGTAATGGATTCCTCCTCCAAAGAAGGTCTTCAAGATGACCACTTATTGGTCATGTTATGGAGTAGATTCTTGTTCAGACACTTGTTCTCCGAGGTACTCTCCAATTCCAAATGTCTGTTATTCTATGAAATTTGCCTCTGTACCTCCTATCCCTTGGTCCTAGTTCCTAAATCACACAGAACAAATACATTTTCTCATCTCTATAAAAATTCCTTGAATGTTTGAAACTCAAGATATTGTCTTCTTTTCTAAGCTAAAAACTCCCTAGTTTATAATAATAAAAAAAATAATAATAGCTAATATTTATATAATGAAAACTAGGTGCAGCTGCTATGCTAAACACATTACCAATTTCAACATTTTTGATCCTCACAGCAATCCTAGGAGGCAGGTATTATTATTACCACAGTTTTTACAGATGAAGAAAATGAGGCACAGAGAGGTTAAGTGACTTGCCCAGGGTCACCCAACTAGTAAGTATCTAAGGGTGGATTTGAACTCAGAAGATAATTCTTCCGGACTAGAGCAGCACTCTATTCACTAGGGCACCTAGCTTTCTTTACATGACAGGACTTTACTTTGAGTCTTATCATCATCTTTGTTCTCAACTTTGGGTCCCTTTAAAATGGGCTCCTTCTCTCCTTAGCATCCTCCTTCTAGTACAGTGGTTCTTAATTCTTTGCATATCTTGGGTACTTTGGGAGTCTGGTAAAGTCTATGAGCCCCTTCTTAGAATAATGTTTGTAAATACATAACATAAAATTCATGGGAATACCAAGGAAATTTATTATCTGGAAAGTTATCAATATATTTATGATATAATATGATATGGTATGATGTAACATAATATAATGCAACACAACATGATGTGATAGAACGTAACGTAACGTAACGTAACGTAACGTAACGTAACGTAACGTAACGTAACGTAACGTAACATAATCTAATCTAACACATTTTTAAGTTTGCAGACCCTGGGTTAGGAATGCCTGTTCTTAACCTAGGTAAAGGACAAACTGGTGTCTCCAAAACAGAGCTGGGCTGACATCTCTGAATGCGTTTGGCACAAGGGCTTGTACATGGAACTCAAGAAATCCATGTGTAGGTGGAAAGCTGGAAAGAAATCTCAATCCAGCCCAGCATGTGGAATCCCCCAGTCTCTCTCTGAATATTCAATGATAGCGGAGGGAATTTTTCTAGAAAGCTTTTCATTGTGGCTCACATGGGAACAACAGGATGGCCCTGGGAAATCAACTCTGACCCTCCCAACTGCTGTGGCAGCTTTTCTGATTGTTGACACTGCAGCTACATTGTAGTTCGACTGGAATTTAAATAGGAATACATTTGAGAGAACTGAGAATGGTTTGGGTCTTTTGTTTCAACATGCATTTATTTAGGTATCTGTTATATGTCAGTCACTGTGATAGGTATCAGGGATGGAAAGACAAAAACTTGAGAAATTATATGGGCATCATGTTCTAGGAATAGTCTAAAAAGGCAAAGTGGGGCATGTTAAGGTAAATGCATTTCAATGGAAGAGCATTAAATGTTCACGTACTGAAGTTTTCCAGTTCTCTTGAGAGATAATGCGGCTGAATGGATAGTCGAGAGATAATGCGGCTGAATGGAGAGAGTCCTAGACTATGAAGCAAGAATATCTGGGTCCAAAACCTGCCTTTGATACTTCCTAGTTGTGTGACCTGGGGCAAGTCATTTAATCTAAGGTTTACTTTCCTCATCCATAAAATGGAAATAAATAATACTACCTATAGAAAAGAATTCTTGTTAGGATTAAATGAGATAATATAAAGTAGGTAAAGTGCTCTGATAATGTTTAACCACCATACATCTGTTGTTTTTGTCATCTTGTAGCTGTTGTCATTTTGTTATTCATCTGTCCAGGTGTGATGAAGACTTTAACTTGCGTTCAAA
Source organism: Pseudocheirus occidentalis (assembly GCA_028646575.1). NCBI lineage: Eukaryota > Metazoa > Chordata > Mammalia > Diprotodontia > Pseudocheiridae > Pseudocheirus > Pseudocheirus occidentalis. The sequence continues at coordinate 83,821,844 of CM053594.1, forward strand.
TTCTGACCCTAACGCTTACTAGCTAAGTGGCCACAGGTGTGTCACTTAAACTCTCTGTACCACTCAATTCCTTCCTCTCTTCTATTTTACTACTGTTTTCACAAGGCTGTTGGGAGTAAATTGTTTTATCAGCCTCAAAGAGCTCTAATAATATGAGTTCTTGTTGTCATTCACACCATTTTGACTTATTACTATTACTTTCTACAAAAGAACCAGAAGAAAGACTCTAACATTCTTTGGCAGAATTATAGAATACCATGAAACAACAACAGCAACCCACAAAGCAAAGATGAGAAGATGTAAGTGCACTGAAATCCAGATTGTTGTTGTTCATTTTTCGGTCACATCCAGCTCTTCATGACCCCATCTGGAATTTTCTTGGCAAAGATACTGGAATGGTTTGCTATTTCCTTCTCCAGATCATTTTAGAGATGAGGAAACTGAGGCAAACAAGGTTAAGTAAATGGACTGTGATCTATATTAGGGGACACTCTTACAGGATTGTGCTGGAGCCAGTTAGAACTTCAAAATGACAAAGAAAATGTTAATAATTCAGATTAAACTTAAAGGGGTACCACCGTACATTCCTCCTTCCCCCAGAGAACCAGTTGTTAAATATTTTATATATATATATATATATATATATATATTGTTGTACTCAGAGATGAGACTACAGATTTACTGAATTACTGAAGTATAACTTCTAATAACCCCTTTTAGTCATAGGGCACTTTAAAGTTTATAGGTGTGGCAGCAGCTTGTGGATAGAGCAATAAGCTTGGAGGCTGTGAGTTCAAATCTAGCCTCTTACACTTATTGGCTGAGTGAACTTGGGCAAGTCATTTAACCACTATGTGCTTCAGGCAATGCCTTAGGATTTATCTAAAGTCATAGATAGAATGTGATCTGGGTGTTCCTCATACTGCTGGTTTATATAACACTTTCTTGTCTAGCAATTAATTTAGTACTCCCAAGAATCCCCTGAGAAACCAAGACAGGCATTATTTTCTTTTTACAGACGAAGACACTGTCTCAGAGAGGCTAAGTGATTGGCCTCATGTAGCTGGGCTAGTTGGAACATGTTGCCAAGGAAGCTAAGCTCATGGGTTTGATCCCCTATTGTACCAGTTAATTCCATTCTGTTGTACATCCAGGGACTACACTCACGTCCTTTGCCAGGCATCCTGTAAATATTACCAGTAAGTCATGAGGGAAATTAAAAGAGCAGAGATAGTTGGCGAAAGAAACCCACAACATTCACTTATAATAATTCTTCCTGTACAAAGAACAACACATTTATCAAGAAGCCATATGGACATTTGAACCTCTCTCAGACTTGTTTTCCTCATTACCACTTCACATGCTTGTTAGGGGGACATCAAATAAGATTTTATACACACACATGTGGATATATAAAGTGCTTTGCAAATCTTTTTTTTTTTTCCTTTTTGGAGGGCAGGGCAACTGGGGTTAAGTGACTTGCCCAAGGTCACACCACTAGTAAGTGAGGATGGATTTGAACTCAGTTCCTCCTGCCTCTAGGACCAGTGCTCTATTTACTGTGTCACCTAGCTGCCCCTAGTGCTCTGCAAATCTTAAAGGTGCTATATAAATGTAAAGAGCACTGACTGTGAGATCAGGGGATTTGGGTTTAAATTCTGAGGTGACTTTGGGAAAGTCATTTAGGTTCTTTGGCCTTCAGCTTCCTCATCTCTAAAATAGAGTAAGGGAAAGGACTAGATGTTCTCTAGGACCTTTCCAGTTCTAGATCAACGATCTTGCCATCTGTGTTAGTCATTGTTGTTGTTATTGTGTTATGCACAGAGACAATTTCTGAGAACAGTTGGGAAACAACTTGGGAAGGAGCTGATTACTTCCCCTTGGGTGGATTCTCCACAGCACAAATGGAGGGTGGTTTCAGAAACAACGCAGTCCACATGCTAACTAGCTAAACCTGTGGCCACTGCCTGGCCCATGGCAATCTGACCAACCTCCTGACCATCTGTCAATTCCTTCCCTTTCCTCACAGATGAACAAGGGGACCTCCACTCCATAGTACACACCTAGATGAGGGGCTGGCTGAGTCTCTTAAATCCCAGAATACACATGACTCATACAAATGAGTAAGCAGAAAATGAATCCTCACTTAAAGGGTTATCTCAGTTCCAGGTTAACAATGACTAGGACAGTGGTTCTCAACTTTCCTAAAGTCGCGACCCTTTAATATTCATATGTGGGTGTATCTGCATGTGGGAGGACCCACCTGGAGACAGACAGAGGCGAGGTGTCTCAGTTCCTAAGACCATAGGAAATATGTATTTTCCGCTGGTCTTAGGCAACCTCTGTGAAAGGGTCATTTGACCCCCAAAGGGGTCACAACCCACAGGTTGAGAACCACTGGATTAGGACATTAGTCCAATACACAGTGCTTATGTAAAGGGACAAGAATCAAACTGGACTGATGGTATGGGAATTCCCTAAAGAAGAGACTCTTTACCAAAGCAAGGCAGCAACTTTTTCTGCAATTTATTGTCAGTTACCTTGTGCACTGAGAATTTAAGTGGTTTGTCTAAAGTTAGCCAGTATATGTCAAGCTGTTAGGTCATATCCTACTCTCCATGACCCCATTGGGGGTTTTCTTGGTTAAGAAAATGGAGTGATTTGCCATTTCCTTCTCCAGTTCATTTTACAGATGAGAAAACTGAGGCAAACAGGGTTAAGTGACTTCCCCAGGGTCATACAGCAATATGTATCTGAGGTCAAATTTGAACACAGGAAGATGAGTCTTTCTGACTCCAGGTCCAGCACTGCACCACCTAGGTGCCCTCCCTTTCTCAAGAGACAGAACCGAATTCCAGCTCTGTCTGGCTCTGAGGCTATGTATACACTACAAAGATTCTCGATGCTTATGTCCACTTACAAAATAGCAGCAACACATCTGAGAAGCACACAGATGGAAAAGAGAGGAACAGGACTCTGAGCAATGAGGTTTTATTGTTATTATCTTGTTAAGTTAAATATGTATATTTGTTCAATTTAGGAAACTGTCAAAAGTCTGGAGTGTGTGATTTTATTCCTCGTTTTGTACATTTATCTAGTTGTTTCTGGTTAGATTATCATTGCTTGGAATGTTGTTGTTGTTTTTTAAGCTCCATATTCCTACTAAAAAGCTCATTCTGGCATGCCAAAATGAGTGACCCTTAATCAGCCCATCTGTAGGGGAAATTTGCATCCCCGCTGTCTTTTATTCTCCATTTGGTAATGGGCTGAAAGGGAGAGAAATAGTAAATGAAAGTTCCAGGAGCTGCCCTTTGAGATCGGGATATTGGGCCTGTCTTCACAGGCTCCCTCTCCTCTTCTCTCTGAACAGCTCCACTGGCCATGTGATCAGAGGGCAGCCCAGGGATTAGGCTGCCAGCGGGTGACTCCATTCAGGGTCCTCCTGCTCCAGAGAGTATTTTCCCTGAGGATTGGCACAAATGCTTTGGCATAGAAGAGACTTCTCTTCTGGGAGAGCTCCAACTACTCACATTCCAACAATTGTAGTTAGTACTCATACAGGGTTTGCCGTTTTCAGTGCAAATCATAAAAAGACACACAATTTGGTTGACAGTTTTCTCACTGAATCAGTAAATGAGGAGGCCTCATGGTATAGTTGAAGGAAACCTCTATTAGGAGTCACCAAGTCTGGGTTCAAGTCCCAGCTCTGCTATTTACCACTGTGTGACCTTGGACAAGGTACTTTACCTCTCTAGGCCTCAGTTTTCCCCTCTCTAAAATGAGTTGGATGGCAGAAATCTCTAAGATTCCCTCTAATTCAGAGAATCTATAGTGTTAAGAACTGATCCATAGCTGCTGATTTATTTTTTCAGCCACTGATCTGTCTCCGTGTAACATACAAAGAGAGATATGACATGATGCATACCTTCAAAGGGTTACAACCTAGGACAAGAAACAAAGTGAACACACTGAAAATCCAGAGACAATATGATCTCTTGATGCTAACATTCAAAGTCTTCCTCTGTCTGGTTCCACTTTATGTAAAGGAAGAGTTTTATTTATTAAATGTCTAATAGCTTTAACTTATGTCTCCATCTTTAGAGAGTTCTAGTTCAGAAAGGTCTGGAATGAAATTATAAATTTTTGTTTTTTGTGTTTTGGAGGGGGGAAGGCAGGGCAAGTGAGGTTAAGTGACTTGCCCAAAGTCACACAGCTAGTAAGTGTTAAGAGTCTGAGGCTGGATTTGACTCCAAGGCTGGTGCTCTATTCACTGAGCCACCTAACTGCCCTTAAATTATATATTATTTTAAGAAGTAGAAGTACCCATCTTCCTGACATTACTTATCCTTTGTAGGACTTTTGTCACTATATGTCAACAGCCCTCCCAGTAGGTCAGGAAACCCTGAAACTCCCCTCAGTTCCCAGGGCTCTATTGCCCTAAAATATCCCTCAGCCTCTCTGGTTACCTGTCCCCACTGGTGAGCTTCTCCCAAGGTTGCCATTTGTAAGATAGGCCTGGTCTAGCCAAGCTTCATTCCCCTCTTGATTCTGTTTCTGACTCTCAGGAATTTGCCACCATGCTTCTTGAGGGTAGGCATTGTTTTTCTTTTGGTTTGTATCTCCAGTTCTTGGCACAGTGCCTAGCACATAGTAGTCACTGAATATACACTTTCTTCCTTCCCTCCCTCTTTCCCTTCCTTCCATGAGGCCTCCTCTCCTGCCATTTCTTCCTCCTTCATCTCCCCCATGAAAGTGATTTCCTCCAGCTCAAATTTCTAATTGCATTTTGCCTGGACCTTGTACCTTCTTTAACTTTTTTTCATACCATCTGAACACAGCAAAGGCAGTGTGGCATCATTTCTAGAGAGTTCAGAACAGCTGGGCTCAAGTCCTGTGCGGCTCTGACACATACTGGCTATGTGACACTGGGCAAATCACCACCTCTTAGTGCCTGAGACAGCAATCTGAGACTATAAGTGGCAGAGAGAATGTGTTGACCTTGTTAGAGGGAGTTTCCTCACCAGGAAGTTCCCTATGCCAGTGAAATCTCAAGTCTCATCTCTATCCCTGTCCATGTAAATAGGTCTCTGCCCTCCCTTCCCCAAATAGATCATAAACTCCTGAAAAGCAGAATCTATATCACATTGATCCTTTGACCACAGGACCTTGCACATAGGGTCATAGCATTCACAGATGGAAGAAACCATAGAGGTCATTTAGGTCCACCATTTTGTAGGGGAAGAAACCGAGACCCATCGATGTGACATTGGCTAGCTCATGCAGGTTGACTTCCTAAGTAAGTAGTAGAACCAAGATTTGAGGCCTGTAGACCACAAACTCAAACAGAAACAGAGTTCACTAAGCCATACCTAAGGATCCCCATGGGCTGCTTACTGACTTAGAAAGTCACATGTTAACTCATCTATGTTCTATTATATTTTAATTTATTTTTAAAAAATTATTTATTTTTAAATTTAAATTAAAAAATTAAAATTGATTTTACTTATATTTAAACAATAAATTTATTTATTATTTAAATTTTTATTTAATTTTAAAATTCCCAATTGCATTTTAATCTGGTTCCAGCCTCATTCAGAAGTATTGTGCCCATTGGCCATGTTTGACAACTCTGCTATAGATCTACACTCAGAGATTTTTATTAGGCATTTAATAAATGTTTGCTGGCTGACTGAATGAAGTGCTAAACTGAAGAGACTGCAAATAGGAATTTGAAGAAGAGAGTCATGACTAGGGGACGGAGCAGTCAAAGTTTCGTGAAGGTGATGAGCCTTGAAAAGAATTGTGGATAGAAATGAGACAAAGAAGAGAGAAGGCATTTTGGGTGTTGAAAACTGTGTAAACAAAGGCACAAAGGCAGGGTTAAGTAGGAAGTGTGTGAAAAAAGGCTGAGTTGGTCATATTTGGAATGCCAGTGAGGAGACTAGCTTGACTGGAATACTGGGCACAAATGAGGGAGTATTGGAAGATAAGGTTGGCTCACTAGGGTAAATGGGCCCAGTTTGTCATTGTTAGTCTTTCTTCACAAAGAAGACCAATGAAATCGAGGGGTGATGTATTGACTTGTGTGTGAACGGGATTTAAGTGAGGCAGAGTTGCGCAAAGTCATCAGCCTCACTCTTTCTTCTAGACTCATGGAAGTTTAGCAGCAAGACAAAAGTCAAGATGACTGGTGACAGCCCAGGATGCAGTGGATGACATCGGTGTCTTCAGTGTTTGACCAAACTCTAAGTGCCTTCATGGCGATTGGAACAAACTGTTTGGGGAACACATGCGTAGAGCAGACATCCTCCTAACAGATTTGAAGCTGTAGTTTACCCTCAAACTGGTCTAGGTGAGGCCACTATATGTTCCACAGCTTCTTGAATCCACAGGTGAGACTTGAGTGCGAGGTAGACCCCAAAGGTGGATGAGCAGCCTTGAAAAGGGCTCAGTAAAGCCCTTACACCAGAGGTATTAATTTTCCCTAACATCACATGCACCTCCAGTTTATGGAGCAGCTTGAAGACCAGGTAGTGACATTTAGATGGAATGTGGTAGTCACAAAAGAGCCATTGTAGATGTTCTTGAGTAGGGAAGGTGACTTGGAGAAAGTGATGGTCTACCTGAAACCCATGACCAAAAAAAGAACTTGGAAAGCATCCTTCAAGAAATCCTCAAAGAAAATTGCCCTGAT
>CM053594.1:83829037-83846928 GCA_028646575.1 Pseudocheirus occidentalis
TCACAATATGTCCACTATGAAGATGTCCTGTATAATCACACATCCACAGCCTGTATTGAATTGATTGTCCTTCCAGTGGGGGTGGGTGACAAGGGAGGAATCGAAAGAATCTAGAATTTAAAGTTCTGCAATACCTGCAACTAGGAATTAAGATATACAGGGGCTGGGATAGGGAGACCCTCCCTGCCCTACCAGAAAGTAAGAGAGCAGAGCAGGGGAGGGGCTTTACGGCAGGGGCAAGACGGGGAGAAAATTTGTAATTCAAAAATGTAATGAAAATGAATGATGTAAACAAGAAAACAAATAAAAAATATTAAAAATAAAACCAAAACACCAAAACTGGAGCTAGGAATAAAATGCTTTTCATATCTATGGAGAGGGGAGGAGTTCATGACTAATCAAACAATAAATGACATCATATATATATTAAAGAAAAGATCTATCACCACCAACAAGTAAAGAACCTTGATTTTAGCAAATTTTTAATCCACTGTGCTTTTTCCTTCATGACAGCTTTGGCGTGTCTTTGGCAGAAATGGGGCAGTATTGGTTGGTGGTAACCTGGTAAAAAATAAATGAGCCAGCAGATAAATGGGTTATGCATATTTTCAAGGGCGCATAGCAGTATCCTTTGACTAATTTTGAAGAGAAAATTTGCCTACCCTGGTGGGTGGAGATGCTTCACATACTTATTTTTTTTTTAAGCTTCCTCCTTCCACCCAGCCTTCACAGCAATCATTTTCACCCAGGAAGCAATAAATCTCTCTCCATATGAAGTAATCACGTTTGAGAGGGGCCTCCAAATGGACTTAATGAAGGTGAATGAAGCAGAAAGGATGACACAATCCCAAAACAGGGCTTAGTGACATAAGAGGACATGCCTGTCTCTCCACAGGGTGAGTCACTAGCTGAACTGTAGTTCAGCCCAGAGCTCTGAGGAAGTCACTGAAAAGAGACCTTGGAGACACTGGAAAAGGGACATTTTGTCATTTTTGGCTCATTGAGTTGGAGAGAACCCAGGAAACTAATAATCATATCTCACATTTATATGTACTTACATTACAAGTCCAAAGGTTACAGAAGGACTTTCCTCACTATGACCCTGTGAAATAGATCATATAAGAATGTTTATTTCCATTTTGTGGAAGGAGAAACTTTCCAAAGGTCATATAGTTAGGAAGTAGAAGAGCTGGAATTTGAATTCAGGTCTCCTGGGTCTAGGATCAGTAGCACATTGTTTCCCATCATCTGATCTGTTCATTGCTACAAAGCCAATTGGCACTGGAACTGTTTCTGGAAACAGACAACCACGCCCCCCAAACCAGGTTCACACACACACAGCTGTTCCTCCTTTCCTATCATTCTCAGCCTTTGAAATTAGTTTGGGACAGGGTTCTATTTAGGGCCCCCTTTTCTCTCTCTACGAATTCATTTGGTAATCTTATCAGCTCCCATGGATGCACTTATCATCTCCATGCTGATGGTTCTCAAATCTGTTTATCCTGATGGAAACTCTACTGACCTTCAGTTTTTCATGTCTGACTTCCTTTTCAGACATCTTGAACTAGATGTAGAAGAGACTCCTTAAACTCAGCATGTCTAAAACTGAACTCATCCCGTCATCCCCTCCCCAATCCTTTCCTCTCCCCTCATCTTCCCTATTACTGTTAAGGGCAACACCATCCTCCCAGTCTCTCGGGCTTACAACCTAGGTGTCATTCTGGATTCCTCACTATCTATTACCCCCCCCCCCCCCCCCCATATCTAATCTGTGGTCAAGGCTTATTGATTTTACTTTTGCAACAGCTCTCAAATACACTCATCTCCCCTTTGATACTGCTGATACCCTAGTGAAGGCCCTCATCTCCTTACACTTGGATGACTGCAATTGCCTGCTTATAAATTTTCCTGACTCAAGTCTCCTCACTCCAATTAAATACTCACTCTATTCAGTAAGCTCCAGTGGCTCCTCATTGCTTCCAGAATCAAATACAAAATCTTCTATTTGATGTTCAAAGCCCTTCATTACCCAACTACCTCCCCTTCCACACACACTTTTCCAGTCTCCTAACATCTTACTCCCTTTCATGTTCTCTTTATCCTTTTCAATCCAATGACACTGGCCTCCTTGTTGGTTCCTGAACAAGATACTAATTTTTAAAAATTCTAAACAGTATTTTGTTTTTTGCCAGTTACATGTAAAAACAATATTTAACATTATTTTTAAAATAAAATTTTGAGTTTCAGATTTTCTCCCTTCCACCTTCCCCTCCTTCCTCTGTAAAAGCAATTTTATATAGGTTATATATTGTAATCATGTAAAACATATTCTATATTAATCAAGTTGTAAAAAAAGAAACAGAACAAAAGGAAAAAAAACTGAAAAAAATAAAGTGAAAATTGTATGCTTTAATTTGCAGTCAGAGTCCATCAATTCTCTGGATGTGGACAGTTTTTTCCATCACGAGTCTTTTGGAATTATCTTGGATCACAGAATTGCTAAGAAGAGCTAAGTCAATCATAGCTGATCATTATACAACATTGCTGTTAACTGTGTACCATATTCTCCTGGTTTTGCTCATTTCACTTTGCTTCAGTTCATGTCAGTCTTTCCAGGTTTTCACTTGCTTGTCATTTATTATAGTATAATAGTATTCCATTACATTCATATATCACAACTTGTTCAGCCATTCACCCATTGATGGGCATCCCCTCATTTTCCAATTCTTAGCCAGCACAAAAAGAGCTGCTATAAATATTTTTGTACATATAGGTCCTTTCCCCTTTTTTTTATGATCTCTTGGAGATACAGACCTAGTAGAAGATACTCATTTTATCTGGCTGTCCTCCAGGCCTCAGAATGCTATCCCATTTTATTTCTATCTCCTGACTTCCCTAACTTCTTTAAAACCCAACCAAAATTTCACCCTGCATAGAAATTCTCTTCTTTTTCTGCACTCTCCTGCTTAGTAAACACTAAGCTATCAGTTCCTAAGGGGTCAGTCATCACTTAGATGCAGATGACTTCTAGATCTGTATATGTAGTCATATGCTCTCTCCTGAATTCTAGATCTGCCTCATTAATAGTCTATGAGACATCATTTGGATGTCCCATAGATATCTCAAACGCAGCATAATTATCTTTGCTTCTTCCCATTTCCTCAACTTTTACATACATACATATATATATAAATTGTCAAGTCTTCTTGATTCTACTTCTATAATGTCTCTCATATCTGTCCCCTCATTTCCATTCACAAAGCTATGACTTTAGTTTTGGATGTCATCACCTTCTGTGTCTGGACAATTGCAATATCTTCTGTTTCCATTGTCTCCTCTCTTTAGTCCATCATCCACACAGCTGCTAAACTGCTGCTCCAAAAGCGTGTTTTGAAGATGGGGATTCTCTACTTAGGAATTTTTATTGTTTCCCTATTGCCTATGATCAAATACAAACTTCTCTGCTTGTAATTTAAAGCCCTTTACAATAAAAGGCTTATTCCCTTCCCTTCCCTCTTTTTCTAGACTAATTTTTATATTACTCCCCCCGCCCCCCATGAACTATATGTTTCAGGAAAGTTGGCTTACTTGCTATTCCTTGTATGCAATATGCCATCGTTCACCCTCAAAGCGTTTGCAAAAGGTGTCTGTCCCACAGGCTTGATTTCATCCTGTTCTTTCCCTCTTAGAAACTTTTGCTTCCACCAATGCTTAGCTCAAGTATAAACTCCTACACAAGTCTATCCTGAGAACCATTATTTTGTATATACTTTGTGTACACACTGTATCCTCCCAGTAGTCTTTAAATCCCTTGGGGGCCTGATTCGTTTTCTGATTTCCGATTCATTTTCATCTTTGTATTATTAGGACCTAGCACAGTGCTTTGGTCATAGTAGGCATGTAATAAATTCTTGTCTAATGTAATTATTATATTAGTTTTGTCTCTTCACCTAGATTATAAATTACTTAAGGAAATGAACCATGGCATGGGTCCCTAACAATACATGGCAAACTATAGGTATTCCATTATATGTGTATATGCACATACATATATATATACCCATAACCATATATACACATTACAGAGAACTTTATATATATTTATTTACATGTATCTATTATATATTCACATATATAAACATACACATTTTACAGAGCACTTTACACATATTTATTTACATGTGTTTATTATATATTTACATATATAAATATATACACACACTATAGAGCACTTTACATATGTTTATTTACATGTATTTATTATATTATCTATTTACAATATAAACATATACACATATCACAGAGCACTTTACATAAACCTATCATATATTTATACATATAAACACATACACATGTATGTGTATACACACATACATACGGGTGCATATACACATATGCATACACATATGTATATGTACACACATGCATGCACACATATATTTGATTCTCTGATAGGAAAATAAGAAACCTATTTTGGAGTTTAGTTTTTTTGCATTATTTTAGAAGTTGCTATCTTAAAAAAAGGTTTATGGGATATCCCAACACTGACAGCCAAATTCTCTACAAGCAAATAGAAGTATTGCTGCCACTTTTGAAGGTGATACAGCTAGTGATGATTCCAAAGGGTCAGGACACCATAGTCTGAGATTTCCTCTGCTTATCTTTTATGCCTCTTTGTATGACTGTTGCCCTTTGAGGCTGTGTGGCACAGTAGACACAGCTTTGGGCTTGGAGTCAGGTATACTTGAGTTCAAATCCATCCTCAGATATGTACTAGTTGTGTGACCCTGGCTTTCCATCTGCCTCAGATTCCTCAGCTATAAAATGGGGGGTGATTATAACAGCAGCTATCCCTCAAGGTTGTTGTGAGAATCCAATGGTTTAACATTCACAGAGCACATAGTAGATACTTAATAAATAAATGCTTGTTCCCCTCTGGGGCCGGGCAGAACAAGTTTAATTTCTCTTACACGACAGCCCTTCAAATAACTGAAGGCAGCTGTCACATCCCCGCTGAGGTTAAACATCACTTGTTTCTCCAATCTCCCTTCAGATGGCAGAGACTAAAGGCCCTCTTACCCTAAGGAGTTGTAATTACTGTTCAGAGTCATCAGTGTCCAGGTCCTTCTCCCCGTGTCCAGAACTAAAATTTAAGTCACACTGAATTCCCCTTCCTGGACTGAGACTGTTAACATGCCTTTATTTAATGTCCCGAAGCTAGAGAGATGATTCTTTCTTTGTGTTTTCAGGTTGGATCACCCTGCCCCCATCCCTTGCTCACCACCCAAGACAATGTCCAGCTTCACTGTTAGCTGCTCTTCTAAATGAAATCACTGGGCCATAGCTCCTGTTGTCTGTCTTTCTTTTCCAAGTAAAGCATCTGAAACCACTAGCTTCCTTTCTTCCCCTCTTTTAAATGCTCACTGCCCTTTTGAAGAAGGTCGTGTTGACAGAACTGTAAGAATTGGATTTGGAGCCGGCCTAGCTGGGTTTGATTCCTCCTTCGACTACTACGTGACCCTGGGAATGGCACAGCCTCTCTAGGCCTCAGTTTCTCATCTTTAAAATAAGGGTATTAGACCAGATGATCTTTAAGGTTTCTTCTATTATCTGATGGAACTTTTTGGCTCTGATAGGTGGTACAGTGAATAATGGGCTGGACTTGGAGTCTGGAACACCTGAGTTCAAATCCAGCCCCAGCATCTTCCTAATTGATTCCCTTGGGGAAATCATTCACCCCTCTCAGCCCCAGTTTTCTTATCTGTAAAATGGGGATAATAATAGCTTCTGCCTCACATAGTTGCTGTGACCAACTGAGATAATATATGTAAAGTGCTCTGTAAGCCTTAAAGTGCTACAGAAATAACTGCTAATATTATTAGCCGGGTGCTCCTGGGCAGTTCTGTTAACCTCTCTGAGCTTTAGTTTCTTTATCTGTAGGAATAGAATAATAGTCATACTATTGTCAGTACTGATAACTGACATTTATATAGTGCTTTAAGGTTTGCAAAGCTTGGTCTTAGTTAAGCCTGACAAAAAACCAGTGAATTATGTGCTATTATTCCCATCTTGCAGATAAAAAAATAAAGGCTTAAAGAGGCTGTGTCTGATTCAGGGTCAGGGCTACTAAGTGTCTGAGGTGAGAAATACAGGGCTCTTGTAGAGATGAAGACAAAGGATTTGAAGCATTTTATAACTGTAAAGTACTAGAAATAAATGTGGGATTTTTTTCCCAATAAGGTTTATTTTACTTTTTCCCTTTCTTTGATTGTTTTTTTAAAATTTTGTTTTTAGTTCTAAATTTTTTTCTCCTCCTCATTGAGAAAGCAAGAAAGACCATGCCCATTATACATATGAAGTCATGCAAAACTTATTTCCACATTATCCATGTTGTAGGGGGTGGGGAAAGTAAAATAAAGAAAGAGAAAAAAATATGCTTGAATACCTGTGCTCATAGTCTATCAGTTCTCCCTCTGATAACATTTTTCATCATGGGTTATTTGGAATTCTCACAGATCACTGTATTGATCAGAGTTGCTAAGTCTTTCATGGTTGATCATCATGCAATATTGCTCTTACAGTGTAAAATGTTTTCCTGGTTCTGCTCACTTCACTTTGCATCAACTCATATACATCTTCCTAGGTTTATCTGAAACTATCCCCTTCATTATTACAACACAATGGTATTAAAGTGAAATATTATTAACAGCTAAAGGAACTTTGGAGATTAAGTAGTCCAAACCACATGGTTCCTAGGTCAGGAAACTTCTTCAGAGACTTGTTCAAGTATTAGGTGATAAAGTGGGACTGGAATCCCGGTTTCTAAGCTAATTAAGGACACCGTACACATCTACAGAGACAAGAAGCTCAAAGATACATGCTGACCACGTAGCCAGAAAGGTTTGAGTTATAAATATTACCAGACTGGGCTTCCTCTTCATCCTGCCTGTCAAGGTTCATTAGCTGGGAGGGGCAGGAATAATTCATCAGTTCCTGCAGATGTGCTTGGCTGAGTCAATAAGGTGTTATCCAAGGCACCTCTATGTAAGTCTGTGGCCAGGATGAAAAGGGATATGACCAAGTGCTTTTCCTTACTGTTGTTAATGTCCTCTTTTACCTGCTGCTTCTAGGATAAAATACAAACTCCTTAGCTGTGCATTTAAAATCCTTTTCATTTGTCTCTGTCTTACCTTTTCAGGCTTATTGCATGATTTCCTTTCACCAGCTTTCCATTTAGGCCAAACTAATGAATTTGCTGCTCATGGAACTGTTCCATCTCCCATCCTTGGCCCAAGCAGCCTCCACCCATCATACATTGAATCTACTCCATCCTGACCTCTGCCTCTGAAGTTCAGTACAAGGCTTGGGAGACATCCTTTAGTTTTTAATACTTTCCCCCTCTTTCTCCTCCTCCTCTTTCTCCTTAAATTACAGATAAGCTGGGTCCCCCTCCTTCCCAACTTATCCCCCTTGGTGTCTCTTCTCTTCTCCTTCTATACTCTTTCATTTATGATCTCACCAGCTTCTATGGATTCAATTATTACTTCTATGCTTATGATTCTCAGATGTACTCAATCAGCCCTAAATTCTCTACTAACTGCCAGACCTACATCTCCAACTGCCTATTAGATATCTCAAATGGGATGTCTCATAGACATCTTAAACTCAACATATGCAAACATGAACTCATCTCCCTCCCGCAAATCCTCCATTCTTCATAACTTCCTATTACATCATCCTCTCAGTCACCCAGGCTCACAACTTGAGTGCCACCCTTGACTTCTCATTCTTTCTCACTTATCCAATCTGTTGCCGAGTCTTGTCAATTTTTATCTTCATAACATCTCTTGTATATGACCCCTTCTCTCCTCTGACACCTACCACCACTCTGGTATGGGCCCTCTTCATCTTATACCTGGACTGTTCCAATGGTCTGCTGGTTGGTCTCCCTGCCATAAGCACCTCCCTACTCCTAGTCCTACACCGAGCTATCAGAGTGATCATAAAGTCTAAGTCTGACCATGCCACTTCTGCCCCTCCCCATCTACCCAACTCAAGAAACACCACTGGTTCCCTATCACTTCTAGGATCAAGTATAAAATCCTCTGACATGTAAAGCCCTTCAAAAATGGCCCTCTGTGGGGCGGCTAGGTGGCACAGTGAATAGAGCACCGGCTCTGGAGTCAGGAGGACCTGAGTTCAAATCTGACCTCAGACACTTAACATTTTTTAGCTGTGTGACCTTGGGCGAGTCACTTAACCCCAATTGCCCTGCCTTCCCCGCTCCAAAAAGACAAACAAAAATGGCCCTCTCCTACATTTCCAGTCTTCTTACACCTTACTCTCTATTTTCCCCATACTATGTTATCCACTTACACTGGCCTACTTGTTGTTCCTACCATAAGACACTTCATCTCCAGACTCCATGCATTTCTACTGGCAGGCACTCATGCCTGAAATAGGTGTCCTCATCTCTACCTCCTGGACTCTTTACTTCCTTGAAATCCCAACCATATTTTACAGGAAACCCTCCCTGATACCCTTGAATGCTAGTGCTTTCCCTCTGTTGGTTATCTCCAATTTATACTGTATATCTATATGTATCTTGTTTATACACAGTTATTTCCACATTTTCTCCCTCCTTCATGTCATCTCCTTGAGAGCAGGATCTATCTTTTGCCTTTCTATCTTCAGAGCTTAGCACAGCACCTGGCCCATAGCAGGAGTTTATACTTAGTGACTGACAGAACTACCCTTAAAGGTGAGGTCTGTTTTTGTTTTGTCTTTGTACTCCTAGAGCCTAGCACAGTGCCTTTTGTTGCTTAATAATATTAAACTGAGCTTAATGAATACTTGTTGGATTAGATTGGATTTTGTACAATGGACACACCTAATTCCTTTATAGTGATAGCAAAGTTACATAGTAAAGATTTGCCTACCCAGGAACACCACCCCGGCTTGGCTTCATTCATACTATTGCATAAAGGATTCATTGTCTTTTAAAAATAAGGAAGAAGACTCCTATTTTTGGAAGCCTTGTTGGGCGGGAATGTTAATAATGCTCTTCCATTGATGCGACAAAGTTGATGTTTATTCCTTTGTTAAGTATTTATAGAGTGACTACCAGTCTTGATACTACCACTTAATACGTGTAAAGCCAAATTCTGGGCATTATGGGAAATGCAAAGATCCAGAAGGCACATGCCCTGAAGGAGCTTACAGATCAAGTGGGGAAATAAGGCAAGTAAAAAACACTGACAATATCTGGATAAATGTGGTGAGTATCATTAGATCACAGGATCTTAGAGCTTTGAAGGGATTCTGGGGAGCACATAGAATTCCCACATGGCAGTTCATTTCCTTTGCGCAGGCCATCTCTCATGCATTCAATGTACTACCTCCTGACTTCTTCCTCTTAGAATCACTCTCTAGGTTAACCCTGCTCCTGCCCCTATCCCTGCCCCTACTTCTTTACCCTGGCTCTGCCCCTGCCACTGCCTCTGCCTTTACCTCAAAAAGGTAAATTTTGATAGCTGAAAGCTGCCTAGTTAGCTTTGGGTTACTGGCTAGACCTCTTTCTCAAAGACCAAGCCTTAAACCCGTTTCACACTGCATCTCATGGGTTGGACCACAATAAGTCCAAGCACCACTTATTGGCTAAATTTTGGACCCACCTGGCTCAGAATGAATGTAAATAGTAACTGTTTCTCTTTTGGCCAGCAACCCAGATCATCTTGCCCTCCCAGCTTGATTTTTTTTTTTTTTTAACTTAAGGGCCATTCCTTGGCTCACTTCTTAAAGAGGTCTATTTGTTGAATGTGCATTACACAAATTGAGGACCTGAAAAGGCTTTAGCCTAAAAAGGCCAGGATCTCCCATGGCATCCTGGGGCATTTCCAGTCATCCTGGTGAATATGTGGTCACTCAACTCAGATGGTTCTGGAGAAGAAAGTGAAGCTGGTGATCTTGCATAGCCCTCCCTCACTCAAATCAAAGTCAACCACAAGTCATGTCATCATCTTCCTGATGACATGGTCTTCTTTGAGAATGAAGGACACAACAAAAGGTTACTTCAGCTCAGAAATAGGCTCTGTCAGGAGTCTTTCCCCTGTCCAAACTTCACCCTCACCCTGCCCCCTCATGGCTCCCTTCCACAAAATGGTGTCTAGTACAAAGATTAATAGATTCATCCTAGAGATGATCCTGACCCCAAAAAGAGTGGCCAATGCTCTCAATTCTTTCAGTCACATTGACCCCACACTGGAGTAGAACTCTGGGGAAAATATCTAAAACAACACTTTACATACACACACACTCACACATATATGCATGGATACATGTGCGTATATCCACACACATATCCACATAGATTCTTTGCTGAAATAATAAATAGATAAATGCATATATATATGTACACACATAATATATAGATATAAATACAAGTGCACATGCATTTACATATTTACACATGTACATATATATGATTTTTGCCTTTGCCTATAGAATATAAGTTTTTTATGCAAAGGACTATTTCATTTTGTCGTTGTATCTCTAAAACTTAGGAGATGACAAATAAATGCTTACTGAATGACTGATTAGACAAATCCCCTCACTTTGCAGATGAGAAAACACAGGCCCCAAAAGGGAAGTGACTTACCCAAGGCCACACAAGTAGTAAAAGGCAAGAACCAATAGTCACACTAAAGTTCTTTGATTCTAAACCAGAATCTTTGATCCTTTGAAACCAATTTGATCTGATTAAGACTTAGTGGATGGAACTCTTACCTAGAATATGGATTGGGAAGGTTTTATGTATGCAAAAGGAACTGGGATCAATAGGAATTCAGAAGAGCAATTGATCTCCCAGAGCTTGGGAAATAAAGAAAGGATGAAAGGAGAAAGTGAAGCTTGTCCTTGGAGAAAGGTAGAATTTCAAAAGACAGAAACAGGGCAGGACATTATGGGCAGGATGAAAAGTACGAGTGAAAATACATAATTTGTACAAGGAAGCAGCTGACACGGGATTTAATGAGAGATAAAAGCTAGAAAGGAGAGTTGGAGGCACATTGGAAAATTTTATGCTGTGCTTAAAGAAATTGTTTTGAAGTATGCTATCTACCTTCTGACAGAAAGACGAGAGACTCAAGACGTAGAATAAGATTTTCAGATGTGGCTGATGCAGGAATTTGTTTTGTTTGACTATGAATAGTTTTTACGATGTTTTTTCCAGTTGAAGGTAGGAGGGAAGGCAAATCTAAGGCTAGGCTGGCATCCCCTGATCCCCCTTACTCCCTCACCCTAAAAAAAAGAAGGAAAAGAAAAAAAAGCATCATTGAAGCATTTTTGAAAATGCAGAGAACAGAAGGCTTGAAAGAATCATGAACAAGCAAGAAAGTTTTGAAAATTACATGTTGAATTCACAATATATTTTTTGATGTTTCCATTTGTTTATTATATGTAGATTATATAGGTTTGTAAAAAAAATTTCTTTTTAAAATTTAATTTATTTATTTTTAGTTTTCAACATTTACTCCCATAAATTTTAAATCCCCCTTCCCTTCCCTTCCCTCCCCAAGACAGCCTGCAATTTGATAAAGGTTTTACATATACATTCCTATTAAACATATTTTCACATTAGTCATACGTAATACATTTTAAAAGGAAAACTGGCTAAACAAAATAGAGTCACAATTTCATGCATAATCTTTTTATGTTCTACTATATATGGAAATTCTCATTTTATTTATTGTTTACTAAGTTTTGAATTGAAAAAAGAAATTATTCTTGAGTTGCGTGTATGTGTGTGTATATGTGTGTGTGTGATCAATGGCATCTAGGTTTCTAAATTATTATTGATATTTAACTTCCATCATACTTGGATCTAGAGGGCCAATTTAGAACTATTAGGTAGAAGGAACAAAGAAGAATATCTTGACTCAACATACAGAAAAAATTCATAAATATTAGTTATCCAACAAATATTAGTTATCCAAATAGTTAATTAGTTATCCAATATCCATCCAAGGGAATGAATATATTATATGGTAGTGAGTTTCCCATTACTAGAAGGATTCAAGTAGTAGCTAAATGACCATTTGTCAGGGATATTTTCAAGGGGATTCATGTTCAGGCATGAGTTTGGACTAGATGATTTCTGAGGTCCCTTCCAATTCTAGAATTCTATGAAATGTTCTCCTGTTGATGTTATTGCCTTGCTGGAAGCCCACATGGGGAATGTGTTTGGAGAATGTGTGATGGGGCCAGCGTTGGGGCAGAAGTGGGTATAGATGAGGAATACCTTGAATGGTGATGATGTCAAGTACAGAATTCTTTGGAGCCTTGACCAGCTCACAGAAATAAGGATTCACAAATCTTCCTAGATCAATGGAGAGCCATAAGCCAATATCGTCACATCATCATCATCATCATCATCATCATCATCATCATCATCATCAAAAAGGAGGAGGAAGAAGAAGAGAAAGAAATTAAGAAGTTTTACTTCTTTAAAGTTTACAAAACATTAAACCTATGTTATATTATCTGGTCCTCACAATAGCCCTTTGAAGTAGGTCCTATGATTACCCTCATTTTACAGAACAGGAAACTAAAGATAAGAGAAGTTAAGTGACTTGTCAGGGTCACGCGGCTACTGAGTGTCTAAGGTAGAACTTGAACTCAAGTGCTCCTGACCTGAAGTTCAGTCCTCTATTCACTCATACCACTTACCTGTCTCAGACTAAAGAAAGGTGATGCTCAGTAATTCCATCTCACTTGTCCCTATTTGCCAAAGTGAACAGGACCCTTGTCAGACATCCAAGGCCTAAATACATCTTGGTGTGTTTTGCAAGCAAGATAATTTGTCTCTTGTTCAATCTCATTAGCTTGTTCTATGGAAGTAGGTTAAAAAAAACACACACACACTCAAAAAACTCTCCAAAAACCTGTTAGGAAAGAAACTAGTGGAAAAATCAGTTTGGGGAACAAGGCTGAGAAAGGGCCGTAGGGATCTCCTCTAACCATTCAGGGTGACTCTTTCTTGAGTTTGAAAGAATTACACATAATAGTAATTGGCAGGTCACCAACACCTCAAACTGCCAACACCTTAATTAAATCACCTCTGTCAGACTGCTGGTAACTGGGGACCTTGCTGCCAGGAAAATCCTTCATTAAAATACAAGGTAAAAATAGTGAACAAGAAAGACAGAAGGAAACAGAGAGCTTGGCAAGCTCACCTGTCTCCCATCAACTCCAGGGTTTGATGGTCTTACCTGAGGCTCCAGCCTAGAGAAGGTAGCCAGTCCCTTCAGTTCCACACCCAGCTTGTTCTCCTCTCCCTTCCTGAGAGGGGATTCCTAAAGGTGACTTTGGAGGCCCTCTCCAACTCTGAGATTCTGTGAGTCTGTAAGTCTGTGATCCACTGACAGCAACACACTGTGGATTCACTTGTCTTAAGGGCAACCAGAATTACTTTGAAACATGTAAGAATCTGTAACACATTTATCCTTTTTTATTTTTAAATTTTTACTAAATACTGTTTTGCCTTCTTTTCACTTCTGAATGTGTCCTTCTGCTCTTCCCTCCCCAGTGAACCATGCCTTATTAGGGTATGCAAAAAATAGAAAAAGAAAAAGGAAAGACAATAAAAAAATGCTGTAAAACCACTCAACTCACTACTTAGCCTGACAGGGTATGCAATGTTTCACACCTATATCCCCCCACCTCTGCAAAGGAGGCAAAGACGTGCATTTTCTCATCTCTTCTTCCAGGACAAGTTTAGCCATCATAATTACATAATTGTTTTCCCCTCTCTCCCCACCCCCATTTACGTTACTGTAATCATTGTGTCTAGTTTACTTGGTTCTGCTTACTTCATTCAATATCTCATTATTCAAATACATCAGTTTGGGAATTCCCTTCAAGTAGGAAAGACAGAAGATAGTAACCCATCTGTGCCTGACCATCTTGTTCAACTCTTGCCCATGTCTTATCAGAAGTTCATCACAGTGTTCACCTAAATTCTAGAGGCCTTTCATACTTTCTCCTGACATTGCTAGAGTACCCATAGAACACTCCCACTGTCCATCTGTTATCCCTTGCTCTTGCCATGTGACCAGCCCATCTTCTCTTCCTGCCATGATTCCTTGATGACATACCTTATTCTTGTTCTTTTTCAGACATCCTTGTTGTTTATATGTTGCAGCCTGCTCACACCCACCATGTAGCTTTTCTTGCCCTCTGTGGGATGCTCATCTTTAATTCTTCAGGTTTTGATGTCATATATCAACACCAGAAAAAAATGTTTGTATTGCCAAGACAGGCCTTTGCTTCCATAGGAAGCTGAGGGTCACTTGTATCAGTTCATATAAATCTTCCCATGCTTCTCTGAATTCCTCACAAATCTATCACTTCTTAAAGCTCAATAATATCCCATTACATTCATGTGCCACAGTTTCTAAACTATTCTAGCTTTTTTCCAGTTCTTTGCTACTACAAAAAGTGCTACTAAGTATACTTTCACAGTTATCCTTGATCTCTTCTTCTTATGTTCCTTCCATCTCCAGGCACTAACCTGGCTTTCTTTTGTGGATACCACATACCAAGATATTGTTCTCAGTGCTAGCCACTCCTCTCATTCACAGGATCAGGAAGAAGAGTTAGCATAATCTTTGCTCCCCACTGCTGTTTCTAGATTCTCCTTTTACCTCTATTGTTCAGTTATCCTTCTTTTTACTGAAGTTCATGTTGTCCTATTGGATCACCCTCCTTTATTGTCTATTTACTGACTGTCAGGGTAATTCAGTCACCTTCCTCAGTTATTTTAGCACCTCTCATGATATATCTCTTCCCATCACCCCCTGATATCGCCTTCTCTGATTTTAATATTCATGTTGCTGACATGTTAAACCCCAAACCTCAACTTTCTCAACATCCATGACTCACATTTTCATTCTATTATTGGCTACCCACAAAACAAGTCATACCTTAGACAATTAGCTTCCCTGAAGACTGCTCTTATCCTTAAGGTCCTGAACTCTGAGATTCTCCTCTTTGACCACAACTTCTCTGATCCTTCCAACCCTTCTGTGGCTATAGTCTCAAATCTATCTTTCAAATTCATCGAAGATGAATCTGGATTACTCCTATTATCTTAGTCCAGAGTTCTGAAAGTGTGGTCTGGGAATCTCTGAGAGTTTCAGAGATTGTTTCAGGTCAGGTCTTTACAAAATAATGCTAAGCTATTATCATTTCCAATACAGCAAATATATATTAATGTAAGATTATATATATGCATACATATCTAGATAAATATATAAAAGCCACATTAATAAATGATCTTTGACAGGTCCTCAATTATAAGCGTGTAAAGGAATTTCTAGACCAAAAACTTTGAAAATTACTATTCTAGTCCATCACTTCTGTTCTGACTTCATGTTTCTTTCATCAAAATCTCCTTGTCAACCAATTTAAAGATGACTCTCTTCTATCTTTGAATCCCTTGGCCCTCGACCTTCAGCTGATTTCCAACACCCTTTCACCCTTTTCACCTACACCTGAACCATCTTGGTCCGCTAAAATTAATATTATCTAACTTCATGGCTAGATGACAATACTTTCATTCACTTTTTATTGAGTCCTAGTCATACTTTTGGCAGAATACATTCCAAAACTTTTGCTCTCTCATAGCATCTCATAGTTGGAAAGGACCTCAAAGGTCATCTCATACAAACAGAACAGGGAACCCTATTACAATGTCTCCAATAGGTTTTATCTAGTCTATGCTTTTAGACTTCCAGGAACAATGAACCTCCCTACTGCCGTCTATAGATACCTGACAACTATTATGATAGTTCTCAGTATTTCTCCCTCTCAGGTATAATTGTGTCTTTTTAAATGGTTCAAGCCATCACTGTGGAAAAGATCCCGAGAAAAAGGAGTCCTGGCCTTTCCAGGAATTGAGTTACCATGATGTCACTGACAAACCATGTCTCCCCTAGCCTGTACTTGTATAGTTGATGTTCTGAACTGAAGTGTGATGTTGAAGTTGGCATATACTTAGCAAGAAAAGCAAGCTTAATATGACAGATCAGCAGTTTCATGTACAATCACCTCCATTTGTTCTGCAATATTTATGGAAATGTTCATTTTGTTTTGTATCTATTAAGTCCAGAATTAAAAAAAAAATTAAGACATTCAATAAACAGTTTGCGGACCTTAAAACACACTCAAGATTAAAATGTTATATGTGCCATTAAAATTTTACCTAGAGTCAGCAGTTTTGGGTAGCTTCTTATAATCTTCTTGAATCCCGATTCTGTCGTTAAATCTGCTAGTTTTCCCTCCTGGCTTCACAATATCTACAAATCTGATAAGCAAGCCTCCATCAAAGTGACTCACAAAACTATGAAATCAACCAGAGGAGGGACAGATCCCTGGGGCGTAGACACTTCCATCCAGGTTTCTGTTGAACCATGAATCACTTTTCTTTGGATCTAATCATTCACCCAATTCTGAATACATCTAACTATACTGTAATTTAGTTGACCCCTCTCCAACCTGTCTGCAATGAAAGCATGAAAGACTTTGTTAAATGCTTTACCAAAAGCCATGTATAGCTAGCATTTATATAGCACTTAAAGATTTGCAGAGCACTGTATCAATATCTATACATATATATACACACACATATATGTATGCATATAATATTTGATTCTCAACAATCCTATAAAGTAGGTGCTATTATTTTTTTCTTTTTTGAAGGGGGGAAGGCAAGGCAACTGGGGTTATGTGACTTGCCCAAGGTCACACAGCTAGTACGTGTCAAGTATCAGGCCAGATTTGAACTCAGGTCTTCCTGACTCCAAGCTAAGTGTACCACCTAGCTGCTCCAATAGGTGCTATTATTATTCCCACTTTATAGATGTAGCAAATTGAGGCACAGAGAAGTTAAATGGCTTGCTAGTAAGTGTCTGAATCAGGATTCAAACTCAAGTCTTCCTGTTTCTGTCTTGCATTCTATCCACAATGCCACCTAGCTGCCCATATATTACAGATCTATTACAACTATGGTTTTCCCTTGGTTTATCAATCTAGTAACCCTGTTAGGAGTTAAAAAGGAGATAAGTTTACTATGCATGGCCTGTTCTTGCTGAACTCATTCTGATTCTTAGATCACTTCTTTGTTTTCAGAATGCTGACAAACCATACCTTTAGCAGTGTGCTTTAGAATTTGGGTTAGGATAGATGCCTGGTTCACTGGCATATAGCTTAGAGATTCCTCCTCACTCTCTTTACTTGTTTGAAAACTGTAATATTTGCCCAACTCCAATTCTGATACTCCATGAATCTGCAAAGACCTAAGACCAGCAATCTCCATCTGCTAGTTCTTTTTTAACTATCCTGATATACAGGTTCATCATTCATACCTGGTAACTTGACCCCATTAAGGACATAAAGGCTTTCTCTTCCCATTTACTCATTTACCATGGGGATAAAATATCTTCAAGTTCCCAACTCCATTTCCTCTCTCTGTATTCCCAGCAGCTAACTGGCCAGATCATCTAAGTTTTCTTATTGTGAATAATACAACCATAGTACAGTGTATTAGAGTAGGAAGGAGTCAGATGAGGAGACTTTGATTGTGGTTCTGTTGTTGCTGTTGTTATTGGGTTGTTTCAGTCTTGTCTGACTCTTTGTGCCCTTGTTTGGGTTTTTCTTGGCAAAGATGCTGGAGCAGTTTGTAATTTTTTCTCCTTTCATTTTACAGATGAGGAAACTGAGGCAAATAGGGTTAAGCAACTTGGCTAGGGTCACACAGCTAGGAAGTGTCTGAAGTCAGATTTGAACTCTGGAAAATGAATCTTCCTTATTCTAGGCCTGGCACTTTATCCATT
>CM053594.1:83847428-83916115 GCA_028646575.1 Pseudocheirus occidentalis
TCCTTCCTTCCTTCCTTCCTTCCTTCCTTCCTTCCTTCCTTCTTCAAAGGATATCTTCTATGTTCCTCTGTAATTCTCTGAACAAATGTTTTATTGGTTACCAGATATGTACAAGGTACTGCCCTGACTCTGCTCCTACCTGTTTAACCTTTGGCAAGTCACTTAACTCTTTGGGGCCCATTTGCTCATTTCTCATACAGGGTTTGGGATACCTGGTGTTCTCCACCTCAAAGAGCTGCAGTGAGGGTCACATGAGAAGATTCATACAAAAACTGTGAGAAGTATAAAGCACAACACAATTGAAAAGAAGTCGTAAGGAGAATATAAGCTCTTTGTGGGCAGGGACAATTTCCTTATTGTCTTGTATCCTCTAGAGGGGTGTCTTATACAGGACTTCACACATACTAGGTTGTAATGAGAATGGGAATTTGAAGATCTATCCCGCACCTTAATAGACCTGGGGGGAGTCTGAAAACCTCCCCTGTTTTGAAAGTAAACTCTGCTCCCTGATAGGCTGAATGTGGTCACATGGATCCTGTGGTGGGAGGAGTTTGCTGAAGGGAAGCGGAGCCCACAGGAAGCCGGTGTTCAGAGCTAGTCAGATGGCGGGAGAGAAAGGACACTCAGGCAAGGAGACAGAGAGGTTTGTGAGTAAATACTGATCTTGTACTGGTTTGTGGGGAGGCTGAAGGATGCTGTGGCTCTCAGTGTTATTATGGCGTCTGAACATCTTCGGTACTATGATGGAATCAGCTTATTGGTTTTGGAAATGGATTTTCTGGTGTCTAAATAAATACTTCAGTTCTATCCTCTATCCAAAGAGTTTGGCATATTTTGTGATCTAACATCACGCAATATTTATAGTCATGGTCTTTATTGTGATTGCGGACACTCTAAATATTGCACTGCCGTTACATAGGTACATAGTAAATTTATAGTGAATAGTTGAATTTTCCCACTTGAGATGACTAAAATTATGTATGTGTATGTATGAGATAAGAAACTAAAATAGGTATATTTATTACCTGAATCTTCAAATTCTTTCTATAGATTTTGCTTCATCATTTAGGGTCACCCTAAATTGTGCAAGTAGGATCATAAAGTATAGAGCTAAGAGGGATGATGGTCATCTAGGCCCAGCACATCTTAAGCCATGGGTCGTGACCCACATTTTAGAAGCCCCGCCCAGTCCCTTCATCCTATAGATGAGGAGCCTGAAGTCGAGGGAGGGTAAGTGTCTCCCCCAAAGCCACACAGGCAACAGGGAGCAGAGTCAAGATCTGAGCCCACATCCTCTGATTCTGAATCTAGAGTTCTGTCAGTCATCCCACTGAAAGAAGCACATTGTGAGAGCAGCACAGCGATCCATAGGAATGAGGATAAAGCAAATGCAGAGAACCCAGCGCTGTTGAGCTGCTGGCATTTTGCCAGCAACTAGGAGGAAGCGTAGTATGGCAGCAAGCATGCTCTACCTGGAAGTAGAAGTCTTGGGTCCGACTCCAGGCTCTGCCACTTACTAGTTATGTGATTGAGTAAATGATTAAACCTTTCTGAGCTCCATTTCCTCATCTGCGGAATGGAGCACAATGCTACCCTCCTGTCTTCAAATGTGGTAACAGATGGGAAGCGTTCTGAAAACCTTAAAGCATTATATAGATATGAAGAATTACCCTCTTTCTGCTCTGTCACTACCTTATCTTCTTGCTGGATCTTTGCAACTGTGCTATAATTTGACTTGGCCAAAAGATTCAGTCATTTCAATTCTCTCCTGCTCATTAAGACAGCCCCAGGAGAGAGTGACTAAATCTTCTGGTCTTATTCAATTCTTATTCAGTCTTTTCAAAAAGCCTCAGCATGTCTGCTTCCCTCCTGAGTCTGCTACTAACTAGCTCTGTGACCTTGGACAAGGCATTTAACCTCTGGCCCTCAGTTTCTGAATCTATAAAAGCAAAAGGACTGGATTAGATTATGTCTGAGGCCCTGTGAGAGTCAATGAGGTGGCTCTGTGGATACAGTGCCCAGCCTACAGTCAGGAGGACCTGAGTTCAACCCACCTTCAGATACTTACTAGCTGTGTGACCTTTGGTAAGTCACTTAACCCTGTCTGCCTCAGTTTTCTCACTTGTAAAATGAATTGGAGAAAGAAATGTCAAACCACTCCCCTGTCTTTACCAAGAAAACCCCAAATGGGATCATGAAGAATTGGACATGAATGGACCTACTCAACAACAACAAGTCTCCCTAACAACCTCTCATTTTTTCTAAGTTATCTGTCAATTGGGCATTATAAAGTAAAAGAGTGTTGGAATGGGAGTGAGGAGACCTGAATTTGAATCTTTCCTTAGATGCTTAGTAGCTGTGATCTTGAACCCAAGTTTTTCTTCATCCATGAAACAAGGCTAATAATTCTTGCACTACTACTTTACAGGGTTGAAAGCATTTTGTGAGCTTTAAATCATGATACACTATGGATGAGAACTATCTGGGGTGAAAACATGGTATAGCAGGCACATACAGGTGAAGACCCCACTGCCCAGTTTTGGTTTTCTTTCTGGGCCCTCTCCCTTCTTTGGTACTTCTCCCATTAGAATAAGAAATACTGATGTCAGGACTTTGCGATATGACTAAGTTGGCCTAGATGACTTTTGTGATCCCTTCCAGGACTAAATCTATGAATCAATGATCCTGTGTGCTGCCACTTCTCTTAGATAACTCCTTAGGAAAAATAAGGCTTCTTTATTAGGAGCTCCATCACATGCATACACCCCTCCCCCCATTTACACTTAACTAACACACACACACACACACACACACAAACACACTGAAGCTTTTCAGGCTTAAGACTCACTATTTAGTATCAGAACTCTTAAGTTTCTTTCCAGCTGAAAATATATGACTACTATGTAAGTGACCAATTTGCTCTCACTAAATAATGACTAGGTCTTGCTTTACATCAAGAAACAGCCATGGCCTGAAATTCATTTGTTGGGGAAGGAACAGATGTCTTTAGAGAGGATATTAGCCTGAGCAAGAAATTCCCACTTGTGACTCTTTTCCCTATGCCCAAACTAGGAAGGCATTGACCAATTTTATGAAACTTCCATCAACCATTGCTTTTGATGTACCTGAAGGGTGGGGAATAGTATTAATGTGTAAATGTGTAACTAGGATAGGACAACTAGAACTTTTCTTTAGGGTGCTTCAGTTATAGGACAATGACAATACTTATACTCCACTAGTGTTCTACTATTTGGAAATAACTGGGCTTAGGCTCTAGTAGCAAGAATAATTAATTAACCCTGCCCTGCTCTTTGCCCTGTGCTGTACACCCTCACAGTGGTCTTATGGTAGCCCCGGAGCCTCTGATCTCTCTCCAACGCAGAGTCCCTAGTGTCTTTCCGCATGGGTCCTCGTGTCTTACTATCTAACTTCTCTCCCTGTCATCTCTCTTCTTCTTTCAGCTAAATTTATCTTTCCCCCCGAGTGGTTTAGTTGATAAAAAACTTTATTTGCATATGACTTTCTAGAGTATTTCTAATATAAAGCAAAATATACTGGCATATTTGCTCTCTGTGTGTTTCCAGAATATATCATCATAATGTATATTAAAAATGTGTTCATAATGTATTTGTGTCCTTAAGAGTATGTGTGTGTATGTTATGATTTAAACAAGGATACAACTGAGATTAAAGGGAAAATGAAGGGATTTAGAGTGCTATCTGAGAGGTTACCCAAGTCTAACCTTTTACCCAGTGTAAGAATCCTCTCCATGATGCTACCAACAGATGGTATCATTTGAGTTTAGGATTCAGAGAAAATGGAGAATAGCTCCTGGTCAAAGAATCACCATCAGGGAGTGTAAAACATGTATTGCTATTGTTGTTCAGTTGTGTCTGACTGTTTGTGACCTGCATGGACCACAGTATGTCAGTACTGTCCATGGGGCTTTATTGGCAAAGACACTGGAAGGGTTTCCTTCTTCAGTGGATTAAGGAAGAGATTAAGTAATTTGCCCACAATCACGAAGCTAGTAATTGTTTGAAGTCAAATCTGAACTCAGGTCTTCCTGACTTCTGCCCTAGTGCTCTGTCCACTGAACCACCTAGCTGCCTCCAAGGAAAACAGTGACTGAGTGACTTGTCATGGGTCACACACCTAGAAAGCATGTGAGGCCATATCTGTATTGAGGCCCAGTGCTCTATCACCATCGGGGCTTTAGAACCATCTAGATGCCTCTAAAAACATGGATGAAGAAATAATCCTGACCTATATCATGACTGGGCTATTACAGTGGTACATTTTCAAGTATGCCAGGCTTTGAATCTCCCCTCTTAGGACTCATAAAACAACAACGAACAACAACATCAATGGAAAGCAAATCAATCCTATACCACAGAAATCCTATATGTCCCAGAAGCACAGGGAAAATGGAATGAGACATTCCACTGAAAAATAAATATTGTGCTGTAACCTTGCTGAGGGCAGTCTGCTATGAGCTAACAAGGCACATTGCCCAGGAATGGAAAAAACTGGGGGCTCTCCTAGTCACATTCACTCAAGTATAAAACCTGCACCTGTTCCATTAAGGTAGGAGAATCCAATCAGCATTAAAAAAAAGAATTTTTATCTCTCCAAAAACATTCCTAAGGCACTGTTACATTTGTCACTTTTCCATTACACTATTGGAGATCTTTACATTTAATTTCCATCCTTGCTTCATTTAATCACATTCCCTTAGAAGAGAGTAAGCACAAAACAACCCTCAGGATGCAGCAATTCAATTGTGTTGACTATCAGTCCTGTGCCACACCTCAGGGACCCCTGGACACAGCCTGGTGTATTTATTCAACTCCATTGTCAAGAAATATCTGCAAGCTGTAAATAGGCAGCTAAATACCTTTTTATTTGTACTATTCAGATAATTACATGTTTTGTATGCATAGAAAGGAAACTACAAATCTTCCCCTATATGTTTTTCAAAATGTTTTATTACATAAAATTGATAAATTTCAACAAACATGAACATTTTCTTACACAAGAAGAAACCCAAAAGAGGATACTATGCAGTGGTATGCTGGTCAATCTTTAATAATCATCCCCTCCCCCTGCAAAAAATAAAAAGGTACTCAGGACACATTTTAAAGTTAAAATCTGCATTATCAGCATTTTCTCCATTATTTTATTACATCTATACATTCAACAAAACAATAAATCAAGCAAGCTTGTTGATTTCTGAAGGAGATCACACCAAAAATTGAACAATTGATTTCCACTAGTTTAATCTAATTCCAGCACATCTCTGCTCACATGACAGGTAAATCTCTGTTATGGACTTCTTTTTTCCTTTTTTGTGTCTATCATGTTAAAGTCAATAACTTCAACGTTGTCCAGTTTCTCTGTATCCCCTTCTAAACCTTCTTCTACCCTCTTGGATATTTTTAGAAATTTGTTTCATTGACATTCTTTTAAAAAAAATTTTGGCATCACCATTATTACTTTCCTCTAAATTCTTCCCCTCCAAAAAAAAAAGAAAGAAAAGACTTCCTTTGTTACAAATAGATATAGCTAAGCAAAACAAATGAATACACTGACCACGTCTGAATAAGAGGTGGGAAATATGACATATCTTCTGGAGTCATGATTGGTCTTTGCGTAATCAAAATTCTAAAGTCTTTCACAGTTATTTTTCTTTATAATGTTGTAGTCATTACATACATTTTTTCTCCTTGTTATGCTTACTTTACTTTGTACTAGTTCATATAAATCTTCCCAGGTTTCTCTGAATCATTTCTTCCACTTCAATAATATTCCATTGCATTCACATGCCATAATGTTTAGTCATTCCTACTTTGTTTTCTAGTTATTTGCTACAACAATAACAACAACAACAAAAGCTGCTATAAATATTTTTGTGTATATATAGGTGCTTACCTAATTCTTTCTTTTATCTCTTTGTGGGGAGGGGAGCATTATGAGGCCATAGTGGTTGTGGTTGTTCATCCTTTGTTCTTGAAGAAAACCAATGCCAACACGAGAGTAATATCTTGACTTGTGTGTGAATTGGATTTAAGTGAGGTAGAGCTGCACAGAATCATTAGCCTCGCTATCTCTTCTAGAGTCACTGAAGTCCAGGGGCAAGACAAAAGTCAAGACAGCTGGTGATGGCCCTGGATGCAATGGGTGACCTTGACCTATTTCAATTAAGGTCTTTCCCAGGTTTCAGTTTGTCTGAGGCAACTCCCATTTAGTGATAAGTAGGATCACTAGGTTAAAGAGAATGTGCAGTCCAGTGCTGTTTGGGGTACAATTCCAATAGTTTTTCAAAGAGCTGAATCATTCCACAGTTCCAACAATACATTCATGTGCCTTCTCTTATAGCCCTTCCAACAAGTGTCATTTTGTGTCTTCTAGGACAATCACTTTTTGGTCACTTTTGACAATCTGATGGGCATGAGGTAGAATCTCAGAGTGCATTCCTCTTATTATTAGGGATCTGGAACATTTTATATGATTGTTGATAGCCTATCTTCTTTTGAGAATTGCCTATTCATATTCATTGATTTTGGGGGAATGGCTCTTGTTCCTTTATCCTTGAAACATATTGTTATGGGCAATGGCATGACAAATTGACTAGAATTGGAGTTAGAGTACCTGGGTTCAAATCCCAGCTCTATTATTTTCTACCTTTTTTGATCTTGTTAATCAGTTCCCAATTGGGGGCTGTTACCTCATCCAAAAAAAAATGAGGGAATTGAATTAGACCATTTTTAGAGTCTTTTATGACTCAAAATCTTATGACTCTATAATACATTTAAAACGATTTCCTAGGAGCCCCAGACCCAAGTGGGTCTGTGAAAGTCAAGGTAGTATGGTGGAAAGAACACTGAATTTAGCATCAGAAGACCAATCAGACCAATTAATCCTCTTGGACCAGAGGATCAGAATTCAGATGCCACTTGACAACTTATTAACTCTTTATTAACTCTATTTTTGGGTAAGTGGCTTAAATTCTCTGGGTTGTGGTTTCCTCATACTATAACACAAAAGGGCTAAACTAAATATTATCTAAGTTCTCTTCCAGTTCTAAATTGTGGGAGGCTGTTTCCCTTTCTACAAAAATGCCATCATATACCAGGCATTCCCAGTGGTCTTCAAATAGAAGACCTCTATATGTCTTTAGATTCCTAACTCTCCCAGGTATATTCAACTTCTACATAGTATTTAAGAGCTTCATTCCTTGAACTCCGGTCAAATAGAGAACATTTTAATCCAGGAAAAATTTTTTCTTTGCAAAAATCAAGTGTATGTATGTGTATGAAAGAATGAATTTTCAGGAAAAAAGCGCACCATTATATTATAAAGTATATATTATGAAAGTGAAAAATGCAGCAAGGATTCCATATGC
The DNA here is from genome assembly GCA_028646575.1 of Pseudocheirus occidentalis. NCBI lineage: Eukaryota > Metazoa > Chordata > Mammalia > Diprotodontia > Pseudocheiridae > Pseudocheirus > Pseudocheirus occidentalis. Next base: position 83,854,834 of record CM053594.1, read on the forward strand.
TTGGCTTATATGGCACTAAGAGTTTGGATTTTACATCCTAGTGTCTGCTCTGTTTTTTTGTTGACCTCAGTCTATGTATCAGGAATCTCCTTTTTTTTTTCTCCTTTTCATTTTTTCTTTTGTGAGCATGGCTGCAAAACCACAGTGAAAATTACAGAGGGAGAAGGTCTTTGGCAAGTCACCTTCAGTCACATTGGCCTCACTAAACTGTGTTCAAATGGTTTCAAATAAGTTTCATAGTAATCACACATTCATGCAAGAATGTGATGCCACACTTTTGGTCTTCATTTAACTCATCTCTGATCTGAGGGAGAATGGATAAGAAAATTTGTAGTCTCTTCTACCAAATTCTACGACTATGAAATAGAAAGTCTTTATATCTCCTTCAGGTCCCACCTTTGACCCAGCTGAGATTCCTCCTTCTCCAAGAAAATTACCCTTATCTTCCCAGCTGAAAATGCCTTCCTCAGATTTCTTCATACCATATTTTCTGGCCCTTCCCTTTATTTTTATTACAGCCTGCCTTATATCATCTTTGTGTGCCTTTTTTTGCTACTAACCTACTCTTTGACAATAAAGACTAAGCCATCTTTTTTCATCTCCAGAGCCCTTCATTTATTTTCTTTTCTGGCTTGCCACTCATATGTTATAAGATTTGGGGAAGATTACTTAATTCCTCCTCATCCATCAAAAGGGAATAACGATATTTATACTACCTCTCTCCCAGCATTGAAGGTTCTTGGAAAACTACAAAGTTCTATAGAAATCTAGGCTACTTCAATTCCTGCTTGTTCTTTCTCCACAGCAACCTGTATTCTATCTTTTCCCTCCTCTTCTTCTTCTTAAATTGTACCTGCCCTAGATCCCTTTTCCTCAAGGCTTTGTAAAGTGGCCAGTTAGATTTAATGGCCAATAGAAGATTAAGGTCAGGATCAAAATAGTGGCTTAGGATGTTTTTTTTTCCTTTTTTGGGGCGATGTCTTCTCATCTACCTTCTTATACCTGTAGCAAACACTCAGGAATCTTGGAATTTTAAATCTACAAGTTAGAAAGGACCTCCAAGATCAAGTCCAACCAATTCCTAAAAAGGAATCCTCTCTATAACATACCCAACAAGCCATGGTCATCTAGCCTTGGAGACCTGTACAATAACAAGGGGTTAGCTATCCTCCTGGGACAGCCCATTCCATTTTGAACAGTTCTAATTGATAGGAAGTTTTTCCTCTTACTGAACCAAAATCTGCTCATTGCTTATAGTTCTTTCTAGAACCAAAGAAAATCAAGCTGCATCCCCTGTCCACAGAAAAGTCTTCAGATATTTGAGGACAACTATTAAGTTTTTCTTGAGCCTTCTCTAGGCTTCAAGTTCCTTTAAATGAACTTCATATGGAATGATCTCAAACATTTGTATCATCCTGATTATCCTGAATCTCACTTCTATTCAACTTAACAATGACCTTCCTAAAAATGGGGTACCCTCAACAGAATAGAATACTCTGGATACTATCTGACTAGGATCTGCTTTAGTCTATCAGAGGGGCAATCATTTTCCTCTTTCTAGTGTCCAGGGGTCCTTGAACTTTTTAAAAAATATATTTTCATAACACTTACTAGCTGTGTGACCTTGGGCAAGTCACTTAACCCCAATTGCCCTGCCCTCTCCCCTCCAAAAAGCAAAAAAAAAGCAACACCAAAAAAAAATTTTAATAGCTATATTTCAATAGGATTGATTTCCTTTGTAATCCTATGTATTATATTTTATGCTTTTAAAAATGCCATTGTGAGAAGAGATCCATGAATTTCCCTAGGCAAACAGGGTTCATGATGCAAAAAAGTGTAACTGCTGCATTGGAAATTGTGCTTTTTTCAGAAAGAAGCACAGATAATAAGCAGGACAACTTTGAAAACTATAGGTTATGTTCCCACAAAGAAAAAGAAGCTGTACTTAATGGAAATCTACAGTTTAATTCTTCTCTACTGTGCATATGGAAATGCCTATTCTATTTGTTGTTTGTTAAGTTCAAAATAAAAATAAAATAGAAAGACATTATGCCTCTGTTAATACAGCCTAAAGTCATAGACCTTTTCAGCTTCCATGTCACACTGGTGACTCATGGTGAGGTTGCTGTCTGCTAAAACCAACAGGTAATTTTTCACATGGATTCTTTCTCATCTATGCTTCCATCAACACATACTTTTCCAGTCAACAGAATCACAAAATCTTTGAGCTGTAAAGGACCTCAGTGGTTCCAGCACATACTCCAAATCATTTTCAAAAGAGCATCATGTTCAAGGCACTGTCCCAGATTTGTTTCTCTTAAAACACAAAGAAGAAGCTGGATAGGAAATTCATGTTGTCAATATATATAAGAGGCATAGGAAGAAACCAAACAGTAATAATAACACAAGTAATAGTGCCTAGAGAAGTAGTGCATTAATTCACAAATTAGTATAATGTGCTTTGCTAAAAACCCTGTCAGATAAGAGGATGAGTATATTTGTTTCATATATATATGTATATATATTTATTTATATTTATGTATATATATATATTTATATTCCCTTTTCACCAGATTAACTCTTTGTGGTCAGATTCTTTTTAAAATTGTTGTTGTTTGCTCATTTTTTTTTCCAGCCTATTTCTTATGTTGAGGTTGGGCTCTGCTCCGTGGGTAGAGGGGGCCCTGTCCCAAGCTTTAGGTTTTTTCATGCAGCTGTTTTCAGAGCTAGTTCTGGGGGCTCTGTAAGTTTTCTGTTTTTCCAAGGTGGTATTATCTAAGAACTATTTGGGGGCTGAGATCTCCAGAAGCTGCAGCAGCTGATGCACATATCTCCAAGGTTTGCTGCTGGCTTGCCAGTGCTGTGCTAGACTTCAAGTATACCCATTCTAAAGATGAGGAACTTAAAAGAAGAGGATTTGAGTTGCTTATGATTGTACTACTAGTAAGCATTATAGCCTGGATTTATTGCATGGCTACTTTGTGCTAAGCATGTGCTAGGCACAGAGGGAGATCCAAACATAATGAATATATGGTCTCTGTATTCATGTAGTTAATCTGGCAGAAGAAAGCTTCCATGGGAAAGAAACTTTTCTTAATTCTATACTCTATGGGTGATAGTAGAGCTGCTCATTTGTCAGACTCAGTCTTCTTTTCTCTAGGCCATACATCCTTAGTTCTGTATCCTCATGTAGTATAGGCCAATTGAAACCTTTCACCATCTTGGCTGGCTTCCTCTAGATGAGTCCTAGATTACTAATATGCTTTTTAAAATGTGGTATCCAGACTTTAACACATTACTCAAGATGTATTTTTATTTTATTTTATTTTTTTGCTTTTTGGAGGGGGGGGAAGGCAGGGCAATTGAGGTTAAATGACTTGCCCAAGGTCACACAGCTAGTAAGTGTTAATTAAGTGTCTGAGGCCAAATTTGAACTCAGGTCTTCCTGACTCCAGGGCTGGTGCTCTATTCACTGCGTCAGCTAGCTGCCCCCCAGATGTATTTTATATGGGCACAATCATAAGACTGACACATCTCATGTTCTGGACAGAGAACCACAAAATTCAAGGTTTAGATAAAACTCAGAGGTGGTCACTCTAGGAGGAATAATCCTCTATAATATTCATGACAAGTGGTCGTCCAGACCTTCCTTGAAGACACCTAATGAAAGGGAACTGCTGAAACAGCTTGTTTCACTTTTAAATAGCCCTAATTATTAAGAAATAGGCAGCTAGGTGGTGCAGTGGACAGAGTGCTGGATCTAGAGTTAAGAAAACCTGAGGGGGTTGGCTAGGTGGCACAGTGAATAGAGCACCGGCCCTGGAGTCAGGAGTACCTGAGTTCAAATCTGGCCTCACACACTTGACACAAAAAACTAGCCGTGTGACCTTGGGCAAGTCACTTAACCTCAACTGCCCTCCAAAAAAAAAAAAAAAAAGAAAACCTGAGATCAAATCAGGTTTCAGACACTTACTAACTGGGTAAGTCACCTAACCCTGTTTATGTCAGTTTCCTTATATGTAAAATAAGCTGGAGAAGGAAATGGCAAACCACTCTAGTGTCTTTGCCAAAAAAAGCCCAAATGGGGTCATGAGGAGTTAGACATGACTAAAACAACAGAACAACAACAATTATTAAGAAATTATTACTGACATCAAGCCTAAATTTAGTACTTTTTTTCTTTTTGGAGGGGGGAAGGCAGGGTAATTGGGGTTAAGTGACTTGTCCAAGGTCACACAGCTAGTAAGTATTAAGTGTTTGAGGCTGGATTTGAACTCACATCCTCCTGACTCCAGGGTCCATCCTCTATTCACTACACCACCTACCTGCCCCCTAAATTTAATTTGTTACATCTTCTACCAGTTGGTCCAAGTTTTGTCCTCTTGGGCCAAGCAGACCAAACCTGATAACCCTTCAAACAAATGAACACAGCTATAGCGTTCCCTCTTTCCCTAGGCTTTTCTTCTCTAAGCTACACATTCCCTGCTACGGTTTTTGGGTCAGGATGTATAGGTTTCGCCTATATCCTTCCTCAACAGGCTTCGGGCATCCCTGGCTCCTGCTTACTCCGGGAGAAACAGCTGCACAGAAAACTCAGGACACAGGACTTGCTTCTAGCTACATTCTCTAAGCCTGGTGTGGCTGGAACTCCTTCTGCCTCCAGGTAGCCTGTATTTAAGTCCTTTCTCCAGGGCCCCTTAGGGCCCCTCCCCTGGCCATGCCCTTGCCACAGCGAGCCAATGTGCATCACCCCAAAGGTGGAGAGATAATCCTGCTTATCGCAAACAGGTGCAGCCTTCACATTCTGACCCCAGGTGATCACGTGCAGTCCTGTTAGCTGAGGACCAGTTCAACCCATTACCAACAAGAGACCCAACAATTCCCCATTCTTCAATCAACTGTAATATGAAATTATCTTGAAGTTCTTCACCATCATGGTTTCCTTCACCTGGATCCTGGACAGTTTGTCAATATCCTTCCTAAAATATGACATGTAAAATTCAGTGTAATTCTCCAGATATAGTAGGATAGAATGACCCTTAATTAGAATTAATTCTGGTAAGTAATATAATTAATTAATAACATAACAACAGAGAAGAATATAATATAAACGTCCCATTTAATCCCACTCCTGAAGTTTTTGCCCCTCTGAGTGGCTCCTAAGGTCATGTTAACTTTGGGAGCTTGTTGACTCACAACTGAGTTTCTAGTCCACTCAGAGTTCTTATTTTTTTCTGATGAACTGCTGTCTTAGTCATGCCTTCCCCATATTGTACTTATGAAGGTGATTTTTAAAAATTCAAATCTAAGACTTCACTTTATCCTTGATAAAGCTCATCTTTGTAGATTCAGCTCAACAGTTCAGCCATCAAGATCCTTTTGGATCTTAATTTAGTGAACCACTGTGTTAAATTTGTAAATTTAATAAGCTTGCCACCTATACCTTTATCTATGTCACTAATGTGGTAATGTTAGGCAAAGTACATCCTTTCATGTCTTGTATAGGACCTAAAATGACCCAATCAGATTTGAAAGGGGATTTGCCCTTCATAAAATCCAAATATGCAGGCTGATTTAGATACACCCTTACATGGATTAAAAACTTTACTTTTTTTTTTTTTGGAGGGGGGAAGGTAAGGCAATTGGGGTTAAGTGACTTGCCCAAGGTCACACAGCTAGTAAGTGTGTCAAGTGTCTGAGGCCATATTTGAACTCAGGTCTTCCTGACTCTAGGGTCGGTGCACTGTGCCACCTAGCTGCCCCTAGATTAAAAATTTAAACAGCACTGAAGTAAGAAGAGAGTCCTGGGGTACTTGGAAAGAAAGATTACAAATCACCCTAAAACCATTATGACTACATTTTGGTGTTTACCATTCAACCAGTTATGAATTTGCCTAATCGCATTATAGTCTTCTAAGACCTACCCCTATATCATGTCCACAAGAACTGCAGGACAGATTTTGTCAAATGCTTTGCTAAAATATGGGTAAGCTATATCCATAATATTCCCCTGATCTACAAGTCTAATATGCCACCAAGAAGGAAAATGAGGTGAGCTGGGCATGTCTATTCTCGCTAAACATTCCTTTAATGACCATTCTAGAAATTGGCCAGGAATTAAGTCAAACTTAATGGCCTATAAACCTATAAATTTGATTCTCTTTACTTTTTTGGGAAAAACAAGACATGTGCCCTCTCTGCAATCAGAGAATCATATAATTTTAGAATAAAAAAAGAACCTTAGCAGATATCTATTTCAAATTATTACCCCTGCCCCCCATCTTCACTCTCCTATACCTGAAGAGTGGTTGTCTTGCCTCTGCTTGGAGGCCTCTAAGGCAGTCTAATTCCAATTGTTGGAATGGGCTTCAATGAATCTCTCGGTGTTTCATCTTCAGGCTAGGATGAACATCTATGGGCTCATATCCAACAAAGAACAGCAAATAGCAAATAGTCTTAGAATCAGAAAATACTGCTATCTCTGATTTCTAATTTTTGGGAATTTGATCTCTTCCCACTTTGATTTATGGTAATTTCCATGTCCCTTCTGTAATGGCTTCAGTAGACTCTCTGCTTCCCCAAATTAAGAAGCAATTTTTATTGTTGTTCAGTTGGGCCCAACTCTTTGTGACCACATCTGGGATTTTTTTTGGCAAAGATGTGGTTTGTCATTTCCTTCTCTGGCTCATTTTCTAGATGAGGAATGGTGAAGTGATTTGCCCAGGGTCCCAGAGCTAGTAAGTGTCTGAAGCTAGATTTGAATTCAGGCCTTCCTGAATCCTGGCTGCCTAGCTGCCATCTTAGCTTTAGGGAAGCTAAAATCCTCTGAGTCACCTTATCACTAGAAGGCCTACAGAAATTGCTTTCTGGGAGTTTGAATATCAACAAGCCAACAATTCTCCATGAGTCTCTTTCTCTCCTTCCACCCCACTGCTTCCTCTCCCTTGAAATGGCACTAATCCCCAGGTCTAGCCTCCCTGCTCCCTTTCCCCAAAGTCTGGTTCTGTTTGATCCAGTAAGAACCCCATTCAAACCAACTAGAGTAGACTTTACTGGTTTCTAGGCTCCCTTCCAACAGGCCCCAACAGACCTGATCTGTTTCCATCCTCCCTGACTGCTTCTTCTTTTTATGAATATTTCCCCCCTGCAATAAAGCTTACTTGGTTTATTTTCTCTCTGTTGACAGTCTCATGCTCTGTGCTTCTTTTTACTGTGCCTTGGGATCTGGAATCTCATTTAAACCTCAATAACACACCTTCCTACCTTAGTTGATTCCTGTGGAATTCAGCTTTTTATCTTACAGACCTATGACACTTATCAGACTCCTCCTACCTCACTGGCCTCCCAGTCCTACCCTTCTGTCTCAACATGATGTACTCAGCTACATTAAATCATACTACATGGCTTGATGTTAAAGACATATACTATGCTTTAATGTTGCTGAGTATGGTAGGTATCAAATAGGGTAGATTTGGCATCCCTTTTCACTATTCCTTAAGCAGTATCAGTCTCTTTTTTATCTCTAATTGCCTTTACAAATCCTGGAAGTGAGAGGATCTTTTATGCCTATGAATCAGAAGAAAAGTTTGTTCTTTCAAACTCCCTTTCTCATATGATCAGAAGTCCTAAAAGAATGAGAATAGTCAATTTGTATGCCTGTAATTATCTTGTCTAATCATCATCAAAAGGTATTTCTGGAGAATCCACTATCTGTGGGGCATTCTATCATAATCAAAAGCTTCTCCCCTCCACCTCCCCCCCCCCCAGTTAACTGCTTAGCTGTTTATTTTTAATGCAGAGATTTTTCTAAGGGTGCTTCTTTCCTCTTATCAGTACCAAAGCTGGTGACCTGTGAACTGGAAATTTGAAATACATTTTCCTCAGCATCTAGTACCTTGCCTCTGTTCCAGAGGATGTAGTTTCTCAAATCTCAGGTTATTCTTGAAATTGTTTTCTTAAAATGACAACAATTCTCTCAGAATAGGTCACCATAAACCAACTTATAAACAGAAAGCTTACCAAGTTTTTACAATTGAAATTTGAAGAAACAATACACAAGCATGAAACTGGTTATTTCTCAAGTTGCATGGAAAGGGAAAGATTCCTTAATTTATTTTAGAATCAAGACATATTAGCAATAGTTTAGGTTGTGATCTTTTCATCTTGCCACCTATGTTTTTGCTTTTGTAATTAGAGATGATTACCTAAGAGTTAAATCTTTCTAAGCCAGCTTTTTCCACTAGTCTTGGTACCAAACCGTCTCTTGCTCTACCTCTCCCATTCTCCATAACTGTTGAAAAGCTCAGCCATCGTACTAGCCAATTCTTTGATCAGTTTCATCACTATGTCATTCTCAATGAGTCCTAAGATCACATTATCCTATTCTGTTTGCGTGTTGTACTTTTGACTCATACTAAAACTGCAGTCCACTACAATTCCCAGATCTTTGAAATTCTGAATAAAATACTGAAAAAAATTCCAGCCTTGATTAATCAGTTAGCCAATCAATCAACAAATGATCATTAATCAGCTATTATGTGCCAGATACCGTACTAAGTACTGGGGATACAAAGAAGGATAAAAACAGTTCCTGTTCTCTAAGGGCTTACACTCTAGTGGGAGGGTCATTAAAAAAATAGATACAGAGAAAAAACATTCAGAGTATGTATATGGAAACCTTGGAGGGGAAATAGATTAGTATTCATACAGACTATCTGCCATTCAATATCTTTCCTGATACAAGTCAGATTATAGACCCTTTGGAGATCTAATTTAGAAAATATTATTGGCCCTGGGAACTGGTCAGCTGGGTACTAAATTGTGATAATTCAAGGATCTGTATGCATGTCAGAATTTAAGTATTTGATCTTGTCTTGGTACTCCTGGGACCAGGTTAATAAAATTCAATTTGATTTAATATCTTGTCTACTATGTTGACAGCACTATACTAAACAAGACTTACAGACAATCAATCAACCAATAATCAGTGGTTCTCAACCTTCCTAATGCCACGACCCTTTAATACTTGTATGTGGGTGTATCTGCATGTGGGCAGACCCACCTGGAGATGGATAGAGGAGTGGTGTCTTGGTTCCTAAGACCATTGGAAATATGTGTTTCCCGATGGTATTAGGTGACCCCTGTGAAAGGGTCTTTTGACCCCCAAAGGGGTAGCAACCCACAGGTTGAGAACCACTGCAAGAAATACTTATTAAGCATCTGTGTTTCAGGTATTAATGGTCCTTCAAGAAGCTTACATTCTAGGGCAGTACTGAACCTCCCCTAGATAAATAAGTAATTACAAAACATGTTTAAATAATACAAATAATTTTGAGAGCAAGATTAATATTTTCTTTGAAGGACAACAGCTAGAGATTTTAAAAAGCAAACAGGAAGGAGGGAATGATCAATCTAGTCAAAAGGTTCAGAGAAGACAAGCAACCCAATGGCTGAAAAAAAAAAATCTGTCATTTCAACAAACATTTATTTATAATAATAAAAGCTACCATTTACATAATGCTTTAAAGTTTGCAAAGATGCCACATTTTATCTCCACAACAACCCTGGGCTCCATTTTATTGATAAGGAAACAAAGACAGAGGGAGAGTAAGTGACTTTTCTGGGGTCACACAGCTGGTAAGTGTCTGAGGTTGGATTTTGAACTCAAGTTTTCTTGATCCTGGATTCAGTGTTCTATTTACTGCTCTGTCTGGCTATTTCTAAATACACACACACACATTTCTAAGTATATACATTATATATAATATATACACACATTCATATATACATAATACACTTATGTATATGTACATATACTATATATATATAATTTATATATCTATCACTTTAAGATTTGCAAAATTCTCTATAAATACTATTTCATTCAATCCTCACAACAGTCCTGTAAGATAGGTTCTGTTATTAACTTTATTTTGCAGATGAGGAAAATGAAACTTATAAAGGTTAAGTAATTTGCCTAAGGACACACAGTGTCTGAGGTAGGATTTGAACTCTGGTCCTTTTGACTCCATAATTCATTGTACCACCTATGCTCACTGTTGGAAGAATGGTTCTGGAATCTACATGAGTCTAATTCCTCCCCCCCCCCCCCCCGCCCCAAACCCAAAACATTCTGATGATATTGGTCCCAAAGAAAAAACCCTGGTTTAGGGTTTGATGGGAAGAGGTTATAGCCTGATGGACCATATATCTGTGGTAGATACTGTTTCTCCATTTATTCCAAGTGGAGCGTGGCCTTCCTTCAGTTCCATACAATGGCTAGCTTAGGCAACTCAAGTCATAGGAGCCTAGGGTTTCCAGAAAGATAAGGATTCAGGTCATGGTCAGTCTATGCACTTTAGAATTCTCCCTCTTTCAGACCTGTGTGAGTCTAGTTTCCCTGGACACAGGTCTGGACTAAAGGGGGACAACTATACATCATTTCCATGACCACAAGGAAGGCTGACATTCATTGGATAATGATCTCAGAGGCTTTAAAGGCTGGTTATTGACAAACCCAGGGGTTTTTGTTGTTCAGTCGTGTTTGATTCTACATCACCCCATTCACTGTTTAAAAGTTCAATTTGAAAAGGTGAGCCATGGACTGGGAACAAAGAGTCTGGCTTGTGGGATAAAACAATATAGTTGGTCTCTCCTCCCCCAGCAACATGGGTATACCAGTTGAGAGAGAAGACTGGGGCTTATACTAATCAGTGGTTTAGCACAGTCAACCAGCCTGGTGTGGGGGTGGAGGAGAACCTTCCCATTGATAAAGTGAAGTGGTACAGGCAAAAGCTCTAATAGAGGAAACCAGAGGTCATGAAGAATCCCAGCCAAATTCACTGAGACTATCTAATTTCATAGTGGAGATGAGAAATAGAAATAGTTATCTAAAGTCAGGGAAATTGGCAAGAAGGAGAAAGCATTATAAAGGATTGTAGTAGGTTTATCCCATAGAATGTGTAAACTCCTTTGAGAGCAAGGACTATTTATTTGAAAATTTATATCATATATATATGCATACATACATACACACATACATACACACACACACACACATATATATATACACACAAAAAGTTTAAATTATATTAAACTTGTAAAGTTTTTATTTATGCCTTTTATTTTTCACTAGTTTCAGAATATATTCCTATAAAGGTTACTGCCAGGACCTCAGTAATCATACCAAAAATAAAAAAAAAATCAGTTTTATTACTATACCATTCCCTGATGTTGGGAAAGATTGAAGGCAAAAGGAGAAGGGAATGGCAGAGGATGGAATAGATAAACTGTGTCATGGAAGCAATGAACATAGGCTTGGACAGACTTGGATAGGAAACAGTGGCGGATAGAAGGGCTTGGCATGCTATGGTCCCCGAGAATCACAAAGAGTCAGACATGACTGAACAACAATTCTCAATGCAGAATAGGATTCCATTATCTATCTTTTTTGGATAGAATATTGTACTGCTGACTCATTCTCCCTCCTCCCCTCCATCTCCTCCCCCTTACCATGCAGGCCTTCCTTTGATTAATGATTTTTTTTTTAAGTTCATTAAAACCAACCAACATAGTGGCAATGCTGACAGCATATGCAACTTTCCATGCCCATAATCCTCCAACCTGTCCTATAAAAGGAGGGAGGTATGTGCATTTTCTCATCTTATCCCTGGAGCCATGCTTGGTCATTAAAATCACAGTGTTCAACTGCATTTTACTGCCTTTAACATTGTTATAGTCATTGTATATTTTGTTTCTTTGCTTCCTATGTTTCTCTGAATTCTTCCTATCTTTCATTTCTTACTGTGCATTAGTATTCCATTATATCCATATACTGTGAATTAGCATGGTGGAGTAGATGCTGCAGTTAATAGAACGTTGGGCCTAGAGTCAGGAAGAATTGAGTTCAGATCTGAACTCAGACAAGCTGTGATCCTGAACAACTCATTTAACTCCTGCTTGCCTCAGTTTCCTCATCAGGAGAATGAATTGGAGGAGGAAATGGCAAACCACCCCAGTATCTTTGCCAAGAAAACCCCCAAAGGGGTCATGAAGAGTCAGACAGGACTGAAAACAACCAAATAACAACAAAATCATACAACTTCGTCCAGCACAGGGCCTGGCCGGTAAATAAGAACCTCATCAATGACTGGTGATTGGAGGGTTTGAAGACAGGATCCTATTACTGTGGTAGTGAATCATGGGAGCCCCCACTACACTTTTTACTCTACCATTCTGGATCGTGGTCAATTTGAGAAGGAGAACCAAGATGGTAAGCAGACTGGAAACTCTGCTATATGAGGATCAGCTAAAATAACTGGGATGTTGTTTAGTCTGGAAAAGAGTATACTTAGAGAGAACTTGATAGCTGTCTTTAAGTTTGAAGGACTGCCACGTTTAAAATAGAAGGATTGGCTTAGACTTGTTCTGCTTAGGTCCAGAGGGTAGAACTTGGAGTAGTGGATAGGAATGGGAGAAAGTAGATTTCGATGCAATGTAAGGAAACGCTTCCTAACAGTTAAGCAGAATAGGCTGCTTGGGGAAGGGGTATGAATCGCAGCATCACTGGATAACTACCGGTTGAGATGGTGTGGCAGGCACTTCTTGAACTTATTGGCCCCTGGGGAGGTCCTTGCTGACTCTGAGATGCTCTGAATCTCTTTCATGAGGCTGTCATTCCTTTATCCCTAGAGGACTTCAGGTAGAAGCTCTAAAGTGGGGTGGCTAGTGGTTAGAAAAGGGGTGAGGACTTGTGGCTTCGAGGTCACATGTGGCTTTCTAGGTCCTGGGGTGTGGCCACTGAGTCCAAGTTTTACAGAACCCTTTTTATTTTATTTATTTATTTTTGCTTTCTGGAGGGGAGAGGACAGGACAGTTGGGGTTAAGTAACTTGCCCAAGCTCACACAGTTAGTAAGTGTTAAGTGTCTGAGGCTGGATTTGAACTCAGGTCCTCCTGACTCCAGGGCTGGTGCTCTATTCACTGCGCCACCTGGCCACCCCTAGAACCCCTTTTATTAAGGGGTTTGAAGATGAGAACAACTTGGTCTGAAGCCTGCCTCAGATGCTCACTACCTTTGTGACACTGAGCAAATCACCCGATCTCCCTGATCCTCAGTTTCTTCTTTTGTAAAATGGAAAGAACAGCAGTAGCGACCTCCCAGAGAAGCGTAGGGATTGGATAAGATGATGTAAGCACTTTGGCAACCTTGAGGAGCTACATAAATATAGCTATGTAAAGAGTTCTTTTCCTAATTGGTGGTGGTAGGGTTGTGGAGAAGAGTCTTCTTAAAGTTGTTGCTGTCTGTCCTTTGTTCTCAAAGGAGACCGATGACATCATGGGGTGATGTCTCAACTTTTGGGTGAATTGCATTTATGTGAGGCAGAGCTACCCACAGTCATCAGCCTCACTCTCTCTTCCAGAGTTATCAAAGTCCAGTGGCAAGACACATGTCAAGACAACTGGTGATGGCCTGGGACGCATGGATGACCGTGGCCTTTTAAAATTAAAGTCTTTCCAACTCTAAAAGTCTCAGGATGGAAGGAGATGTCTACATTCAGAGAAAGATCTAGAAAGAACAGAGTCTAAATGGAGACTGAAGCAAACTACATACTCTCTTTTCCATGTTTGATTTTATTTCCTCTTTCCTACTGTTCATTCCAACAGTTACAACCCTTCTATATAACCAGACTAATGTCTAATGTCAAAGTATTTGCAGATCCTATACTTGATTGCATGCCACCATGGGGGGAGGGGAGAAAATTTGAAGCAACGGATTGTGGAACTGAATCTTGTAACCTAAAAGTAAATAAACAAATCAATAAAAATATTTTAATTAAAAAAAATTAAATTAAAGTCTTTCTCAGGCCTTAGCGTGTATGAGGCAATGCTCATTTTAGGATTAAGGGCTGGGTGAGAATTGAGACAAAAGATGGCCTAATTTACCAACACAAAAATATCAGTCTGGGAGGGGAAGACCTTCTGAATTTCTGCCTAGAACAGAAAGCAACTGCTATTTACACTCATTCTAAGCCATCAAAAACTAAACAATGAGTCATACAGGCTTGGGCTGGGGCTATTATTGGCCATTCAATGAAAGTAGGCAATGGACCTACAGGACCTGTTGAATCCTTTCCTATATTGGAATCCTACAACTCATACTGACATGATCACAAATCTGGTCAACCTCATTGCCTACTAGTTCAATGCGAGAGGTTCGGGAAATGGAGCATGAGATGGAAGTACCTCTGAGCAGCAACCTGATGGAAAAGAATTAATCTTGGGTGGTGAAATGCAGAGGGGCATGTGGATAACAGTTCTCTAGAGACTTAAAACAATCACATTTACAGACTTTCACAGGAAGAATCATAGAGTTTTTGAGTGGGAAAAGCTATCGGAACTCATCTGTCCCACCACACCCCCATTTTACAGATGAGAAAACTGAAGCCCAGAGGGAAGTCTAAGATCATGTAGTTAATAAATAGAAGAGGTAGGATTTGTTTTTTGCTTTTTTTTTTTTTTGGAGGGCAGTTGGGGTTAAGTGACTTGCCCAAGGTCACAGGGCTAGTTTTTGTGTTAAGTGTCTGAGGCCGGATTTGAACTCAGGTACTCCTGACTCCAGGGCCGGTGCTCTATTTTTACTGCGCCACCTAGCCGCCCTGAAGAGGTAGGATTTGAACTGACACATGCAGATTCCAAATTCTTTCTATTGCAAATGATCTCTTGGGTCCTTTTAAACTCCAAAATTTCATGGCTCTATGTCACTTCACTATTCAAAACCTTTCAGTACTTTTTATATAGTTAGCATGGTATAGTAAGAGTACTCGAATTGAAGTCTGGAGAGACTAGGGTTCAAATCATACCTCAGACATTTATCACTTTTGTGACTATGAATGGACAAGTCAACTTACCTCTCTGAGTTTCAATTTTCTCATCTGCAAAATTGGGATAATATTTAAATACCTGCTTCACAGGGTTGTTGTGAGGATCAGCTGAATCAATGTAGGTAAAGTGCTGTGCCTGTCTCAGAGGGCCATATAATTGGGAGCTATTCTCATAAAGGGAAGCACAAACTCCAGTAGGACTAGAGTACCAAGTCATGTGATATCTTTGTGTTTTGGTTTAGATTCGTTTGAAGGAAGTCATCTTGACTAAAGCCTCAAAAGTATAAAATTTGAATTGATTGAGAAAAAGCCATTCCAAACAAAGGAAAATAAGTTGGAGAGATGACATACATCTGAAGAAAGAACTAACAGCATAAGGCTGTGTATCATCCATCGCCGTCTAATGAGATGAATTTTTTTGATATGGGTAAAGTTAAAGGTTTACACTCGGGTTAAAAAGAAAATTGATTTCAGGGGCAGCTAAGTGCTACAGTGAATAGAGCACTGGCCCTGAAATCAGGAGCACCTGAGTTCAAATCCAGCCTTAGATACTTGACACACTTACTATCGTGTGACTTTGGGCAAGTCACTTAACCCCCATTACCTTGCCTTTCCCCTTAAAAAAAAATTTTGATTTCCCCAGGAAGCATGGCTAGGCAGCAGTTCACCTTAAACATCCTTGGAGATTTTAGGGAACTTAAAAGCCACTCAATTTCAGCAGGGTGATATGGTAGCCAAGGAGGCTGGGGCTCTCCTGTCCTAGGCTACATTAAGACAAGAAGAATCTAGAAATAAGAAATTTTGGTTTCATTTTCCTCTCTGTCATCATATTATATCTGGAGTTGTGGATTCAGTTCTGAGAACCTTGATTTAAGAAGGGTATTGCTAAGCTGTAAAGAGTTTAGCTCAATGGTTCTCAACCTGTGGGTTATGTTCAATTTGTAGCAATGAAAATACATCCTGCATATCAAATTCATAACAGTAGCAAAATTACAGTTATGAAGTAGCAACAAAAATAATTTTATGTTTGGGGGTCACTACAACATGAGGAACTGTATTAAAGGGTCACAGCATTAGGAAGGTTGAGAACCACTGGTTTAGCTGAAGGCAACCAGGATTATCAAGGACCTCCAGTTCCTGCCATGTGAGAATCAGTGGAAGCAACTAGGAATTCTTAGCCTGGGGAAGAGAAGACTTAGGGGCAACATGAAATCAGACAAAGTATGTGAAGGGCCGTGGAAGGGGGATTTACTCTACTTGTTACCAGAGGGCAAAATTGGGAATGATGGGTAGAAGTTGATTTTAGATAGAAATAAATAAATTTTAAAAAAAATGAGAGCTATTCTACAGTAGAATGGACTGCCTCAGGATCCAGAAGATCTGTAAGGAAAGGCTAGATGACCACATGTTAGGTATATTGAAAAAATGATTCTTTTTCAGGTGCAGCTTATACCAAATGCCTCTGAGATCCTTTCCAACTCTGAGATTCTGTGAATACTAAAGAGAAGAGATGCCATGGGAAGTCCAGAGAAGACTTGCTTATGATTGGGATGTAAAGAAAGACTTCCTGAAGGAGTTGGATCGGATGTGAACTTGCCTAGTGGGTGGAAAGATTCGTATGGCTAGAGAGAAGGAAGCATGACATTCAAAGCCCTCAACAATCTGGCTGCAAAGCTACAACTGCAACTTTTTCTCCCACTTCTATTTCCTGGGAATATTCCATTTCTACTTCTCATGGAATAAGAAACTCAGAATTGGGAGAGATCTCAAAGGCCATTTGGTCCACCTGTTTACCTGAATGAAAATCCCCTCTACAATATACACTCTAGTTTATATATAAACTAGTTTATATAGCCAGGGGCAGGGAACCTGGGGCCTCGAGGTCAAAGGGCTGCACTTGAGGACCTAGAGGGCCATATGTGACCTCGAGGTCCTGGGTTGCCCACCCTGATTCTAACCTTTGCTTTAAGACCACTAGTGAGGGAAATCTCACTAAGTAGCCCAGTCCATTCCGGGATAGCTCTAACTCTGAGGAAGTTTGTCTTGACATCAAGCTTAAATCTGCTTCTCTACAATTTCTGCCCATTATTTCTTAGCTCTGCCCTCTGGGGCCAAGCAGAACATGTCTAATTCCTAATGCTCAGCTGCCTCTTTTCTCACAGGAAGAATGACTGGAAGAACAAGAAGTGTTTTGCCTAAAGAAAGAATAGAAAAACTTGGCTGTTTTCACATATTTGAAAGCTGTCATGTGCAAAAGTGATTAGACTTGTTCTTTATGGCTTTGGAGGGCAGGATAAGAACCAATGGAAAGAAATTATATGGAGGAAGATTTTGGCTCAACATAAATTGGTTTAATTTTTGTTGTTGAATATATAGCAAAAAAAAGAGCTATCAGAAAATGGAGCGTAGGGTGCTTCTTGAGGTATTAAATATCCTGTCATTGATGTGTTTTGAGTCCAAGCTAAAGGAACATCTCTTGGGGATGTTAGGGAGGGGAAGTCATGTATTAGATGGGAGCTGGGCTTTAAAATCTATAAGGTCCCTTCCATTTCCAAGATAACTGTGTTTCTATATGAAACCTATCTTCTAAGCACTGACTTATGTTCTCTTCTGAAAGATTTTGCTTGTTTTGTAAGGATTAATTTAGGCTGCTTCCCAAGTTTGTCAGTTTTTGGCATTTTGTTTTTATTTTTGACTTCTGTGCTTCAATGCAACTGAATTATTATCCTGAATGATCCTTAAAACACTTGACTTCCCCATGCCAGCAGACAGTGCAATAACTCTAATGGTCAGTTGAAGGGTACTCTTTAAGAGCTACGACTTTTTCATAGTTCCTCGGAGTAATATTTCTTCTTAAAGTCCCCCAAAGTCAAGATGAAATAAAAGAGAGCAAGGAAACACATACATATATAGCATGAAATCTAGGGCTCAAATGATGGGAACTTAAAGGTGGGGAAACCAAGTTAATCCAATTTCATTTGTTTAAGGGCAGACATTCTGAGTCATTGTAGCATCAGGAGAAATACATACACATGGCCACTGTTGTCACAAAATACATCTATATCAAAATTAGTCCTTGTCTTGGGTACTTTGCTGTTTAGTCATTTCAGTCTCCTGACTTTGTTGTTCAGTTGCTTCAGTTGTGTTCAATTCTTTGTGAACCCATTTGGGATTTTCTTGGCAAAGATACTGGAGTGGTTTGCCGTGTCTTCCTCCAGATCATTTTACAGGTGAGGAAACAGAGGCAAACAGGGTTAAACCCTTGCCCAGGGTCACATGTCTAGTAAGTGTCTGAAGTCAAATTTGCACTCAGGTCTTCCTGACTCTAGGCCTGGTGATCCATCCACTGCACTAGCTAGCTGTCCCCAAGTACTTTACACACCAATAAAACCTTCTTGAACCTCTCTAACCTTAATAGTCTCTCTCTCCTGTAAACTTCTGTCTTTAGACTTCAAGCCCAGTACTCTTTCTTTTTACCTTTCTAGAGTTAAAGCCCTTGGAAAAGGGAGCAGTGCCTACTCATTGGTTCAAGATGTCAGAAAGGGACACTTTCCACTTACCTTATGGAAGCCCCACCTTTGTCACTCCTCATGGAGGTAGTGTGCACTTGCCTTGGAGCCAGGAGATTGAGCCATACTTTACTACCTATGTCTCCATCAACAATTCACTTAACTCCTCTAAAATTCAGTTTTCTCATCTGTAAAATGAAAATGATAAAACTTATACCAGCCACCCTACAAGGCCAGTTGAAAGAACAGGAGACTTTTAGCCTGAGAAAAAGAAGACTTAGAAGAGATTGATAATTGTCTTCAGGTATTTGAAAGAGGATTGGATATGTTAATGTTAGCCACAGAGGTCAGAGCTAGGAGTAATCTGTGAAGTTACAGAGAGCCAGGCTTAGCCTCAACTTAAGGAAAGACTTCTAATCAGTCATGAGAAAGTGGAATAGGCTGTCTGGGGGGTATTGAGCATTTGTCTTTGGTAGGGATCTTCAATCAGAGGCTGACAAGAAAAGATTCTTATTCCCTCTGAGACCCTTCCTAACTCTACAATTCTGGAATTCTGGTTGCAAGGAAAGTCCTTACGGCACAAACAAATAGAAGTTGCCACAATCAGTGTAAGTAAATCACATCTTTCAACTCTCTGTCTTTCAGCATTGTATGAGGGAATTGTGTTCAGAAGACTTAGATGAACAGATGAAAAGTTATGTCAGCAGAACCAGGAAAGCAATGTATGCAATGACTATAATAATGTTAATAGAAATAATAACAAAAGAAACTGAACACTGTATAATTATTTTAATAATATTTTATTTTTCTCCAGTTACATGTACAAATAATTTAAAATACATTTTTAAAGTTTTGAGTCCCAAATTCTATTTCTTCCTCCCTTTCTTTCTCTCTTCTCCCTGAAATGACAAGCAACTTGAATTTAAGAAAGAAAGGAAAGAAGGAAGGAAGTGAAAAATAATATGCTTCAGTATATACTCAGATGCCCTTGGTTCTTTCTCTGGAGGTAAATGACATTTTTCACCATGAATTCTTTGGTATTGTCTCAGAAAATGTATTGGTTAGATAAATTATAAGTTAAATCATTCAAAATTGTTCATGGTATGATATTGCTGTTACTGTGTACAATGTTCTCCTGGTTCTGCTCACTTTCCTTTGTGTCAGTTCATGTGAGTCTTTCCAGGTTTTCTAAATACATCCTGCTCTTCATTTCTTATAGCACAACAACATCCCATTACAATCATATATCACAACTTGTCCAGTCATTCCTCAATTGATGGACATCCCCTCAATTTCCAATTCTTTGCTACCACAAAAAGAGCTGCCATAAAAAAATAAACACTATGCAATTGTAATGATCAAACTTGGTCTCAAAGAAGTGAAAAAATGCACTTTCCTTCCTTCTTTGCAGAGGTGGGGGTCTATGGAACAGAACACTACATACACTGTCAGACTTGGTTGGTATGTTGTTGAACTGCCATTTTTTTCCCCATTCTTTTTCAGAAGGAGTGCCTTCCCATGAAAGTCCAAAGGAAAGGATATATTTGGAAAGAAATATGATGTTGAAACAAAATCATCGAATTTTAAAAGATGTAAATGGTACTCAGAATTTTGATCATTTGGGGAAGATGATTCTTTCTTAACTGAGGTTTTATAGTCTCTTCTAGTTCTAATGTCCTATGAGATTTCCATGAGAAACCACTGTCTGTATTCTCTCTTTTTAAAAAAAAAACATTTTCCTTTAAAACAGGAGGTGTAATGAATGAGAAAGAGAATTTTCATTTTTTCATTCTGAAAATGAGAATGAGAATCTTCCCTTTAAGTTCTGTTCTTGTATGATACATGGGAAAGACAATCCTGACCTGCACCACATGAAGCAGAGCCAGCCTGGGGAAGTGAGATCAGCTCTTTCAACTTACTCAGTGTTTTCTATGGGCTTGCTGCCCAGAGCAACACATCACAAAGGGAAACTCTAAGTAATTTGTCTGATGTGTTGGGGAATCCTTGAGGAGGTAGGGAAGCCAGTCATTCCTAATTGTTCTTACTCTTGACCTAGCCACATGCAAATTGATTGGTGAGGAGTGGAGAGAACTCCTCTTGACTCTCATACCCCCACCTTATTTTTTTTTTTTTCCCGGAATGGAGTTTTAATCACATCACAAAACCACAAAGATCAAAGCCTTGTTTTTCTTCATTTCCATGCTCTTGCTAAAAAGTAATGCAATCATATTGTCTAAATTCACTTAAATAAATTCAATTCAATAAATATGTGGTAAGCATCTACAATGTTCAAGGCGCTGTGCCAGGTGATGGGGGATGCAAAGAGAAGTACAGCACAGATTCTACTCTCAAGGAGTTTACAGTTTAATAGGGCTGAGAGACATGTAAACAAATGAATACAATCCCAATGAAAGTGAGATCATTGTAAAAAAGAAGATATGGGAAATTTAGAGGAAGTGAACTCTCCCTAGGAGAGGCAGCATAGGAGAAAAGAGCACTGGCTCTGGAGTCTGAGGACCTGGGTTCTAATTCTGTCTCTGCTTACTACCTGTGTGACTTTGAGCAAGTTTCATAAACTCTTGGGGCTCAGTTTCTCATCTTTAAAATAAGAAGATAGAAAAGACAACCTTTGAAGTTCCATTTAGATTTAGATATAAAATCCTATAAGCTTATTATCTGAGAAGAGGGAGGTAGATTTGAGTCATGGGTCATAAAGAGATTTATGAAAAAAAATCAAACAATCTAAGGGTAGGAAGGAATTTCTAATACCATCAAGACCAATTCATATCTGACTGAAATTTTCTTCTACAACCTATCTGAGAAGTGGGCATCCAGCATTTGCTTGAAGACGTCTGTTCAGTTTTTTTTTAAGTCGTATCTGACCGTGACCCTTTTTGAGGTTTTCTTGGGAAAGATTTTGGAATGGTTTGCCATTTTTTTCTCCACCTCATTTTACAGATGAGGAAACTGAAGCAAACCTAAGTGACTTGCCCAGGGTCACACAGCTATTAAGTGTCTGAGGCCAGATCCGATCTCAGGAAAATGAGTCTTCCTGACTCCAGATTTCTAGCTGTCTGCTTTGAAGACTTCTAGTGAAGTACAACTCACTGCCTCTCAAGGCAGTCCATTCTATTTTTAATAAGAATAAGTAGATATGAATTTTATTATGACTTTGTCAAATTTGAACATGTTTCACTTCTCTGGCATATCACCTGTCAAATGAGAGGATTGGATCCCTTCAGCCTCCAAGGTCTCTTTTAGGTTTGACACCCTATGATCTATGAAGCTACATTGCTTGCCTTGCCTATGCAGAAAAATTGAGTGTATGAGACAAAGAGTGCCCAAAGAATGACCTAACCCAAATTGTTTCCTACATTCAAAAAGCAATTCAAAAAGTAAGGGAGACCTCATCCATCTGAGACTAAACAGATGAGTTTCTCAAAATGGCAAACTTAAGAGGCAGAGAACTCAGCGATCATGGGTAGTGTGTAACCTTGGCAAATGGAGTCTAATCAACAGTGGGCATCTGAGGACATCTTGGAGGGCAAAATGTTGGCTTTGGGTTAAGTTACTCAAGGCCCCTATTAAAAGAAAAGAAATGAATCCTAGGAAGAAAGCGACTGCTTTGTACTTCAAAGATCCATGATTTCACTCATGTGAGTACTCCCTCCACTGATTTTGATTGCAACAATTTCCATGTCTCAGTATTCAGTTTCCCGAATTGTTCTGCCATCCCATCCTCCCCATCCTCAAAAAAATTCACTCCCTGCTAGTTTAATTTCTGGTGATGAGACTTTCTTAGTTGTTTGATTAGTGATTGTATATCAGCAAGGTATATATTTAAAATCTTTTTTAGCATTTCTGATATCCTAATATACCAGAGCTTGCAGTTCACTGATAGGCTTTTAAGAACCTTGGGTCATATCGCTGCCATAATGAAGAATTGGAGGAAGACTTTAATAGAAGGAGAATAATGATAAGTCATAGCTACACAGATATTAACAAAGAGTTGTCCCTACAACAACACTGCAAGGCTGGTTTTTTTTTCTTCATTTTTATCAGACCTAAGATTTCATTGGCATAGGGAACTCCCAGTGAGGAAATTCCCTCTAGCAATGCAGATCAGCAGTTGCACTATAACATATATAGCTAAGTCTTGATTAGTGAGAATAATGAATTCCTCCTTTAGTGATCAAATGATCAAATGTGTGGCATATGTTCATTGGGCTGAGACCAATGACCATTTTATAACTTTCAACAGGTGCAATGAATACATGTGGCCACATCAGGAGAGTCGTTATTTCCATCAATCAAGACCTAGTTATAATCTTATAGTTGCTGGAGACTCTGAGACGTTAAAGAAGGATTTGAACACCAGTCTCCCTGACTCTAAAGTCAGTGCTCTATCCATTATATTATTCCTCTTGATAATATAGGTAGTTCACATATTTTACAGATATGAAAACTGAGACTCACACAATTCATGAACTAAGTTTGACAAATATTTATTGAACACTTGCTTTGTACCAGATATTGTTTTATATTTCTGAAGATGTAAAGGAAAAAATGAAAAGTCATTGCTCTCAAGAAGCTTACATTCAAGTGGGAAGAGAAATTAAGGAGAAACTTGCTCATGTTCATACAACCAGTAAGTATTAAATCTGGGATTCAAATGTAGGTCCCCTGACTCTAAATCTACTATATATGTATGGAGCTATTGTATTCAAGGAAAGAGAAGAGGCCTTTTATACCCAAACCTCTCAAAAATATTGAGCTCAGGTTTGAATTCTGCAAATTCCATTAGCTTTAATAGGTACTTAACATACTGATGCCATAATATAGTTATGCCATTAGTTATATTATTGATGCTGATGGTAGTGATGATGATGATGATGCTAGCTCACAGTTATATAGATTTGGTGCCTTTAGTGGACCACAATATTCATGTGAGTCAGCAGCGTATTATAGAAGCCAAGAAAGCTAAGGTGAACTTCAGTTACATTAAGAGAAGACTAATGACAAGGACTAGGGTGATATAGAGCCTGCTTATACATCTGAAGTGTTGCGCTCAGTCTGGTGGTTTAGAGACCACATTTTAGGAGTGACATTGCTGAGCTAGGAAACGTCCAGAGTATGACAATACGGATGATAAGAGCTTAAGATCTTGGAATGTGGGGTTCAATGAAAGGAACTAGGAACATTTATCCTGTAGAAGAGAGAAGATTAATAGATTAATGGGGACATGATTTGTACTGTCTAGCATCTGGAGAGCTATCATGTGAAGGAAGGAGTGGATTTTGTTCTTGTTGGCCTGGGAAGGGAGAACCAGGAGCAATGTTTGAAAAACTTCAAAGGGAGTAGATTCAGACTTGAAACCATAAGAATAATTTTCCTAACAACAAATGTCCCAGAGTACAATGAACTACCTCTGAGGTAGTGGGTTCTGACTGTTAGGGGTCACAAAGCAAAGGCTAGATGACCAGTTTCTAGCAAGATTGTAGAGAGGACTCTTGTTGGGGCGCAAGTTAAACAATATGGACTATTACATCCCTTCCAGCTTGATATTCTGTGAGAAGAAAAATGTTTTATAATTACCATTAAAAAACAAACAACAACAAGACAATTGCTAACTGCCAATCTGTCTTCTATTTGGACAACTGTTTACCTAATTTTTCTTTTTTAATTCACCTTTTTATTATCCTAAACCTGAAAAACATAAAGAAGTGAATGTTACAAAAAAAGAGAATTGATGATGAAACTATAATTCTTCCTTACATATAGCTTTTATTTTTTCTAAAATATATAATAAATGCAACATTCTAGTAGCAAAGGACTGTTATTGAGGAAATAATTCATTGTGAAGGAGATTAACTTCATCATCATCACTATCAACAACTGCTGGCTAACTGTTACCAATAGAAGGATGGGTGCTGGAGGCCTGGAAATGGCAGCATTTCCCAGACTACTGGTCCTGCTTCCAGTCCAGCTATCATCCAGGGAAGCAACTTCTATGAAGAAAAGGTGAGCCATTCCCTGCAAATGCCAAACCAGAGCAGGCAAGACAGTCAGTCAGTCCACTAGTATTTATTAAGGGCCTCTTATAAGCCAGGCACTGTGCTAAGTGATAGGGATACAAAGATAGGCAAAAGATAGTGCTTTCAGTTAGTTCATCATCTAATGGGAGAGACAATATGTCAACAGCTACATATGGCCTTGCTGAAGTTACAAGATACTCTTAGAGAGAAAGGTAGCAGGTACCAGGCAGATCAAATCCCTGCCACCACCTTGACCACAATCTCCCCTCAGAATCTGATGGAGAAAGCCCAAGAACCTTCATGCGCTGTCTTTCCCATTAGAATGTGAGCTCCTTGAGGGCAAGGACTATCTTATTTTCCTATTTGTATCTCCACACTTTGGCACTGTGCTTTGCATATAGTAAGTGCTTAATAAATATTCATTCAGTGATTTAAAGTAATTTTCCTTTTCCTTTCTTTTCCAGACTGTGTATTTTTTAAAAAAGATTCATTGATTCTGTTATCCTTCTTTTAATTTCCTTTTGCATACATGTTGTACATTTTAATATATTTTATTACTATTCCTCCCTCTGAAAATTTAAAAAATAAAACCCTCCCTTGTAATAAATAATCATAACTAAGCAAAGTAAATTCAATTATTGGACATTTTGAGGCAAAGCAATAAGCACTTACTAAGTACCTATAGAAGTTGTAACTTTTTTTTGGTTAGATTTGTCCAAGTCTGAAAGAGTAACATTGAGGTCCCCAACTGTTAAAGTTCCACAGTCTATTTATTCATGTGAGTCCATTCACTTCTCTTTTAAATAATTAGAAGTTAAACCACTATGTGTGTATGTGTGTATGTGTGTGTGTGTGTGTGTATGTGTGTGTGTAACAGATATTAATTAATTGTAAATGGTGCTGATTAAGAATTAGTTCTGGCATTCAGGAAGGGAGCTGAACAGAAGAATAGACCTAAAGAACCCAGCAAGTCTTCTCAAGCCAGAGCAACCCACAGAGCAGAGATACTGTATCCAGCAGATAGCAAAGTGAGGAAATTATGAAAAGGCATTTATAATATGTTTCAAAAATCACTTAAGATTCCTAGAAAGTTGTATAACAGAGATAACTTTCTTTTATACCTTCCTGATTATTAATTTCCATGTTCTTCCAATTTTCATATAACATCTCTCTTTATATCTAGGTCATGCATCAATTTCAAGTAAAGCACAAGAGAAGGAATCAAGTTTGCCCAAGGTGATTGCCATTGTCTTACAGGATATACAGACCTGAGACTAAATTGTAGATAACATTGTGGTGATCAAACTGAGTTTGGGAAAATTGTAAACTTCCTAAATGAAATCCAAATTCACAAAAAAGAATGACGTAACTGTCTAAAGCAAGTGGGTGAAGAATGCCTATTGTCCACATTATGACATGTAGTTAGCTGGATAGCCAAAAGAGCTGGTCCATCAGTACGCACATCTAGGACAAACACTAAAGATGGTCAGTGAATTAGACCCAAGATAAAATATGAGACAAATAGGCTGGATAGCATCTGAGTAACTAAATGTTTCTTTTAATATTCCTCAAAGCTTCTTCTTACCTCTCATTGTCTGTGTCTATTCTGCATGGCTGCTCCCTGATGGATTTAATGCCTCATACAGCATACATGCCTCCTATGCGAGATCAATTACAATAACATAATGAGAAGAGGATAAAATGTTTTCCTTTATTTATGCCCTCTAGTAGAAGTGCAGGGGGTCCCACTCCAGAAAGTTGCTTCCTGCCTCAAGTATACCTCACAGCCTTTCAGTCTGGCAGGCTCAGCTGTTTAAGGACCATCACTTTTTGACTAGGCAATGGCCAGAGGAAAAATTACCAGGGAGAACTCCTCCACACTTCTTAAAGAGCTAACAGGGTACAGATATGTGTTTGCACTAAAAAAAAAAATAAAACAAAACAAGAAATCATTACTACTTCTCTACCTCTGTTATTTGTCCCTTACTTTATGTGACTACATCAGCTTGGTTAGAAAAGAAACCAAATCCCCATGCCACCCCCCCTTTCATATGTGTGTATGTATACACATATAATACATATATTCATATACACAAAAAATAATTAAAATAAACTAGCCTACTGTCTTCTGGCCTCCAAGTTATAAAAGGTATTAGCTCAGGTTCTGGCAGTAGGTCCAGTGTGATGATCAAAAGGTTGCCAAGCTGCCTCTTCCCATGGAGGAACAGAAGTCTTTAAATCCAAAGGGATCAAGATCACTGGACCATGCGTGGTCTGGGCTGACTGCCAGCCTTAAGAGCACAGCATGCTGGGAATGTCAAAATGGGCCTCAATGCCTGACAACTGCAATCCTCAGAAATCCCCAGGAACCGCTGGAATTCAACTCATCCCTAGGCATAGATCATGGACCAAGGTTCCAAAGATCATGCAAATCTCAGTCCTCTACTGCAATGCATGTTTATTTAAACCAAATGCCACTAATACTTCCTGGAATGCAGAGCTGCTGAGTGAGTCTAATTGCTCTTGACTCCCTTTTAAGGTGTCTGTGACGCTGATGGGGACTTCTTATTCTTATTGGCTTGATTATACTTGCCTCTTGATATCAGATTTATTGTCACATATCAACACCTTCCACACTTCTGCTTTCTGTTGCTCTGAGCCCTGAGGAGATTTATGGCTTTGTTGGTTTAAGAAGCCAACAGATTTATTCTTCAGAGGATGACAAATCACTTTCACCTCAGTGTGCTCCAGCAGAAAGAATCCTGCATTTGGTGTCTGAGGACCTACCTGGGTTTGAGTGTGAGTTCTAATGCTAACATGTTGTGTCACCCTGGGTCAGTCTCAGTTTCACAGAATTGCAGAGTCCAAAAGGACATTATAGACCATGTAGTCCAGCCCAACTTGAATTGTAATACCCTCTTGCTCTATAGCCCATGAATGATCATCGAGCCTCTGCTTGGCAACATTTAGGAGAAAGGGCAACCACTGTCCCACAAGATGGCCATTCCATACTTCTAATCAGTGTTTCCTTACATTGAGTTTAAATTTCCCCTTTTGTAATTTCTACTTATTGTCAATATCTTGAACCTGCACTATAATTCTCTGTACAATATTTCAGCTTTTGCTTGGGGAGTTCTGGAAGGGGAAACCACTACCTCCCAAGACAGCCTATTTAACTTTGAGGTGCCTTGAAGGAAATGCTTCTTTATAGCAAGTTTAAATTTCCCTTTTGGCAGTTTGCACTCATTGTCAATATTTTGAACCTGAACTATAATTCTCTGTACAATATTTCAGCCTTTGTTTGGGGACTTCTGGAAGGGGAAACCACTACTTCCCAAGACAGCCTATTTAACTTTGGGATCCCTTGAAGGAAAAGCTTCTTCATATCAAGTTTAAATTTCCCTTTTGGCAGTTTGCACTCATTGTCAATATTTCTGCTAATTCTAGCTTAGCAGTACTTTTAAAAAATATATTTTTTGTTTGTTTAGAATGGTTCAAGATGGCTAGCTTTTAAAATATTTACATATTTTAAAATACACTTTTATTGATATGCTTTGTTTTTCCACCACTTATATTTTCCCCATATTTCTTTCCCTACCTTTCTCAGAGAGCGCTCGCTTAAATTTTTTTTAAAGGAAAGAGGAAAAGAATAAGATGGAAAAAAATCCAGCACAACTGATCAAGACATTGAAAAAAATCAGACCCCATATATAGTACCCCTCCCTCTTCTCATATGTCTTCTTTGGGGCAACCCTTTTTCATTTTAATTCTGCAACAGTTTTTATTATTTTGTGGTTACTGTTCTTTCCATTTTTATGTTGTTGTGGTCATTGTGTATGTAATTTTCCTGCCTTTTCTTAATTGAATTGTACCAGTTCATAAAAGGCTTCCCACACTTCTCTATAGTTACCATAGTCTCGATTTCTCACAACAGATCAATATTATGTTTCATTCATGTGTCACAATTTGTTTGGTTCTTCCCCAACCAACAGGCATCTACACTGTTTCTAGTTCTTTTCCATCAATATTTTGGTGTATATAAAGCCTTTCTTTTTACCAAGGACTTCCTTGGGGTGGGTGTATACCTAACAGTGGAATCTGAATCAAAGGATATGAACATTTTAGCCACTTTATTTGTATAACTCCAAATTGTTTTCCAGAATGATTGTGCTAATTCACAATTCCAACAATGATACATCAGTATCCTGATCTTACCACAACCCCTCCAAGATGGAATATTCCCACCTTTTTCTCAGGAGGGGCAATTTTTTTTTTTTTACAAATTTAAAACAAATGTTATCATGGCAATGGCAAGTATATTTCTTTCTTTTTTTTGAATTTTTTTGCACCATATCACTTTTATTTTATTTTTTTCCTTTTTGAATTATTTTATTTATTTTCTTGTTTACATCATTCATTTCTACAAGATTTTGAGTTACAAATTTTCTCCTCGTCTTTCCCCTACCCACAACCCCAAAACAGTGATCTCACTGTAAAGCCCCTCCCCCAATCTGCTCTCTCCTATGAACTCCTCCATCACCCCTCTAACTTTCTGGTAGGGCAGGATGGGTCTCCCTACCCCAGCGCCTGCACATCTTAATTCCCAGTTGCATGTAGTTACTACTACTACTACTACTACTAATTATATACATATATATATTTTAACATTTGATTATAGAACTTTAAATTCTAGATTCTTTCGGTTCCTCGCTCATCACCCACCCCCACTGGAAGGACAAGCAATTCAATACAGGCTGTACATGTGTAACTACGCAGGACATCTCCATGGTGGACCTCTTGTGAGAGGCTGATCATATGTCCCTCCTTCCTATTCTGCCCCCTCCCCCCCCACCGCCGCCCCTGCTTTATTCTCTACCCAGTCCCTGTCCTTTTACAAAAGTATGTTGGCAAGTATATTTCATTCAGTATACCTTTGTCTCCTGTCTTGTCCCAACATATAAACAAGTTAGAAGCAGTTAAGGTGATTTTTTTTCCATTTAGAAAAATAACAGATTTTACTTTTTTTCCCCCAAAACTCAATTTCTTATACTAATGTAATCTAGAATTCCCACAAGGTTCCAGGGAAGTTAATGAGCAAAGCAACAGTGTTCCCATCTTGATTTAAAATTTCTTTTAAAATGCATGGGATTCATCCAGTCCCCAGAGATCCTAACAATCTTTGAGCTTCACAATCTTTGCTTTGTGTCTTTTAACTTGGCTGATAAAGGTAATTTCAGAGGGTGTAGGATAACCTTATTTGCATCACCTACAGGCCTATTGTGAGATAAATATGCTACTTATTATTTTTTTAATCTGCAATGCTTCAGAAATTTGCTAGTCATCCCTGTGTGGGGCCATGCTAATGTCTATTATAATTTACTGTAGAGCACAGTAAAAAGGTGACCTCCAACAGACAGGACAGGGGTCAGGAGACCTCAGTTCTAATGGCTATGTCACTAACTAGTTACTTGACTGTCCACCTGCAAATTATTTAACCTCTCATTTACTCACCTGCTAAATGAAAGGGTGTTAATCCCTAAGATTCTACCTAGCTCTAGCATACTATAATTCTACTAAGCATTCAGCTTGCTTGATTTGAAACCACAGAATCACAGGGTATCTTAGAACATTATGGGAGCAGTGGTGGTGTATGAGACATTGGGGTGGGGATGGGATGGGGAGGGCATTCCTTTTCTCCATGTTTGCTAGTATGCCAATCACTTTGTTCAATGGACCAAATAAATCTGTCTGAGAGGTACAGGGAGGCTCATTCAAGTGGTCTATGTCTATACATCAAGTTCCAGAGTCTTCACTGGGACATTAGAGTACTTTGAATTCTCCACACCAAGGGCACTCTGGGGGGGGGGGTGTGTGTCATACTATGAAGCCCTGTTTAGACCTGGACTCAGACAGCTTGAGGCTAATCACTTCTAATACCTTTAACTATTCCTCCTCTGACATGATCTCAAGTCTATCTGCCTTCCTGGTGATCTAGTTTTCAATATTCTCTAGTTTATGAATGCTTTTGCTAAAATGTGGTCCTCCAAACTAAAGGCAATGTTCAAGATGTGGCCTCACCAGGGCTGACCACAGCAGGTCTATCACCACCACCCTCCTTCTGGACTCCAAGGAACACAGTCTAAGCTCCCATCAGGTATTTTGGCTGCCATCTTGGACTACTGATATATTTTGAGACTGAGCCCACAGCACTAAAGCCCCAAGATCAGTGCCAGGTGAAGCGCTATCTATCAAACCGTGTCTCTAACATCTTATATTTAAGTAGATCGTTTGAATGAGTGAAGAGCATTATATTTATTCCTACAAAATATATTTAATTCTTAAAATATCCACCCACCCCACACAATATTTTAAATTCTGTATGTGAAAGTCTTTGAAACCATAAAGCATTTAACTTCAGGTGTGCAGAGTACTATCTATATGTTATCTAATTGGACCCTCATAACAACCCTATGAGTTATCCCCAGTTTAGAGATGATAAAACTGAAGCCCAGGAGGATCAGTGACTTGTCCACAGTAATAAAGCTAATCATTCTTAGAGACAGGATTTGATCACAGGGTTCTGCTGACTCCAGGTTCAAAGGCCTTACCCCCATATCACTTTGCCTCTCAGTAAGGAGCTAAGAAGGATGAGGATGAGGAAGACAAAGAGAAGAAAGTTGACTACAAAAATATCTAAATAATGATCACTCCAATTCTCCTTGAAAAGGGAAAAGCTCAAACTTAGACTTCTTTTCCATAGTCAATCAAGTTTGTAGGATTTAAAAATATAAGGGACCTTAGGGACAACTCCCTTATTTTACAGTGGAAGCCCAAGAGTGACTTGTCCAAGGTCACAGAGGGTGGTAGGAAGCTAGATGGTGCCATAGTAGATTAAGTACGGGACCTAGAGTCAGGAAGATTCATCCTCCTGAGCTCAAATCTGGCCTCAGACACTTATGAGCTGTGTGACCCTGGGCAAGTCCCTCAACTCTGTTTGCCTCAGTTTTCCTTATTTGTAAAATGAGCCAGAGAAGAAAACCACTCTAATATCTTTGCCAAGAAAACCCCAAATGGGGTCATAAAGAGTTGAACATGATTGAAATGACCAAAGAACAAAAACACAAGGTAACAAAAGAATCATAAACCTAGGTCCATTGATTCCAAAGTGAGGAAACCAAGGCTTACAGAAATGCAGTGGCTTGGTGATGGTCACATTCTACTCTTTCCACCAGACCTCACTGTCTCAAGATAAAGCATACAGAATGTTACTTTATAAAACACAGACTGTTAGAGCTTGAAGAGCTCTCCAACAACCCTTTCATTTTACAAATCATCAAATTATCTCATCCAAACTTCTCATTTTGCAGATTTGGAAACTGAAGCTCCAAGAAGTTAAATGACTTGCCCAAGGTCATATAACTTGTTAACAATAATCATAGTGAGTCTGTGGTGGGATTCCTTTTTTTTATTGTATTTTAAAAATTCTATTCTCTTTAATTTTTTGTTCCAAATTCTCTCCCTCCCACTTCCAATTCCTCCCACCCATGGAGAAAGAAAAACAAAACCCAGTACAAATATGTATGGCCAAACAAAATAATGGGATATATCCCAAAGTGTGATGGACTGCCTACAAGGTAGTGGATTCTGATCATTAGTGGTCTCCAAGCAAAGGTTAAGTTATAGCCATTGTAAGGTGTTGGTAGTAGATTAGAAATTCCTATGATGTTTGGTCCCTACCCCCCTGGGCAATGAGATAGGGTAAGTGATAAAACCCCTCTCTTGTTGGATTATTAGAGCATCAATTGTAAGTGAATAAAACCCCTCTCTTGTTGGATTATTAGAGCATCAATTGTAAGTGATGGTCATACTGTTCAGATTTACCTCATTCCCTGAAACTCCAGAAGTCTGAACAACACCAATGGGGACTTCTGGAATTGTTCTTGAGTTTGAAATAGCAGTGCCTTGACCCTTGTCTAACCCTTGGCTCGGGATGCTCAGGGTCTTGGTGATCCATTATTATGTTCCCACTAATGAAGCTAAAAAGGATATATCAAAGTAAGACTTATTTAATAGGATTTAGAAGTGTAAGAGACTTTAGAGTTCATCTAGTCTAATACCCTTATTTTATAGATGAGGTTATCTGAGTTCTCACTAAATTAGGGTTGTTTTACACATGCTTAGACTTCAAGTTTTGTCCCATAGAGTCATGGGCCAGGCCTAACTCTGGCCAGTCCAGTGATTCAGGTCTAGGAATTGAACACTATGAGACATTAGTGGGTCCTAAAATATTTATCAAAGAAAGGGTTTTTTTGTTGCTGTCCAGTTATTTTTCAATCATGTCCAACTCTTCATGACCCCATTTGGGGTTTTCTTGGCAAAGATACTGGAGTGGTTCACCACATCCTTCTCTGTCTAATTTTACAGATGAGAAACTGAGACATATAGGGTTAAATAAGTGTTTGAGACTAGATTTGAACTAAGTAAGATGTCTTCCTGATTCCACGCCCAGTGGTCTATCTGTTGTACCACTTAGCTGCCTCCCAAAGAAAGAAAAGTTTACTTAACCATAAAAAAAATCAATAAGGATATAGTACTGATCCATGTAGATCCCTGCTTCTCCTACACCTATCTTGGTAGCAACATCCAATCAGAAAGGTACATGTTTATCCATACAACAGTGAGAATTGTGTCAAGTCTGAGTGCAGACTTCTAATAAATTGAGCCCCTTCTCCCTCAGGAGGCCAGTAAGGCACATTGATGGTTCAAACTCTAGTCTCCCAGAATTGCCAAGTACCAAAGATTAATTCCTAGCTCCTCTCAAGATAATCCAGTCCAGGCTCCACAAGACAGATGCTGTTCCCTACCACAACTAGCAATGTTAGAATAGGCATTATTGTGCGGGCTCAGATGTTTTAGGAGATTGAGGTTTATTAACCATTTTTTGTGTTATGGACCTTTCTGGCAATCTTGTGAGACCTATGAACCCCTTCTCAGAATAATGTTTTTAAGTGCATAAAATAAAATAAATGGGATTATAGGCAACCAATTATATTGAAACAGTTACAAAATATGTTTTAAAAAGGTTTACAAATGTAAGGACAGATGATGTCCAAAGTCCTTTCCAAATCTTTGATTCTGGGATTCTGTATATGTCTATATATATATATATAAAACATGGTCTTTGAAAGCCCAGGACTTAAATAAAGGAAAAGAGCCAACGGGAATGTTAAAACAATTGTAAACACACATCTTTTTATGAAATCTAAACAAGTCCTTTCATTGAGTTTAGCAGAAGCAACATTGTCTAAGCTGAAAAGTGACTATATTTTGGGGGGCTTTAAATGGGTAAGTTCTGGAGAAAGCTAGCAATCTAAGAGTTTAAGAGTTCAGTAGTTTGGATGAGTCAAAGAGAGGAAGCTAGCAATCAGTAAAGAATTACATTCTACTTCTTGGAGCACACAAGGAGATTTTCCTCCCTCTTTTTCCTTCATCAGCCATGGCATCTAGCAGCAGAGCTACTCCCAGAAGGAAGCATCCTATCTGGTATTTGGAGAGTTGGCTGAGCAGAATTTGAGGAAGACCAGAAGCAGTTAGAAGCTCAGTTTAAAAGAGTCTGAGGCATAGTTGAGGAAGCAGAAGCATACACTCCAGACAAACATAGATACAGAGAGATGGTCAGTTACTTGGGTCCAGAAGCAGTTTCAAGGAGAATGAGCACTAGCAAGAGAGAAGAGAATTGGCTATGCACTCAAGAGTTAGCCCTGACAACTGAGAGTTGAACTACAGTGATGATATCATTGGAGAGAAAGGATCTTGGTGAGGCCCCGTAATATTGGAGGAATAGGCTGAGTCAGCTTCACTAACACTGTACCTTTGAACCTACTCTTCCCACAGACTCTCCATGTATTTGTTGGGAGTATGCCCCAGGTTTAGTCATTGTTTTGATTACACTGTCTTAGTAAATGACTTTGCTTTTGAACTAATGCATCTATTGGATGATTATTAATGGGAAGCACACTGGTAGGGGCACATGAGCTATGGTTTTTGTAGTGGATATCTTTTGGTTCTTGAACTTGAGGTAGAAATCACTCTCTAGATACCCAACTTATAAGTGGGAGTTCAAGTTAGAGGAAGATACAGAGGGAGCTTCTGAGATACGCACACAGATACACATACAAACTAACATTTATATGATACATTAAAGCTTGAAAAGCATTTTCCATATATTATTTCATATGATTGTCACAACAATTATAGAATGTGGGAGATGGAAGTGATCTCAGCTGCCATATAGTCCAACCTAGTAACGGTGAAAAAATAAGGAGAAGAGAAAAAAGGAAGAGAAGTGAAGGGGAGAGGATCAGAGAGAATAAATAGGAGAGGAGGGAAGAAGAGAGAAGACCTCCAGGACTGACTAAAAATCTTTGCAGAGGATTCATACTGACATGCAAAAAAATATCCCAACATGTCCTACCTGCTACACAAATGTAGCATGGAATAGGAAAGGATAATGTTTGTTCTTAAAGCATATATAAAAATAAAAATTCAAATAACATGAAAATCAAAATCACACATATCATGTTATTACAATGCATACTGCAGTAAATATTTCCAAATTACAACTTTTCACAAATTTCAATATTGCATACAACAAAATGACACTGCTATTCAGTTTTCGCCAAAATGGGAAATTTATATAATTTTATATGAGATATTTTTTATTTGAAAACTAAAGGGGAAAAAGGCTTAGAAATATTTTGTGCATTTTACAAAAGATAAACATAGGTCATTTAACCATTTGAAATTAAAGACTAATTAAAAAGTTTAAAACATATATGGCAGTATAAAAAAAATAGTACCTCAAGTTCCCAAATTGCAACTTTATTCATAAAGGACCACATTTAAAAAACAATTCATAAAATTGCAACTCTGCATAATAAGATTACACAGTACTGTCAGACTGTGTAAGCACAGAAGTGAACAAATGCAGAGTACAAAGTACTTGGAGATACTCGTGTGCAAGCCGCCACTCAGAACTGTGTGTACGCTGCATATGAAATAGATGTGCATATGTAGATGTGTATTGGTAAGAAAATTGCATTAAATATAATTATATTCTGTTCTTCATATATCGACAGCAATTCTTTGTGTTATTAGAATCTATATCGGCCAAAAACTGATGGAATTGTCTATCACCATCACAATTTTTTGAAATTCACTGATTTTTACACTAGATGTTAAAAACAATAGACACATGATAATACTATCTAGAAAGACAAACATACATCCAACACAGTCAGGCCTTAGACCCCCTTCTGGATATATATACTGGTTATGTAGCTGGCATAATGGATACATAGATGAACTGGAGTCAGGAAAACCTAAATTCAAATCCAGCCTCAGACATTTATTAGTTGTATGACACTGGGCAAGTCACTTAGCTTCTGGTAACCTCCATTTCCTCATCCATAAAATGGGTATAAGAACACACCCATCTCCCAGGTAAAGATGTTGTGAAGATAAGATGAGATAATATTTGCAAAGTACTTTGCAACCCTTAATGTGATATAATAAATGGTAACTTTATCTTCCTCTGCTTGGACCTGAATATCACCTGTGCACACAGAGCACCTCCACTTTTCTATTCTGAGCTTCTCTTTATCTCCTTGTATAGAGAAGAAGAGCTCCAAGAGCTAAAGTCCCAAATCTGCTGGTAAGTAGCTGTGTGGTCCTGGGTAAGACACCGATCCTCTCTAAGTGTCTAAATCTGCTTCATTCCAATTAAACACTTATGGAACACCTATTGTATGCTGGACTATGTGCTAGACCCCAGGGGATACAAGGACAAAATGAAAAATAGTCCTTGGTTCAAGGAGCTTATACTCTGTTTGGGGTGTGGATAAGACAATACAGACACATATATCTATATGTATACACATATCTCTCTCTAGTTACGTGTATATACATATCTCTGTGTAGCTATATGTGTACACATAATACACACATGGATGTAAAAATGTATACACATATATTCATGTGTATATATTCATGCACACATACATACATACATACACACATACATACATACACACACATATGGATAGGGAGTAAAGGGAAGAAGCGGGGATGATGGTGCAAACCAAAACACAAAATAACACTCACATGTGGTACGAACAGCTTAATTTGCAAAGTTAATTATAGGAAAGATCACACATAATCACACCATCTGAGGTGTAGCAGTTTACAGTTGTTTCTTCCCTTGTTCTCCATTCACATTGTGAATGTCAGCCTCCCTTCCATATGCTGTATTGGCACACACACACACACACTCACTCACACACACACACACACAGTCAAACACACATGCATCCAGTAAACATAGTCCACAGTTTAATATATAGAGAGGTAACGACAAAAATATTTTGAAGGAGATAAGAGAGAATGAGAGAGAGAGAGACAGAAAGAGACAGAGAGAGAGATAGGGAGAGAGAGGAGAGAGAATGAGAGAGAGTATGCGAGAAAGGGAGAGACAAACAGAGACGAAGAGATGGAAAGGGAGAGAGATACAGAGATAGAGAGACAAAGAGAGGAGGAAAGAGACAGAGACAAAGACAGAGTCAGAGAGAAAGAGAAAATTTCTGAATATTTTCCAATAAGGGACTTATTGTATTGTATAGGGAGAGAAACAGAAGGACAGAAATAGGGAGAAAAAGTGAGTCACTAACAGCAAGCACCCTAGCATACTCAGGATGGCTGCTAGCATAGGTTCTTAGATCTGCTTTTCTAAAGGAAAACAACTCAAAGAGGGTTAGCAATCTTATCAATCAAAATATCAATGAAATCAATCATTCCATATCAATCAAATATGTATCATTTACCTATTCTAGGCGGGAAAGTCCTGAACTTCAGAGAATACAAACAGAAGTTACAACAGACAATAACACAATTCCGCAGACAGGGCTTCCAGCTGTCTGACTATTACATTGATACCTAGTTAATTGCCAGAGGGGGAAGCACCAACATCTGGGTTTTTCAAAGCTGGGGGCTCAATGGCTTCCCAGAGTCTCATCTGGACAAATCACCCAACTCTTCCCAAAGTGAGCCCCAAAGCAAAATCTCACATCAGGGTATATATAGCCTTCTCCTGGGTCAGAGAATGTCACAACCCTCTTGCCCCACTGTCCAATCACAAAGTAACAAGGTATGGACATTCCTGAAAAACAAGCCTCCTGCCACATGCTCCATGTGACTACATTCAGCCTATTAGGGGGCAGAGTATATTTTCAAATCAGGGAAGGTTCTCAGATTCACTTAAGCTTACCAAGGGGCCAAGGGTCAGGGAAGATCTTCAGATTCCCATTACGATTACAGTCACAGAGGTATCTAGTACAGGATCTTGTAAATACCACATACAAAGGGCTTGTTGAATGCATAAATATAATATATGTCACATCCAGGCCAAGACTATAGCATTTCAGTCTCTTCCTCTCACCACTGACTCTGGCACACTAACTGTTGGTTGGTAGTCACCTTATCTGTCCCAGAACCAAGTTCACTGAACCATCCCTGTCATGGCCCTCTTTTTAATAAATGTTTTTTTGCATTGATTCATTCATGCATTCATCCATGTGTACCACCTTCCTCCCTTTACTGGCCCATGGAAGCATATTCT
This sequence comes from Pseudocheirus occidentalis, assembly GCA_028646575.1. Classification (NCBI taxonomy): domain Eukaryota; kingdom Metazoa; phylum Chordata; class Mammalia; order Diprotodontia; family Pseudocheiridae; genus Pseudocheirus; species Pseudocheirus occidentalis. The sequence continues at coordinate 83,892,931 of CM053594.1, forward strand.
TTCTCCCACTCTCTAACTTTCAAATATAAATGATGGACTATCCTATTTCCAGGAATAATTGTATATCTTATTCTTAAAATTATTATTATGTTTTCTATTTTCAGTATATGGCAGTAATTTTTTTTATTATTTGTAGTACTGAGTTAGTATGTTGCTTAATATTCTGTATATTTGATAGTTCCTAGAGAATTTTTCTCTTTCTTGAGAAAAATAGCAAAGGATAGGAACCAAAGCTGTGATTTAAACTATAGGGAACTCCTGACTAAGAAACTCCCTCTACCAGTGCACATTGGCACCTTCTCTATAACTTATAAAATCCGGCCTCAGATACTTACTAGCCATTTGACCCTGGCAAGTCACTTAACCCTGTCTACCTTAGTTTCCTCAACTGTAAAATGGGAATAATTGCAGTATCTTGAAGTATCTAGCTAGCACAGTGGATAGTGCTGGGGTTGGAGTCAGGAAAGTTCAAATACTAAATTCCTAAGTTCAAAACCAGCCCCAGACATTTACTAGCTGTGTGACCCTGGGCAAGTCACAACCCTATTTGCCTCAATTTCCTCACCTATAAAATGAGCTGGAGAAGGAAATGGCAAAATGGTGTCTTTGCCAAGAAAATCTCAAATGGCATTATGATGAATCAGACTGAACAACAACAGCCCTGAGAAGTGACTTGTCCAGCATCATACAGCCAATATGTGTAAGAGACAGAACTTGAATTCAGATTTTCTGAACCTTGAGGCTAATTCTGTAGAGGCCCTATACCACACTGCCTGTCTCAAGACTTTTGGGACACTCAGTATTTATAGGCAAAACACTTCACCTCTCTGGGCCTCAGTATCCTCCTATAACAATACTTGCACTCACTATATCATATGGTTACTGTAAGGAACAAATGATATGGTAGATATAAAGAACTGTGTAAACCATAAAATTCCATATAAATATAAGCTATCATCATCATCATTGTGATCATCACCAGTCTTCCTCTTTTAAAGTCCTCCTCCAATGCCTTGGGGGTAAGTCTCAAAGTTTATACTAATAGAACACAAATTCAAGCAGCTGGAGAAAATGTCAATAACTAGCCCATCGGCTGACATGAACTGGACCAATCTAATTAAGTTCAGAGAAGCTAATCCCTAGAAGACTGACTACCAAAGGATGTTTTTATTTTTGTCTTTTCAGGCAGAATACCTCTTCCCACAGTGCCTGGCATACAGTAGATGCTTAATAAATGTTTATTGGCTATTATTGACTATTGATCATCTACAATTACACATGCTCCATTTTTCTAAATCTCTAAAACATCTTCACTGGGAAAATGCCCTCCATTTGGGAATGCTCATTGCTATTGTTTTGGCCAGCTGACACGTACTTTTTCCATATGTCACTCTACTCTTCACATGTATACCCTATTCGCAACACTACACTCCTCTAAACTCCTGAATCCACTGTTTCTTGGAGCTTCAAATGGCAGGAAAAGTGGAGATTTTTCTTCTCATACAGAAGGAGGTTGATGCAGATATATTTGGCAGAGAGGAGAATGCTTCATTTGCTCCAAGCAAGACCCAAAGTTTTCAGATTCTTCCAAACAGAGTTATAACTAGCAATTTTGGCACCACGGGCAAGCAGGACAAAAAGGTAACCTTACATAAAATTTTAAGCCAATTACTCAATCAACAAGCATTTACTTAGTACATACTAATTCATGAGAGAAGGGCTTGGCAAGAGGCCCTGGGACACTGAATCATGCAAGGGAGACAGAGGTCTAAGGATATCCACCCTATTGATAGAGACATTGGGACATGGTAAAGGTTCACTTCTAGGGAGGCCAGTTCTTGGTATGAGGAACAAGAAAGGATGGGTCAGAATTTACCTGTGGTAAAGCTGGTGGGGGAAAGGAGTAGGTCATATAATTACTTTTTTTCCCCTTTAGAAAAATCTTTTTAAAATTTATTTTTAGTTTTCAATATTCATTTTCACAAGATTTTGAGTTACAAATTTTCTCCCCATCTTTCCCCTACCCCCACCCCAAGATAGTGAGCCTACTGAAGGTCCCTTCTCCCAATCTGCTCTCTCATATCCTCCCCCATACCCCCTAAATTTCTTGTAGGGCAAGATGAATTTCTATACCTTAGTGCCTGTATGCCTTATTTTCCAGTTGCATGTAAAAAACAAATTTTTTCAACATTTGTTTTTAAAACTTTGATTTCCATATTCTTTCCCTTCTTCCCTCCTTACCCACCCCCACTGGGAAGACAATTCAATACAGGTTGTACATGAGTAGTTACACAAAACATTTCCATAGTAGTTACATTATGAAAGACTAACTTTATTTCTCTCCATCCTATCCTGCCCCCGCCACTTATTCTATTTTGTACTTTGACCCTCTCTCTTTTCAAAAGTGTTTGCTTCTAACTACCTTCTCCTCCAACCTGCCCTCCCTTCTATCATCTTGTAATAGTAATTGGGATTTGAAGATCTTCCTTTCCCCTTTTATTGGCAATCAAACAGGTACTTAGAGCCTTGTTTCAGTTCATTATTGTATCAAGTAGTAAGATCCAGAACTTGTGAATCCTACAGGGGGAAGAAGCTGCTGATGTAAGAGGAAGGGGTGGAACAGGGAGGAGCTAATAACATAATACCATATATAAAAGGAAAAGCCCAAGCTAGAAAACTAGAATTGCTGAGAGAGAGAGAACTGCTAGGATCCTGAGAACTTCTGAGAACTGCTACAAATTGAGAGCAGAATTGAGAACAGAACTTGTGATGGCAAAACTAAGAAGAGAGAAGAATTGAGCAGAACTGAGGAGAGATCTTGTGGTGACAGGGTTGAGAAGGAGAAAACTTGTGGTATCCTAGCACTCTATATTTGTCTTCTGTCTGTGTTGATTTTTGTTTGTGATACTTTGTACAGAATCCCTGGGACCTTACTGGAAGCCATGAAAGAGGATTTTCTGGTTGTCTGTTCACAGAAGTCCCGGAGGAGGGTTTTGGAGGTCCTGGGACTTTACTGATGATTTGTATTGACCTCTTGGCCCTTGTTTGTGGGTTTGTGTTGATTTCTATACTGACAATTTGTGTTGAGTTTTCAGACCTTGTTGGTGGGTCTGTGTTGATTTCATAGGCAGATAGTGAATTAATGATGGTGCTGGCAACGTATATGAATGTTGTTTTGGCTCTGTTAAACTTTGTCTTCCCACAAACAGAAACTGTGAAGGACTTGAGGTGGACTGGACACTCTGAGCTTCAATATGGAATGGGAACTGGACAAGGAACTGGATGAGGAGCTGGACAAGGAGCTGAGAGCTGTCTGCCTTTGAACCCAGGTGACAGTTTGGTGGATTTTGGCAGGAGCTGGAAAGAAGACAACAAAGTCTAGTGTCTCCATGGAAGAAGAACCATGGAAGCTGAGAGCCAGCCTTGAGTCAAGATGAAAAGATATTTTCTTGGGTACCTGATGCTGAGAAAATTATGATTTACTGTGACCTAGGGGTGGAGAACTTTGACTTTTGTACTTTGTGTCCATTAAGAAGACAAACTTCCTTAAGGATGACTGAATTACTAAATGATTGAGTTACTAAAGGATTGTATCTTTTGCTTAAAACTATGTGACTACTTTGGTAAAAACTATGTGGCCATTAGTGATAAGTTGTTATGTCATAACATTGTGATTGCTGTACTTTGATTTCTGTGAATGTTTTGCCTTAATTTACTGCTGAATAAATAGAGAATTCACTATACTATGTAATCAGAAGCTGTTCACAGCAGCAGTCCTCTAGAAAGCTGCTCATGCTTGGCTTTACACATCTACCCTCTTGTCCCCATCCCCCTACTTTCCTGTAGGGAAAGATACCCGACTGAATGTGTATATTATTTCCTCCTTAAGCCAAATTCAATGAGTAAGGTTGACTGTTCCATTTCATCTTCCTGCTCTTCCCCTCTATTATAACACTTTTTCTTGCCTCTTTTATAGGAGATAATTTACCCTATTCTATCTCTCTCTTTCTCGTTCTCCCAGTATATTCCTCTCTTACCTCTTAATTTTATTTTTTAGATATCATCCCTTCATATTCAACTCATCCTGTGTCCTCTATCTATGTATACATGTACACACATAACACTCATATATGTATCTATACACAAATACGCCCTACTACACACACACACACACATATATATATATACATATATGTATGTATACAAATATATACATATATATTCCATTTAACTATCCTCCTACTGAGAAAAGTCTCATGAATTACTATTATTGTTTTTTCCATGTAGGAATGTAAATAGTTCAACTTTAATAAGCTCCTTATGATTTCTTTTTCCTGTTTACCTTCTCAGGCTTCTCTTGCTTCTTGTATTGGAAAGTCAAATTTTCTGTTCAGCTCTGATTTTTTCATTAAAAATACTTCAAAGTCCTCTATTTCATTGAATGACCATATTTTCCCCTGAAGCATTATACTCAGTTTTGCTGGGTAAGTGATCCTTGGTTTTAATCCTAGCTCCTTTGACCTCTGGAATATCATATTCCAAACCCCTTGATCCCTTAATGTAGAAGCTGCTAGATGTTGTGTTATTCTGATTGTGTTTCCACAATACTAAAATTGCTTCTTCCTGACAGCTTGTAACATTTTCTCCTTGATCTGGGAACTCTGGTTATGATATTCCCAGGAGTTTTCTTTTGAGGATCTTTTTCATGATGTGATCAGTGAATTCTTTCCATTTCTCTTTTGCCCTCTGGTTCTAGAATATCAGGGCAATTTTCCTTCAGAATTACTTGAAGGATGATTTCTAGGTTCTTTTTTGGATTGTGGCTTTTAGGTAGCCCAATAATTTTTAAATGATCTCTTCTGGATCTATTTTCTAGGTCAGTGGTTTTTCCAATGAGATATTTCACATTGCCTTCTATTTTTTTCATTTGTTTGTATCTCTTTTACAGTATCTTGATTTCTCATAAAGTCATTAACTTCCATTTGCTCCAATCTAATTTTGAAGGAATTATTCTCTTCAGTGAGTTTTTGAAATTTCTTTTCCATCTGGCAAATTTGGCTTTTTAAGACATTCTTCTTCTCATTAGCTTTTTGGGTCTCTTTTGCCATTTGAGTTAGTCTATTTTTTAGGGTGTTATTTTCTTCAGTATTTTTTGAGTCTCCTTTAGCAGGCTATTGATTCACTTTTCATGATTTTCTTGCATCATTCACATTTCTCTTTCTAATTTTTCCTCCATTCTCTTACTTGATTTTCAAAATCCTTCTTGAGCTCCTCCATGGCCTGTAACCAATTCATATTTTTCTTGGAAGCTTTTGGTGCAGGAGTTTTGACTTTTTTGTCTTCCTTTGGTTCTATGTTTTGATCCTTTTTGATCCCCCTAAAAGTATTCTATGGTCCAATTGTGCTTCCTCTACTTGCTCATCTTGCCAGCCAATTACTTTACTTTTGAACTCCTTGCCACAGGAGAATTCTACTTTCAGAGTGGAGAGAACTGTGTCTCAAATTGCTGGGATTAAAAAGCAAATGTTGTCAGAGCTATGAGGAGGGTGCCCTCTCTACAGCCAAGAGAAGCTCTGGTACACTGGCCATACAGCCCAGGACCACCACCCAAGATGGTGACCCAGATCCAAGCAGGTCAAAGCAAAAGTAATTACCCTCTGAATGGTCACTTGGTCCCCCTGTGATTTGCAGGCCAGGAGCTCTGGAGGCAGCCATGCTGCAGCAGCTGCAGCTGCTGCACCTCTGCCACCTTTCCCTTGGGAATGAGGGGCTGGACCACACTCTTCTCTTATGCAGGATCAACAGGGTTTCCCACTGACCTTTTGATTTTCTCTTTGGTGTTTGTGAGTTGAGAAATCTGGAAAGTGCCATAGCTACCAGTGATTCACTTTCCTGAAGTCTGCTCCAGCCAGCTGGCATTGCTGGTTGGGGCCACCCCTAGGTTCATGCGGCTCATGCAAGGCTGTGCTTGGCTCCCAGCTTAGTATAGATCCTTCATGTCAGTCTGCCAGGCTGCCTTCAGCGGGAGATTTGCTTCTCTCTGTCACTTTTTGGATTCTGTAGCTCTAAAAATTTTTTAGAGTCATATTTTACAGGTTTTGGTTGGTGTTAGATTTTAAGCAGGTTCCTGCTTTTACCCTGCCCTTGGGTCTTCCCCCCACCCCTCATATAATTACTTTTTATCAGGGATTCTTAACTTGGACTCTTCTGAACTTTAAAAAAAATGCTTTGGGAGCACCTAGGTGGAACAATAAATAGAGCACAGGCCTTGGAGTCAGGAAGACCTGAGTTCAAATCCAGCCTCAGACATATAACACAAAACTAGATGTGTGATCTTGGACAAGTCCTTTAACCCCAATTGCCCTGCCTTCCCCCCTCCAAAAAAAATAAAGCAAAAAAAATGCTTGGATGATTATTTCAACATAATTGTTTTTCTTTTTAATCCAATGTATTTTATTTTATGCATTTAAAAACTTTATTCTGATAAGGGGTCCATTAGGTTTCACAAGATTGCCAAAGGAGTTCATGACCCAAATACATTAAGATTCCTTTCTCTAATGGAGTTGTGATCTTATGAATTTGACTTTTAATTAACTTCTTATTTTAACTAAGTCTTTTTGATAATTTGACACTAAATTTTGTTTTTCCTACCCTGCTGAACTAGTGCAAGCGCTGCTAGCATCCTTTAAATTCTGGAATCCTAAGACAGCGATGCTCCTGGTGCCAAGGTGAGAGCTCCATGCACTTTGGAAGTTGGCTTGAAAACCAGCTTGTTCTCATGCCAAATAGCTTGGACTTAATGCATTATAATGAAGGAAGCTGCCAAAGCCTTCTGTGTGCTGACCTCAATGGAACTAGCAGAAGGGAAGCATTTAGCACACTTAGGATTTATCAATTGTTAATGGGTTAAGGATAAATGTGTACATGTGTGTGTATATAGATATGTTTATATATAGTTGCATATGTTTGTGTATAATATGTACATGTATACATAGTTATGAGTATATATGTATATGTGTTTATAGGTGTACAGAGATGCAGTATTTTTTGTATGTGTACACATCTATTCACAAATATATGTGTATATCTGTATATCACATCTGAAAATTTAATTCTGAATTTCAGTTTTAATGAGTGGCCTTGAGGAAAGAGAACTGTGTTGGAGTTCAGGATGTAGCATTTATTACCCATGGGACAGTGGGTAAATTACTTAACTATTCTGAGACAATTTTCTCACCAGCAAAAGGGGAGAACAATGCTGGTATCAATTCATAGGGTTGTTGTGAGGAAAGTGCTTTGTAGAACAGGAAATGTTATAGACCCAAACAGAGTAACTGTGAGTTTTATGTTTATCTCTTCTATCTGAAGCGTCCAACAGAGTCCTCCTCCTCTGATCAAAGGCTGTACCAATGAAAGCAAAGCCTAACCTATCCTACCAAGCTGAATACTCCAAGTGCAAACTCAGTCCCAGACTTTATCAAAGAAGACTTTAAGCCCCTGCTCTGTGCCAGGCTCAGGAAGGTACAAAGGCAAAGAAGAAGACAATCCCTACCCTCAAGAAGCTTACATTGAGGGAAACAGCATGTACATATGTAAATATGCAGAATAAAAACAAAATAAATACAAGTGAGTTAAATACAAGATGGTGAGGGAGGGCACCAGTACATAGAAGGCACTTAATGAAAGCTTGCTGAATGACAATTGTCAAGACAATTTCAAAGGACTCATGATGAAAAATGCTATCCACCTGCACAGAAAGAACCAATGCAGATCAAAGAATACTTTTTTAAACTTCATTTTGTTTTGGTTTTTTTTTGTAGTTGTGTTTTCTTTTACAACACAATTAATATGGGAATATGTTTTGCATGACTGCACACATATAACTTATCAAATTGCTTACCTTCTCAATGGGAGGGACAGGAAGGAGGGTGGGAGAGAATTTGAAATTCAACATTGTAAAAAAACAAAGGTTGAAAATTGTTTTTACATGTAATTGGAAAAAAATTTAAAAATAAATAAATGCTTGATAACTGATTTGTTGCCTCAGAGATTGAGGAGGTCATTTCAATCATCTAGACAATGGGGTCATAAAGACCTGAAACAGTGTAGTGGCTGAGTGAGGAGAGAGGAGGGGTTGAATGTGAGAGACATCGCAGAGCTATAGAAGACACAATTTGGCAACTTGTTGGATATGTGGAATGAGGATATTAGTATTTGGTATAATGCTGAGGTTATATAGACTTGAGACACTGGAAGAAGGATGGTAACCTTGATAGAAATAGGAAAGTTCAAAAGCCCAGTAGCTTTTGGGGAGATGAGGTAGAGAATCAATGAGACAGAAATAAGAGGACTTAATGTCTGCTGAAGACTGCCAACCTAAGTTCTGCCAGGATTATCACCAAGTTGGCAACAGGAATTACCAATAAGTCTTTACCAAGGCACACAGAAGTTGCTATCCACATCAATGAAGGAACCATGCACTCTGAGAATATCAAAGACCCTTGAAGTCTGTCTTAAATACTAGGATTTCCCCATTGATGAATGTCTCTAAGAGGAAGCAGGACGATCACGTATTGGAAATGATCAGGACTGTGCTCAATGATGTCACTTCCAGTTCTAAGGATATGTCACTTTACACAAACACACATATACACATGTTTATTTACTTGTTTGTTATGTTTTTGTCTTGGGAGAAGTGAAACTTATATTGAGAATCTTCTAGTTTTATTTCTTATATTCATCACTAATGAACTTGATAATTAAATCTGACAGTAATGTTATTCACTGGCCTTTTAGACATAGAAGTTAAATGCAAAAGCTCTTCCTTCCATTATATTCTAAATGTATTCCTGACATACCTTAGAGAAAAGGTAATATGCATTTCTCAAAGTAACTATGAAGTTAGAAAACTTCATACCACATTGTATACTTTGCTTTTATTTGCTGCTGAATCATTGATCACTTTCCATTTCTGGGTGTAGATTTCATCTATAAAAGAGGAGTTATGGACTAAATGTTTGTTGTTGTTCAGTCATTTCAGTTATATCCAACTCTTTGTGACTCCATTTGGTGTTTTCTTGGCAAATATATGGGAGTGGTTTGTCATTTGCGTCTTCATTCCTACAGATGAGGAAACTGAGGCAAATAGGGTTAAATGACTGGTCCAAGATCACACAGCTAGTAAGTGTCTGAGGCCAGATTCAACTCAAATCTTCCTGACTCTAGAACCCAGTGCTGTATCCACTGTCCCATGTAGCTGCCCCATGTTCTTTCTGTGAAATGCTATGAGTTTCATTGGAGAAAATGATATCTTGTCATGAAATTGCTCTGATAATATATGCAATAAAACCCCAGTGTTGGGACTGATTTTATTTTACTTGCTTAAATTGTACCTGCATGCTCACCTTCCTTCTCTGGGTCACTTCTGTTTTCTTTCACTAGCACATCCTCTTCCTCCTCTTGTCCCTTAAATTACTTCGTAACATGCTGCCTTTGGTCCTTTTCTCTATCTCTCCATTTTTTTGCCTGAAGATCTTATCCATTCTCACTTCAATGACTCCTTCTATGTAGTCCTTTCTTACTCTAATAAATTTTATGATTATGTAAGGTTTGAGGGAGGAGAACATTTTTTTTCCTACAGCTGAGAAGACTAGAATTTAGTGTAATCTGTTTCATCATATCAAAGAATTTGATTAAAGGCTTTGAATTCCTTAGTTATCTTCCATGACTTCTAAAAATGGGAATAAAGTTTCACTCGGGAAGTATCTGAAATTGTCACAGTGGTCTATCTACAGTATCGACTTTAATAATGCTGTCACTGAAAATTGTGACTGGAGTGAATGACTGAAGATACACTCTACCTTTTTTTTAGCTTTATCATTCATAACTCCCTTATGCATAACTGTAGCCTCCAGGTGAACTGGGCTACTAGCTGTTCCCAGAACACACCACGCGGTTTCCCACCTCCACACCTTTCTTTATGTTTGTTCCCTCTGCCTGGAACACCTCCCCCATCCCTGGAATTCTACTTTTCTTTTTTTTTAAATAAATTGTTTTATTGATACTTTTTCCTTTGCATCAAAGTCATTCCCCAGTATATACCAACTCGCACTACATTGAATCTTCCCTTATCACAAAGAATAGTTAAGCAAAAATAACGAATTATGATGAATAAAGAAAGCCTATGCAAAATTCTACCCCAAAGGTTCTTTACCTCCTTACTGAGAAGAGGGAAATTCTATTTTTCTAAATCCTACCTGCCCTTCGAGAGCCACCTTAATGTCACTTCTCCACAAACCTTCTCTCCTTCCTCCCCTATTAAAAGTTCTTCCCTCTGCAAATTATCTTGCTTGGATTTATCCTTTGCCCCTTTCATATACTTCCCTGTATCATACTCAACTGTGTATACCTCTTACACTTCCTAGGACAATATAAGCTCTTCGAGATCAGGGCCTCTTTTGCTTGTGTCTTTGTATTCACAGCACTCTAATTGGACTGGATTGAATTCATGCCCAGGTAGGTAGTACAGCGGGTACAGTGCTGGGGCTCGAGTAAGGAAGACTCATCTTCCTGAGTTTAAATTTGGCTTCAGACACTTACTAGTTGTGTGACCCTAGGTAAGTCACTTAACCTTGTTTGGCTCAGTTTCCACATCTGTAAAATGAGCTGGAGAAGGAAATGGCAGACTACTCTAGGATCTTTGCCAAGAAAACTCCAAATGAGGTCATGAAGAATAGGACACGACTGAACAACAATTCCCTTATCAAGCCCCTCTTGATCGGTAGAGCGCTTTTTCTCCTTCAGCCTCAAATAGTACTTTGTACCTCTCTTGTGCTACTTGTCATATTTCCTTCCCTGTGTTATGACTCTTTGTGTTCTTGTCTCATCCCCCTCAAAGACAGTAACTCAGATTTATTCAACTTTCCGTTTCCCTAACAAGACCCTGCATGTTGCTTTGCAAGGTGGTCAATCAATGCTTGTTGAATGGAACTGAATTCAGCACTACCACCTGCACTTTCTGATTCCAATGGATGTTAGTTTTCAGTCCTACCCATTAAATGACTGTAGGTTTTGGTATTTCAGTCTCTTACTCATGCGGCCCCATTCTCCTCCTGTATGTGGGAGGAGCAGGTTGTCAAAAAGGCACAGAAGGAGGGGGGTGGGGGTGGAGGTGGGGACAGAACTCCTTAATTAACATACTCTGCAAAGAGAAGCTCTGGAGCTTCCTCCCAAGTTTTTTTTTTCTCTGCACTGTTCCCCCAGGGAAATAAAAGACCATTTTGGAGCAAAGGCTGGAGATCTAAGAATACCATTGATATATAAATCCAGGAAACATGTATATACATTTCCTTTCCAGAAAGACAGGAAATAGAAAGAAGTTTGGCAGATAGAAAAAGACAAACAGAGAGATTAGCCCTCTACTCAAATCATGTACTCTTAGGCTTCCCTTCATCAAGATAGATAGATAAACAGACAGACAGATGACAGATAGATGGTAGATAGATGACAGATAGATGACAGACAGATGATAGAGATAAACAGACACATAAACAGACAGATAGACAGAGCCAGACAGACAGAAAGACAGACAGCAAATAGACAGATGGACAGATAGATAGGCAAATAGATAAGTAGTTAGGAGACAGACGGTGAGATAAGACAGAGACAGCGAGTATATAGATAGATAGATAGACAGACAGACAGACAGACAGATAGATACATAAACACAATATCTCTTCCCTCTCTTTCCTCTCTACTCACACAACCAACATCTCAGTTCAGGCCCTCATATCCTCTTACCTGGCCTATTGCAATAACCTTTTAATTAGCCTCCCTGACTCAATTTTTCTTCTACTTCAATCCTGGCCTCCACACAGCTGCCAAAATGATTTTTCTAAAACAGATCTGCCCGTGTCACCATTGTAGTCTATTAGCTCCAGCGGCTCCCTATTATCTCCAGAATCAAAAGCTCTATTTGGCATTGAAAGCCCTCTACAATCTGGCCCCATCCTACCTTTCCAGCCTTGTTACACATTGTTAACCTCTACTTTTTTACATACTTTACAGAGAAGCCACATTGGCTAACTCTCTTGTCTCTTGTCTCTGGGTCTTTGCAGAAGCCATACCTCATGCCTTATGCCCTGGTATATTCTCCCTCTTCACCTCCACCTCTTAAAATTCCTGGGATCCTCCAAGAGTCTGCTGAGATCCATCTTTAGGAGGAAGCCTTTCCCCTTGCTTCTAGAGCCTTAAACACCCTCCCATATATTTGCTTTATATGTGTTCTAATTTAGCCCTGGCATCCTCCTATATATCAGTATGCCATCTCCCCATTAGAAGAGTAAGCTCTTTGAAAACAAGGTATATTTTGCTTTTATCTTTGTACCTGAGGGCCTAGCATGGTATCTTGCATAAATAACAAGTGCTTAATAAATGCATGTTGACTGGTTGATGAGAACACATGAATAAGTGAATGAATGAATGGATGGCTAAATAGCTTGTATTTTAGGTTCAGGTTATTTTTTCCTGTTTTCAATCCCAGGAAGAGATGGTAGGGGTTTCCGCAAACTCTGCACATCTTTGCAACATGCAATTTCCAAGCACTGCTGCATCGCCTACAAGTGATTGATTTTCAATTTCCTTGCTTTGGTGGATTTGAATTAGACCCTACGGGCCAAACTTTCTGGTGGTATCCACTTATAGAGATAAGGCCACTTTAAAGCTGCTACCTCAGCAGGTGAGCCAGCTGAGGATTGTTCTATGTATGCCACTGTAGAATTAGAGGCCACAGGCCTGCAATTTGTACGCAGAATTAACTATCTGGACCATTATGTTCATGTTTAGATTTAGAAAAGCATTTTAAAAGCCCCTTTCAGGATCTTGGGACTATTTCAGATGCAGTTTGAATTTCTTGCATTTTAAAGGTATTTTCATTCAGCTCCAGAGGTGGATTTGGGGGTAAAGTTCTTCCTTACGTGAGTAACCACCTACATGATGTGATTTCAGGGGCCTCTGTCCCTCTAAATAACTCCTCCTTCCAACTTATCTACTGACACTTAGAATAACCTTAACAGGGACAAGGCCTTTCACTGACTAGTAGAGATAAGGATGGAAATGCAAAAAAAAAGAAGAGGAAGGTAATTGAAAAATTCATAACAGAATTGGACTATTGTAGGTGGAAGGTCCCTTGGAACCTAGCCTATTAGAACTGGAACCAGTGTTTATTAATCACTTCTTTCTCTTTTCATTCTTCTTTGAGGATCCCTGGGGATTTGGCTGAGGTATATTAGCAGGAGGCGGAAAGAGACTTGGGAGGCAAGGGAAGTAATGGTCAAGGTCAGAAAGAGGGGCCATGATCAAGTATGAAAAGAAGGATGCCAAGGTGGCATCATTTCTGCACCACTCCTTGTAAGAACTAGCTGCTGAGTTTCCTTATTCTTTTCTATGGAGTTGAGACCAAAAGGGAAGAGAGGTTCCTGTCAATGACCAGAAAACTATTACTTTAGAAAGCACCAAACTTCATGTGTTCCAGTTCACATCAGATTCTAAGCACCACAGAGAGATCTAAAACTGCTGAGTCCACAATTTCCGAGGCTTCATTGGAGATCCTACACGATATATGAGCTGAACCATGGAACAATGCAATCCATGGGAATAATGATGCTTATGTTCTTGCTTCCTTAAAGCTTGGAGTCAAACTCAATATTTCCCAGTGGGAGGGGGCTTAAGAACTGATTTCTGATGGGAAACCTCCACAAATCCATGTGTAGATATGTGTGGATGTAAGATAAAATGGAATTGCCTAAGTCTTGCTCCTACTAGTTCTGTTTCTGAATTGACTTCATTAATTACACATGATTACTAGCTATCAAAGTCCAAAAGGCTGATTTTCATTTGTACCTGTGCTTCATACAGTTTATTTTTATTATTATATTATTTATTTATTATATTTATATTATATTTATTATTAGGTTAATGATAATGCATATTGATGCTGCAGTCTGTCACCTTTTACTTTCTACTAATCTAAGATCATAAGAGTGGGTAAGAAAGTAAAACCCTCTTTAAAGGCTTTGGCAAGGTGCCCACCAATATCTGTGCCACATCTGTTGCTGTGAATTAGCTGGGTAGCATGTTAGCTCATGTTTTTCAACACTAATAAAACTAACAAAATATATACAATATTGTGTCATGAAAGTAATGGCTGAGTATGACTGGGCAATTGGTGTAAAAATCAAAAGTGATGGTTATTGAATCTGAATTCCAGAACTGGAAACCATTCCAGAGATTGTCTAGTCTAACTCCTAGTTAGTGCATAAATCTCTTTTACAATATCCTTAAGAACTGTCAATCAGCTCCTGGAACCTCCAGGCACAAACCATTGCATTTTCAGATAACTAGTCAATCAATGAGCATTTATTAAGTGCCTACAACTGCCAGGCACTGGGCTAAGTTCTAGGGATACAAAGAAAGGCAAAAGACAGTCCCTACCCTTGAGGAGCTCACAACACAATGGATTATTAGGAAGTTTTCTTTATATTGAACTAAGAATTGTTCTTAGTTTTCTGACCTCTGGGAGCGTAGCCTAACAAGTGTAATTCTTTCTTCAATAAACTTTTGTTGAATTATATTCTCCACAACAACCATTCAAATATTTTAATATAATGATCATGTGTTCCTTAAACCTCTTCTTCCTGGGCTAAATAGTCCTAGTTCCCTCAACTAATCCTCAAATAACAATATTTCAAGACACCTCATTATCCTAGTCAACTTCCTCTGGACATGTTCCTATTCTAACCACAGTTAGAATGCAGTGCCCAGAAATAGATACAGCATTCCAGATGTGACTAGACAAAAAGAGAGTGCAGTCAAATGATCACCTCCTGCAGATGGACACCATATTTCTATGAATTCAGTCTAAAATCACAATAGCTTTTTATTTATTTTTTTGGTAACCTCTCACATTGGTGAATCCTATTGATCATGCAGTCCATTAAAAGTCCTAGAATTTTTTTTTCACATGGACTTCCATCTAGACAAAATTCTCTCATACTGTACTTGTGACATTGATTTTTTGGACCTCCATATATAGTTCTTTACATTTACAAATAATGATGGAATTGTGGCATATTAAAGCAAGTCTGTGCATTACATCTGACAGTCTTCATATAGTGCTTCATGTATGGAAAACAATTCCCTTGCACTTAGGGGATACTCTTCTGTAACAACAATAGCAGCAGCAGCAGCAACAAATCTTGATATATCTCCTAGTACCTAGTGTAATACCCTGCACCTTGTAGACGATAATATACTGAATCCAAATTAATAAAAACACCAAACATTTGCATGGTCCTTCACATATGTTATCTTATTTGATCCCTATAACAACTCTGTGAGCTTGGCAAGGCAGGCATTATTTTTACAGCTATGAAAACAGAGACTTGGAAGGGTTAAATGATAACTGGGGTTACACAGTTAGTGACAAAGTCCAGACCACAATTCCTCCTGGTATAGTGTTCTTCCTCCTATAATAACAGCTGACAGTGATGCAGGGCTTTATCTATATAGCTTTTGGAGAGGGAGCAGGAGAAATGATGATACTGTGCTTTCAGTAGTATGTGCTCAGATGGCAATCATGCCATCCCTCATCATTCCTTTCCATTATTGGTGCATTGCTTTATTTATTATCTTGCTCTGGCTTCAAAGAAAGTTTAGATAGTATGCTTTGGAATATTTCCAGGTTAACCAATATTGTAGAAACCATCTGTATAGCTTTGTCACCAACACCAGAGAGTAGCAGGAAAATATTTCTCTGATATGCAAGCTTTTCCTCCCTTAAGTTTGAATGGTTAACTTTTTGTTGTTATTCAGTTGTGATCAACTCTTCACGATCCCATTTGGGGTTTTCTTGGCAAAGTCCTTGGAGTGGTTTGCCATTTCCTTTTCCAGCTCATTTTATAGAAGAGGAAACTGAAGCAAACAGGGTTAAATGACTAGTTCAGGGTCACATACCTAGAGGAATGTCTGAGACCAAACTTGAACTCAAGTCTTCCTGACTCCAGGCCTGGCCATCTATTTACTGTGTCAGCTAGCTGCCCTAACTTATAGACTTAGACAAAATCACTGTTAATGGGTATGCCATTTAATAGCAGTACCAGGTAATAAAAACACAAATAAACATCAAGTGAGATATAGACGGCTGAGTTGAGGTTTGTAGTGAGGATCATCTTCTTATGTCTTCCTATATATTCCTCCAAGTGTGTGTGAAGGGGGTTTCTGAAGAAAGTAGTGGAGGGTTAAGTTCTTCTGAGTAGAAAAGTTCCTAGCATTGTGCTCTGGAAAAACAGGGAAAATAGAAGCGTCTATTTACCGGACATCACTCTTACCAACTTCCATAACTGCCAGTCTGTCTTGTTCTCAGTTCCATGTGTATCTTGTGTACTCTTACAGACGTCTGGTCCATGCACTCATCCACTTGTGTCTTCTTCTTGCCTCTCCATCTCTCCTAAATGACACCTCTAACTCCTCAACACCTCCAGAAACCCAAAGTAAAATAATCCTCCTGAATGTGTGCAAATAGTCTAGCTCAAAGATTCTCTGTCATCCTGGGAGAGCCCTACAAAGCCACTGTGAACACTAGGTCTCCATCACCTGGGGCCACAATTAGACTATTTCATTTGATTTTCAATATATCCCTAGGAAGTGGATACATTACCTTTATCTTATACTGAGGCTCTGAGAGGTCAAATGATTTTTTAAAAAAAGTACTATCAATTTTATTATTTGGTGCTTCCTTCCTTTCTTTCTTTTTTTTTTTAAAGCAAGCCATAATATTTTCTACTATCTCTTTAAAGGGAATCTCTTTCAACTTGCCCCCTATTAGAAATTAAACAGAACCATTTATTTGTCTGGTAACCCACCAGGGTCAAACCACTTCTCTCTTCCTGTTCACTAGGTAAGTGGACTAATAAATGAATGTTCCAGCTGTTAATGGGGCCCATGGCCACACAGCCTAGTAAGTATAAGGGATCTGAACTCAGATGTCCAGACTCCAAGATTCAGCATCCTTTTTATAATACCATGTTGCCTTCTGTAATTCCAAACCGTCTCATTTTTTACTTGCCTCTCTGGATAGGTGTAGAGTAGTAAAGACCTCAGTCTTTTGTTTTTAATGCCATGAAGATAATTACTGGAGCCATGGAATCAGAAACTGCATATAGTTAATGGGGTGGGGTGGGGAGCCATATTATGTGGGAGTTGAAAAATCTGTTCATGTTGGGTTCTCAAGAGCACCTAGTATAGAGAAAAGATTGCTGTCCTTGGAATAAGGAGTTTCAGTTATACTGCTTACTTTGTGACCTTCTCTGGGCCTCGGCTTCCTCATCTGTAAAATAAGTACTTAATAAATGTTTGTTGATTCATTAATTGCATGTCACAACCTCAGTGCCCTAAGAAACTTTCTAAGACTATGAATTAGGAGGTGCTGGTGTGCATCAGTGGAGGGAGTATAGGTCTGGGCTGAAGAAAACACAAAAAGCTAGTAAATGGGTCACCTGGATGGTCTCATAACTTTCAAGGTCACTGCTTTAGACTCCAGACTACTTTCTCATTTATAAGACCTGTAGCTGAATCCAAGAATTCAATTCAACAGGCATTTACTAAGTTATTTACAATGTGCCAAACCCTGTGGTCCATACATGCATACAAAGACGAAAAAAAAACAAACCCCAAACCAAACAGAAACAATTCCTGCCCACTAGGAGCTTCACTTCCAAGAGCAGAACATTAAGTTGTACAGCCTTTGAAACACTGTGCCCCAAGAAAAAATCTCTATGGTGTCCTAACTCTGAGGTAAATCTTTGTTCTAGCTTTTAACTTCAAGTTCAAAATCAAAGGTTAACAATGTAAATCCCCATTTGAAAAGGAAGCTACTTTTTTCCCTCCCCCTCACTCTTTCCCGATTCTGACTTTCTCTGGTCAGATATTCCAAGTTAGGAACAATATATTTTTAGCAATTCCAAAGGGGAGAGGAAAAAAAGAGAAAAAAAGAAATCAAATCTAGTAATTAATTTCTAATTGCACAATTACTTCATTACATGGCCTGGTGCCAGAAATGGAAGACTTGTTTGAACACATAGTTGAAATTTTTGCCTTTCTATCCCCAGTGCCTGGCAAAAAGCAGGTGTTTAATAAATGCTTGTTGAATTGATGGGTAAACATGGTGGTTATAATTGGGGAGGGAAGGGGTTCAGAAAAGAATTTAAAGTTTGTGTGTGCGTGGGGGGGGGGAAAGGGGAAGTAGACATCTTTTGAATGACCTAACTACTACTTTCTATTACATTCTGGATAGTGGAGCAAGGAAATTGACAAAGAAGGCCTTTCTAACCCATCATTGAAAAAATACTGCCCTATGAGGGTTTAATTCTGCAAATTCCATTGGCTTTAATGGGGGCTTAAACTTGCAGAATCCCTGCACCCCAAGAGGAGAGAGAAGTCTTGTGTGTTGGGTGGGGTTGTGGCTTATATATTTTGGGACTCTTCCCAATTGAATTAAGAATCTGAACCCTGCACTGTGCACGGAGTCATTTCTCCAAAAAAAAAAATTGTGCAGTGTTGATGTAGCTGCGTCAATCCCAGCTGATGAATGGAGAAGGTGCCCGTAATTTTATATGTAAATCATTGATCCAATGGACTATTTACAACACTTTCCCTTTGCCTTTCACCGGATTAATCAATTCTATGCATGCAGGCAGGCGGGGCTTCTTTTCTACTGTAAGGGTGGAGGTCCCTTCGGAGGTCTCCTTCTTAACTTCCCCCGCCCCTGCTTAAGTCCCAGCAAGCAGCTGGGCCCGCCCAGCCGGAGTTAGGGGAGCGCCCGCCCCTCCCTGACCAAGCCTGGCTCGGGAAGAAAAATCCCAGCTGCAGGCTGCTGCCCTTCCTTCACCAGCCGGTCGAGAACCTGTAGGAATGACGGAACTTTGAGGGAAACCAAGACCAGAAAGATGGGGCAAAGCCACCAAGAGACCGGAAAACATCCCTGGGCTGGGGGAGTCTGCCAGCTCCACCCCCGTTCCCTGCAGCCTGGGCCCCTCCCCAGATTTTTCCTGTTTGTTTTTTTTTCCTCTAAGAGCTATGGAAATCGAGCTAATTTAAATTGTAATTTCCTGAGACTCTCCTATTCTCTGAGCAGAAATCACCCAGCCGGCTCCTCCAAAAGCTCAGACTATTTATATCTTCAGCCTTAGCAAGACCGAGCCGCGGTTGCCCTCAACACGCCCCCCGCCCCCCCCCCCCCAAAAATCAATAAAGGTAAATGGATGTAGTACTCACATAGACATGTTTCCTTTGGGTCGTGTGGCCCCGACACCCAGAACTGAGAAGCGTTCCCCGGTTTTACCCTAGCCATCTGTTTGCAGGAGCTAGCAGCATCTCGGGGAGGATTCAGTGCATTCAGATTTGTAAATCACAGCAGGTGCATAAGCGGGGCTGACTCATGCAGAATACAGATAGACCCGAAGGCGGCGGGCGGCGGCGGTGGCGGCTCAGTGCTTCCTGCTCCTGACAGTGAGGGGCTTGATGCTGCTGCTACTGGTGGCGGTGGTGGTGGTGCTGCTGTTCTGAGCCTTCAGGAGAGGCCCGTTCCCAGTGGCCTCCTGGGAAAGTTGAAGTCTTGAAATCGAGAGACTGTGTGCTGAAAACTTTGACATCAGTTTAACAAGATAAACAAACATACACAATACTCGGAAGGCTCTGTCTCTCTTCTTTTCTGACTTCTCTTTTCTTCCTTCTCTCACTCTTCTCTCCTTCCCTCCCTCTTCTCTTTCCTCCTCTCTTTCTGTTACTTCACCCCTTCTCTTCCCTACCCTTTGTCCTTCCTCTTTCCTTCCCTCTTTCAGTTTCTTCCCCTTCTCTTTCCCTCCATTCTCTTTCCCTTCTTTCCTTTTCTGTTTCTTTGTCTCTTTTCACTCTTCTTCCTTTCCCCTTCTGTCTCTTACTGTTTGTCTTTCTCCTTTCTCTCCCTCTCTCCTCCCTTTTCATCTTTGTCTCTATCTTTCCTCCTGTATGACCTTCCTTCTCCCTGCTCTTTTCCCACTTTCTCTATTTCCCTCTCTTTTCCCTCCCCTCCGTTCTTCCTCCCCCTCTTCCTCCATCCCCCCATCTCTCTGTCCCTATCTTTCTCCTTTCCTTCCTCTTCCCCTTCTCTCTCTTTCCCTCTCTGTTTTGTCTCTTTTCCTGTTTCTCCCTGTCTCACCACCTCCTTCCCTCCATCAAAACCAAGAAGATTGCCTTTGATCTGTTACTGGAATGATGTAACTAATTCTGTGAATAGGAATAGTCTTTGGTTAATGGTCAGTAGCTGAAAGTTGGTCCAGTGGAAGGAGTTCAAGTCACAATACTGGGTTGAAATCCTTCCTTTGACACATGGCATTTGTGTAACATTCAGAAAGTTGCTTAAACTTCCTGGACCTCAGTTTCCTTATCTGTAAAATGAAGGAGCTGAAGAAGATGGCCTTCTTCAAAGTCCATGAGGTTATGTACATAAGCATGGGCAGCTAGGTGGCACAATGGATAGAGTGCTGGGCCTCATCAGGAAGACTCATCTCCCTGAATTCAAATCAGGCTTCAGACACTTACTTAGCTATGTGATCCTGAACAAGTCACTTAACCCTGTTTGCCTCAGTTTCTTTATCTGTCAAATGAGCTGGAGAAGGAAATGGCAAACCTCTTCCATATCTTTGCCAAGAAAACCTCAAATGGAATCACAAACAGTTGGATGTGACTGAAAAGACTGAAGTACAACAGTATGTACATAAGGCACATCTGAGAAAGGTTATCCCTAGGCTAGTGAAGCATTCGTGGAATACCCACTGAACCCTTGCTTCTCTGAGCCAGAGGCTGTCCTGTGATCACTTGCACAATGCTAAGCTCTTGCCCCAGTGCAGGAATGTTGCCAAAGCTGAGCTCTAGCATGCTGCCAAAGATAAACGATTGCTGGAGAGGGAAATTCCATATTATAAGTAACAGCCAACGCAAATGCTCCGGAACTGCAGCTATAAAATAAATCAGAGACAGCCCTAATAACTGCCTTCACTGTTAACTTGAGCCCTCCAGATGCTGGGCTCTTGGATGAGGATTGTGGCCCAGCGGACATCACTGATGTGGCTGTGCCTTTCTTTAGAAGATAAGGTCTAAAAGCTGTGGGTGGAAAAGATGATTGCAAGAGGCAAGTGCTTCGAAATTGCCCAGTAGCATCTGGCAGAGAGCCTAATGGGAACAGGAAGAGGAACTGGAATGGTTCTCTTCCTTCTCTTTCTTACTTCCTTCCTCCTTCCCTTGCAGATGCCAGGCCCAGCCTGAGGTAGGCCTGCTTGCTGCTTGCTTCAGGTAAAGACCCTCAGATAGACCCTCAAGAGAGGAGAGTACAGAAAAGAAGTCTGGAAGAAGAATAAAGGAAGAGTAGAAGAAGAAGAAGAGAGAGGAGAGGTAGAAAGAGAACTACAGAAGGTGAAACCAGAGAAGAATCAGGAGAAATAAGATGTATGAGTGAGAAAGCAGGAGAGAAAAAAAGAATGAGAAAATTTACCCACCTATTCACAAATATTTATTAAATGCAAGATACTTGGCTAAGGTTCTCTAAATATAAAGATAATTGTAACACTCACCCTGAGTTTAAGGAGTTTACAATTTAAAAGGGATAGATGGCTATAGTAGTAGATACTTAATACATTTTTGTTGATTGATTGGAGTGGGAGAAGATATGCATACAAATGAGAGAGAAGAAAGAGGAGGAGAAGGAAGAGGAGGAGGAGGAGTAGAAGGAGGAAAAGGAAGAGAAGAAGAAGAAAGAGGAGGAGGAGGAGAAGGAGGGGGAGAAGAAGAAGAAGAAGGAGGAGGAGAAAAAGGAGTGTGATATAGTGGCATGTAAATTAACTGGGACAAAAGTTTTAAAATTAAATTTATTGAGATGAAATCTTTTAATTTTTCACATTTTAAAACTTTTATTATGCAATATGTCCATTTGCTTCATTCACATGCTTTATAAGATTTAGCATTCAGGTCACAAGATAAGAATAATAATAGATTTTACATAGCTCTTTAAGGCTTTCAAAGTATATATGCGATCTTATTTGATACTCACAGCAACGCTGATGGATAGGTGCTATTATTGTCTTCATTTTACAGATGAGAAAAATGAGGCTCAGGGAAGGTAGGTGACTTGCCCAGAGACAAATATCTAAGTAAGTTTCTGAGATAGATTTGAACTCAGATCCTCCTGACTCCCAGGCCATTGCTCCATCCACTGTGCCACCTAGCAGATTTTGACACATTTTCATCATGAAAACATATTTTGATCACTTTGGATAATAAATGTATATAAGCATTTGACAATCAGTCCATTTTTCAAAGGTTTTCATTGAGGTTTAAATCAGGCAAGTTCTCAGGCCATTGAAGTATATTTGTCTCTATCTTCTGGATACATTTTAAAATCTTTCATGACATGTTCAGGGTAAAAGGTATTGCAATATTCCATCTCCATTTGGGAATTTCTACAATTCTAGGACAATTATAATTCTCAGAATAGCAATATAATTATGAGTTCATCACTCCCTTTGAGGGGCTAAGACTACTGGAAGTAAAAAACGAACACAATCCTTCAAATATTTATTTGGGTATGTATTTTTTACAAGTCAATGAAGATTTTCAGATCTTACAGGCTAAACCAGATTTAGGGGTATGTTGGAGCCTTGGAGAGCTGACTGTTTTTTTTTAATGTAATAATTTTTATTTGTTTTCTTGTTTACATCATTCATTTTCATTACATTTTTGAATTACAAATTTTCTCCCCATCTTTCCCCTACCCCAATTCCAAAACAGCCATCCCACTGTAGAGCGCCTCCCTTGGTCTTGGTCTACTCTCTAACTTTCTGGTAGGGCAGGGAGGGTCTCCCTATCCCAGTCCTTGTATATCTTGATTCCTAGTTGCAGGTATTGCAGAACTTTAAATTCTAGATTCTTTTGGTTCCTCCCTTGTCACCCACCCCCGCTGGAAGGACAATCAATTCAATACAGGCTGTGTAGTTGTGATTATACAATACATCTTCATAGTAGACATATTGTGACAGTGATATATGTCCCTCCTTCCTATCCCTCCCCCCCTTGTTCTGTTCTCTACCCTGTCCCTGTC
>CM053594.1:83916615-83956008 GCA_028646575.1 Pseudocheirus occidentalis
AGTTTTTCAAAATTGGTCGTCACACATATGATGTATCTGTGACTGTGTACAAATTTTTCCTGGTTCTGCTCTTCTCACTCAGCATCAATTCATATAAGCCTCTCCAGGTAAGTATGAAGTCCATCTCCTTCCCATTTCTTATATTGATAAGTTCCTCTTGACTTTTTTCCCATGTTTACCTTCTCATTGGAGAGCTGAGTGTTAAATTTTCAGTGTGAGCTTTTGTATCTCAGAAATGGTCAAACTTGACCAAATTGACAAATGCTACAAATCAGGGTTTGATTTGTTGTTTCATTTATTAGGCAAACTGTAGCCTGTAGACCACACAAAAACCATTCTTCGCTCTCAGGCTATATAAAAAAGAGGTTGCAGGTAGGATTTGACTCGGAAGCTGTAGTATGCTGACCCTTGGAAAGTGATGGGGAACATATGGTATATAAATTAAACTTAAATGTGTTATAACTACTTTTTCTTTAAGAAAGCTAATGGTTAAACATTTACCAGCACACCTCTGACTGGATGTCTTCAGATAATGGTTTTAGTATAGAAAAGTGAGCTTTATCACTAAAAATGACTTTTTACCAATCTTTAATTCTCTAACCTTTGTATTATCTTGCCTAAGACAAGCATTTTTTATTTCATGTCAAAGATTAGCAGCTGTTTTTTGGACGTTTGTTTTTAGTGGTCCTCTTACTATTCTTTAAAAGTCAGGAAGCCTAGCCTGTGCTATAGAAGAATCATTAACAATGGCTCCAGCTGCCAGGTCCCTCTGAAAGTTTTTAATTATTTCCCAAGAATTAGGATATTTTTACTACAATGAACAATACTGATAGCTGACAATATTTTTTTTTCATTTTTCAATGAACTTTACTTTGTGCTTTGATGTAACTTATCCTGTTTCATTGATGACTTGAATGATCCTTGAAACCTTTGACTTTCTACTGTAATAACTCTAACAGTCATTGAAGTATACACTTTAAGAGTTATAATTTTTGCATGTTTACTTGGAGTAACCTCCATTCTTCAAAAAAAAAAAACCCAACCCCAACAAATTAAAATCACCATGGAATAGAGCCATGAAACACATGCATATAGCATGAAGTCTAGGATTTGATGAGCAGAGAACTCACTAAAAATATGGAAACCAGTTCAATCTGGTTTCATCTGGTCAATCTCAGGAGTTCTGAGTCATATGAGAGTCAATAGCAGTGCACTTATAAAATTGCTACTGTCATAAAATGAAACCGTAACAAAATTAATGACCTAAGTAATTGACACAATAGTGTAAGTACATTGATGGGGACTTGCCCAAAGTTCTATGAGAAGTCTGAAGGAGAGGACTGTTACACCAGAAATATTCATGAAAGGTTTGGCTTTGTTAGGGCTAGATTGTTGTAATGAGAATGGGAATTTGAAAATCTTCTCTGCCCCTTAATAGACCTAGGGGAGAGTTTGAATACCTCCCCTGATTTGAAAGTAAACTCTGCCCCCTGATAGGCTGAATGTAATCACATGGAACCTGTGAAGGAGGGAATTTGCTGAAGGGAAGCAGAGCCCACAGGAAGCTGGTAAGAGCTAGCCAGACAGTAGCAGAGAGAGAGAACTCTCATTAAGGAGATAGAGGGGTTTGTGAGTAAATATTGATCTTGCATTTGTTTGTGGGAAGGCTGAAGGATGCTGTGGCTCTCAGTGTTATTATGGCTTCTGAATATCTTTGGTACTATAATGGAATCAGCTTACTGGTTTTGGGATTGGATTTTCTGGTGTCTAAATGAATGCTTCAGTTCTATCCTCTTTCTGGAGAGTTTGGTATATTTTGTGATCTAACATCATGCAATACTTACAGTCATAGTCTTTATCGTGATTGTGGGCACTGTAAATATTGCATTGGTGCTGCAATTGTGGAGGGGTTTGGATATCAAAACTAGGAGAAGAGACATCCTACAAAAACACCAAGAGGGTCTTCTGTTCTTTTTGAAGCCTTGGCACTATTTAATGTTTTTGTTGTTTTTTCTCAGTGTTATCTCCCGTGTCTTGCATAGTGCCTAGAACATAGCACGTCCTTAATAAATGCTCTCCCTTTTGGGAGATTACAATGTATATAAAATGTATAGGTAGACACATACAAAGTAATACAAAATGATTTCAAAAGGTAGAGCACATCAAGAACCAGGGGAAAACAAGAAAAACTCATGTAGAAGTGGGAGTTTAAGAAGCAGAAGTGAAGGAATGTTGTTCAAGCATAGGACACAGCTTATGTCAGGTCTCAGAGGTGGTAGATAAAATGTATGTGGGTGATAAGTAGGCCAATTTGGCTGGAATGTAAGTGCATGAGGGGGTGTAATTTGAAATAGGTTTGGAAAGATAGAATCATAGGAGATAGGTCTAGTCTAACCCCTTCATTGCACAGTTGAGAAAACTAAAGAGAGGTTAAATGATTTGCCCAAAGTTATTTTAGCTCTTCTGATTCTAAGGTGCAATGTTTTTTCCCACTATGACAAAAGACACCACTGAGATCAGGAGTCAGAGAAGGGAGATGATGGGATGCTGGCCCTTTCCCACTAAGGGTCATCTAACTCTGGCCTCACGTGGATGAACCTGGGTACATGCCTGAGGGAGTCTTTCCTCTAAAGAGAAGTATAAAGTTCCTTTTATTGCTGTTTCTGACTCTATCCTCTCAACCAAGAGCCATAGGAAGAAGCAAATAAAGGTTAGGTTTGGATTCAAGTCTATGGTGTCCCTAAAAGGCAGTAGAAAGCTACAATGTATATCAGGTAGAAGACAGCTATTGTTTCCTCCGCAATAAGAAATGACAAAAACAAAACCAACTCAAACCATAAAAGATCTCAAAACACACAGTGACAAAGACTTAAACATGACATGGTAACTATAATAAGCTATTATTATGCTCTCTCCAGTAAATAATACTTAAAGATTAAAACTTGATACATTTATTGGTAAACATTGGGAGTGCCAACAGATATTTTGCATTCACCTTGGCTCTGTACTGACCAGTTGCCTCCATGTTTTCTGGAAGGCTAGTCCAGGGCTTGTACTCATTCTTTTTTATTTTATTTTATTTTTTTTGGAGGGCAGTTGGGGTTAAGTGACTTGCCCAAGTTCACACAGCTAGTTAGTATTAAGTGTCCGAGGCCAGATTTGAACTCAGGTCCTCCTGACTCCAGGGCCGGTGCTCTATTCACAGCGCCACCTAGCCGCCATGTATTCATTCTTCTATGAGTAATCATCTCCTAAAATAGGGGTTCTTAACCTGGAGTTCATGGATCCCCAGGGGATCTGTAGATAGATTCCAGGGCATCTGTTATTTAAAAAAATTTTTTTTCTAACTGCATTTCAGTATAATTGGTTTCTTTTGTAATCCTATTTTTATGCATTTAAAAATATTTTGAGGCTTCACCAGACTCTCAAATGGGTCTATGACATAAAAGAAGGTAAGAAACCTTGTCTCACAAGGGTTGTAACAACTGCAGGGGGTGGTGGATACTCCAGAGATATAGTACTCACTGACTAAGGTACCCAGAAACTCATGACTACTTAGCCACTCTCCCCAAATGTATCTCTGTAATTGAGGTTTGATCACCTAGGATGGGGGAAAGATACATAAAGTAAAAGAGGCATCCAAGGACCAGAACCCTAGCTCTGTTCACTGTTCACTATAGGTAGCATATTCATTAACCACTGGGTGGTCAGTCATCATTGCTGACAATAGGGAAGATGGGGAGGTGGTGAGAGAGAGGCCCATGTTTCCTCTCTTGACCATTCCCTAACCCTTCTCCCAAGACTAGAGAAAGAATTCCTTGCTGCACGCAGTTCAAGGGAGAGGAAGGAAACGAATGAGAACAGAAGCTATGAACCCCTTTAAAGTGTACTGAATAGGTCCCTCTTCCCAGTCAAATGTCTTTTGATGCTTCTCTCTGTCCTGGCTGCTGTCATAGGAACCAAGGGCTTGCTTTGCCATCCCAAATCCACAAGGCCTTTACTATTAACCTCCACATGGGGTCTCCTGGAAGTGTCCCAGAGTTTGGCAGATGGGGAGTGTGGAGCTAAGTTGATTACCTCATTATACTATTATGACATTAAAAAAAAAAGATTGGGACCAGATGATGTACCACTTTAGAAGTTAATTGGAGGAATCTGCATGTTATCCTAGAGGCAATGGGAGACATTGAAATTGCTTCACCAGGGAAGTGTCATATTGTGCTTTCTCTGTTCACTATGTGGAAGATGGATTCGAAAGAGGAGATGTTTGAGGAAAAGACATCATTTAGGAGGCTATTACTAGTCTAGACAGGAGGTGAGAAGGACCTGAACTAAGGCAGTGGAAATATAAGGGGAGAGTTGGGAATAGATGTGAGGAATGTGGCAGTTTAATCTATATGATCTGGCAATTGATTGGTTATGGGGAAGCAGGATGGGGAGAAGGGGGGCTGGGAAGAATCAAGAATGATCTGGAGGTTATAAATATGGGTTACAGGCTGTAATGTGTTAGTAAATGTTTAATCATCAGCTCTCAGAAAAAAAAGTACATTTGACCCACTTTTTGATTTAATCTGCATTATTAACATTTTCTATCACTTTAAAAAGTCTGGACAATTAACAGAACAATGAAACCCTAATTTGTAGCATTTCCTGATTTGGAGATGTAAATACTCATAGTAAAAGTTTAATAATCAACTCTCCAGCAAGGCAGCTGAAAACACCACTGGTTACAGGAAGGAAGATGGCATTCTTGAGAGAAATCAAGAAATTTAGAAGAAGAATGGGCTCTCCACAGCAACTATTACAGTGCTTTGCATGTATGGATCATAGAATAACAGGATATAGACTTGTTAGGGACTTTAAACAAAAGCCAATTCAATCCCTCCATTTTAAAGATGAGGAAACCTGCACTTTAGAGAGGGGAGTGATTTACTCAAGGTTGTTAAGTAGGAGATAGGATTTGCAAAGTTGATGATGAATGGGAGAGTGGTTTTATACCTGCTGAGAAGAGTGTAGTTGTAAAAAAAATCTGTTATTGCATTTTAATATTCAAAACACTGGTTTATTGTCTAATTTAATTAGATAATAGGTAATAACTTATCAGCTCATTTTATCCTCATAACAATTCTCACAGGTAGGTAGGATATATTTTATTATATTTATTTTACCAATTAAGAAACTGAGATAAGAATGATGAAGTGAGTTACCTACAGTTAGTGTATTAATGAAAGAGCTAAAACTAGAAAAGAGATTTCCTGACTCTTGTGTCTAAATATTCAATACTTTATGACACTATCCTTTGTAATAATAATAATAATAATAATAACTCGCATTTGTTACAGTGCTTTAAGTTCTGCAAAGGGCTTTATGCATATCATCTCATTTGACCTTCACAATAACCTTGGGAGGTAGGTGCTATTAGTATTCCTATTTTGCAGATGAAGAAACTGAGGCAAACAAGTGAAGTGACTTGGCCAGGCTCACACTGCTAAGTAAATGTCTAAAGCAAGATTCAAACCTAGGTCTTCCAGATTCTAAGTCCAGTGAAATTTATGTCCTTCAGAGATGAGTGAAGTACAGAATGATAAGATCTTATCATTGAAGATTTGTGATCTTCACATTGTCAACTTGCAGGTAGTTAACTGGGGAAAAATATGTCAAACATGGCGGAGAGCGGGGGCGGTCTAAGAATAAGGCAGGACTTAGGAAAAATTCAAATTGGCCCAATCAGTCTTTGGGTCTACTTTCCTTTTTTGCACCTTTTCCCCATCTCAGGTGATGTCAGGATGGGTGACCTTTTATCCTTCTCTCTCAAGATCTCTAAGGAAAAAATAAACTCAGTCATACTAAGGTTAGATACGGCTAAAAGATACCATCCTTAGGGATATTTGCATTCTAAAAGGACACAAATTATGAAGCCAAGGGAATAACGTTCTAATGGTATAATTTCAACAGAGAAGATATGAGGGGTGGGGTGGGGGAATGAAGTAGAAAAGAAAGACCTTTGGACTTGGCATCTCGATTTTCTTATGAATAAAATGGGAATAATACTTGCCTTCCTTACCTCACAGAGTCATCATAAAGATAAAATTAGATAATGATTTGTAAAAGGTCCTTTGTAACTGGAAAGTGCTACTTAAATATGTGTTTCTTCCCCTTCGCCTCCCACTCTCTCTCCTCCTCCTCCTTCTTGCCTTCTTTCTTTTCCTCCTCCTTCTCCTTTGGCCAGTAAACCTGAGAGAAATTCAGGGGTGTGCTGGAGCCATCTGGCTCCTGAGATTACTGAATTTTAAGTGTTGGCATTTACACCTCAGAAATCTTCAAATACCACTTTGGCTTTCCTGTTTTGTTGATTGTCTAGACTTATCAAAGTGATGAAGAAAGTGTTAATGCTGCAGATTAAACCTAACAAATGTGTCATGCATACATTCCCCACCCCAAAGCCTGTTGTTAAACATTAACCAGCATGTCTCTGGAAATGACTTCAGAACAACTAATAAAGAGTCCTTTGTTTAGAAAAGATCCCTATGGTTTGGTCAAAGCCAGTATTATGCAAGGAGTTGGGAAAACATAGAACACAAAAGATACCACTTCCTACAACTCTTCTTAGGCTTTGGTTTCTTTGCTGTAGAGTGTAGATCAAGCTAAAAAGCTCTGTCCCTGGCATAAAGCAAGGGGACCATCTGGGAAGTGGATGAGTTTTGCCCATTGTTGCTTCAGTTAATGGCTTGGTCCCAAAGGTGCTTTGGTTCTCAGTGGTGCTGAAGAAAAAGAATAAATCATGTTCGGATGGCTGTTATTTGGAATCTAGCCACAGTCAGCCTGGGAGATGGGTGGGTAAAGCTTTAGAGGCCTTGAGTGGTAAATGGCATCTTCTGAATCTACTGAGAGACACACCCAATAAAAGAGAATTTTTTTAAAAAAATAAGGTTAACAAAGCTATAAGTGAATATTTCTAGGATCTGTGATTTAATTGGTCTGGACATTTCCTCTGCTGGTGTAGATCACCATCTCTGGATGTCTTTCTCTTCATAAATTGCTTTGGCCAAAAAAAATTTAGCACCTGGTGGTTAATCTTCTGGTGACGAATATCTCTGATTTGAACTATGAAAAATGAACATCTCTGATTTTTGTCTTGGACAACAAAAACCAAATCTGTCATGGGGCCCATATTCAAAGCCTTTTCAGCTTGGTCTACCAGAACTCATACACTACAGGCATAACTCTAGAGCAGTGGTTCTCAACCTTCCTAATGCTGCGACCCTTTAATACTCATATGTGGGCGTATCCGCATGTGAGCGGATTGGCCTGGAGACAGAGGAGCTGTGTCTCAGTTCCTAAGAACATATTTCTGATGGTCTTAGGAGACCCCAGTGACTACTGTGAAAAGGTCGTTCGACCCTCAAAGGGGTTGAGAACTGCTGCTCTAGAGAATTCAGGGTCAGCCAGCCCTGTGCTGGAGGAGAATTTTAATGGAGGCTGTGGTCATTCTGTGATCATCAGTTCAAATGTGACCTCAGGTACTTACCCCCTTTGCTTTAGTTTCCTCATCTATAAAATAACCTGTAGAAGGAAATGGCAAACCATTCCGTTATCTTTGCCAAGAAAACCCCAAAGGGAGTCACAAAGAATCAGATGACTGAAACAACTAAACAACAACAATTATTCTATACTCGTATAATTTTAGGGAGGGAATAAACAAATCTATGATTTTGGCAGTGTAATAATAAAGTCAAGTTTTTCATTCAAGGCTAGCCTGATAGCATGAGAAGTATAGAATAACAGTAAGATCTGGTATTAGAAAGGTTCCTTCTGACTGAAAAAAACTCTCTCTCTCTCTCTCTCTCTTTCTTTCTCTCTTTCTCTCTCTCTCTCTCTCTCTCTCCCCCTCTCCCTCTCCTTTTCCCTCTCCCTCTGCTCTTTTACCATTTCTGTAATTCTGTCATTGGGAAAAGAAACCTTTCATGCTGGATGGGAGCTTAACATGTGAATGATACTGACAGAAGTAATACCTTACTCATTTACTGTACATTAAGATGTAAATTACTTCAACACTTTATCCCTTAGTTTGTCTTTCAATACTCTTCACTAGTTGGTTTTAGCCTTACTCTAGTCTCATCTCTCATTGGTTCCATAGCTGTGTAAAGCCACACACTAGCAGCTTTTCAGAAGAATGCTGCTGTGAACAGCTTTTAAGGTTTTGATTACACAGTATAGTGAACACTCTATTCCATAACGAATTGAAGGAAAACATTCACAGTAAATCAAGGTACAACATTCATAATGTTACAACTTATCACAGGAATAAAAATACAGCATTCAAACAACTTATCACTAAGACGGCCACATAGATTCCACCACAGTGGTCACAATGTTTTGAACAAACAACAATCATTTAGTAACTCAATCATTCAATCATCTCAGTCATTGAGTCATCTTTAAGGAGGTTTGCCTCCTTAAGGGACACAGAGTATAATAGTCAAAGTTCTCCACTCATGGGGTATGCTAAGTTACAAATCAATTGCTTATTCAGTCATCATTCACTTAGTACAGTCATTTAGTCAATCAACCATTCATTCAACTCAATCATTCAATCATTCTTCTTCATTCACTATTCAATCATCAGAAAATACACAAGCCCTCCACCCCTAGGTCACTGGTAAATTACAATTTCTCAGTCACTACACAGTATTCAAGTAAAGTCTTCTTTCATCTTGACTCAAGATGGTCTCTCAGATTCCCTGGATCCCCTTCCATGGTCCCAGCTCCTACTAGGATTCACCAAACTGTCACTTGGGTTGAAAGGCAGACAGCTCCCAGGTCTTTGTTCAGCTCTCTGTGCAGTCTCTGTTCCCAGGAAGTCAAGGCTTAACAAAGCCACCAACAGGTTTATACAAAGTACCAGCATCACAGTCATGCTTCCTCAGTCTTTGGCAGCTCCTGTTGGCCCTCAGAAATCCTCAACAGCCTCAGCAGCTCTGGCTGGCTCTCAGACTCAGCAGAAGTTTCAGCTGGTTCCCAGAACCAAAATCACTTCATCTAAGTTCTCCAAATCAAAATCATTCTCTCCATCCTGGGGAGCCTCTCCTCTTCAGCCTCCCCAGCAGCAGAAGCTTCTGCCTCCATGAAGCTTGCTCCAAGAAGATCTGACTGCCCATCTCTGGGACTTTCCCTTATATACACACAGCATTAGCTTCCTGTTTCAGCCAACCCCTTCCTGTTAAATCAGCAACAGGGATTCATACCTTCTGTTTCTTTAATAGAGGCTTGATCAAGTGCTAAGTGCAAAGTACCTGTTACCTTTGCCAATATGAAGGGATCTTCAAATTCAAATTACACTACCATTACAAGATGCCCTCCCAATTCTGATTATTCATTATTCCTGACCTCATCCCACAATTTCCTGATTCCACAATTTTGCACATACAAATCTCAATGCTCCATATGCCCTCCTCCCATTTCTACCTATTGAAATCCTACCTATCCTTCAAGGTCTCAGCTAATTACAATCTCCTACATGAAACTCTTCTAGATCCCTTAGACAGTAGTGATCACTTCACCATCCAAACCCACAACACTTTGTACCTCTTATGAATATCTTAAAAAATATATATTTTTAGTTTACAACATTCAATTCCACAAGCTTGTGAATTTTAAATTTTCTCCCCTCCTTCCCCACCTCCTTCCCCAGACAGCATGCAATCTCATATAAGCTCTACATATACATTCATATTAAACATATTTTCCCCTTAATCATGTTATAAAGAAGAATTATAACCAATGGAATGAACTCCTTGAAAGAAGAAATGAAACAAAACAAAAAGAGAGAGTGAGCAAATAATATACTTTAAATTGCATTCAAACTGTAAATCTTTCTTTGGATGTGGATAACATTTTCCATCATGAGCCTCTTGGAGTTGTCTTAGAATCTTGCATTGTTGAGAGAGCCAAATTCTTATGCACTTCTTATATTCATAAGTGTATTACATTTTATCACTTCGACTAGACTGTAAACTTCGTGAAAACAAACCATTATCTTAAACCTTAGGAGGGAAAAAAACCCCCAAACAATCCACCAATCTGCTTTTTGCCTCTACTTACTCTCATCTCACTCAATTCTGAATCCTTTGTATTCTTGCTTCTAACCTCATCACTGAACTGAAATTGCTCTCTCTAAATTTATTGCTTTCTCTAATGATCTCCTAATTGCTAAATCTCATTGTCTTTTCTAAATCCCTATTTTTCTTGACCTCTGGAGCATCTGACACTATTGACCATCCTCTCTTCCTTGATACTTTCTACTCATGACGCTGATGTGTCTCAATTTTCCTAACTGTCTGAGCACTCCCATCTTAGGACCCTATAAATGTGACTGTGCCCCCAAGACTCTTTCCTAGACCCTCTCCACCTTTTTTCTTTCTTAATGAGTTCATCAATCCCCATTATAATTAAATCCTACGAAGAGCCCAGGGGCCTAACAATTTGATTGTCAACCAAGTGTGTTACTCAATTTAGTTCAGAGTGAGTCCATAGGAGGTGCTACATATGTATGGGGGATGGAGAGTTGGTCATGGGATTCTTGATCACTTGAGTTCCCTAGTTTACCTCATGAAATCATAGCATGTAAAAGCAACAATGATATATAAAGGTACAATCCTATATCTTATAATAGAGCCTTGATCATTCAAGAAAGACAACTTATTGATAGCTGAGAGGATCAGGTATGCCCTTTGTGTCCTAGAGAAAAAGCCAGATAGCCTGAAAATGACTAAACAATAATAAATGTGTACTTTTATATGAATATACCCCATGTTTGGAAGGAGGATATTTTGTTATAATACTATCCTAAGACATGACTTTAAACTTAAAATTGAATTTCAGCTAATTTTGTCCTCTGCCTGTTAGAGGTAAACGTATCGGTGAGGCCTTGTGAGTCATAATTTTGGTTGATTGTTGTCCTTTTTACTCAGAGAGAACCAAAATGATATCACTATATTGGGGTCAAAGTACAGTGTTCCTGACTGGCTGATGAGACCAGTAGGAATTCAGAAGACTCTATCACAGGTTGGGTACAAATAGTCCACATGGACATTTAGAGAGGAGATATCTCTAAATTTGCACATCTCACATTTCTTTTGAGCTACTGCAATTCTGTTTTGCTTACAGAACACAGCACTTTCTTGGATGAAGACATGCCATGCTGGGCAGTGCCAGCATCTCTAATGTTTAATATAGATTCCAAAGTTCTTCAGAGAGACCTTGAGAGTGTCCTTGAATTGCTTCTTCTGACCTCCTTGTGAGCACTTGCCTCGAGTACTCTGTAAAATAGTCTTTTAGGCAAATGAATATTTGGCATTTGAACAACAGGACCAGCCCATTGGAGTTGCTCTCTCTGAAACGGAGTTTGAATACTTTGCAATTCAGCTCAAGAAGGGACCTTAGTGTCTGATACCTTATCCTACCAGGTAATCTTCAGAATCTTCCTAAAATAATTCATATGGAAGTGATTCAACTTCTTGGTATGGTGCTATCCAGTTCTCATAGGCCTACAACAATGAGGTCAGCACAGTGGCTCTGTAAACCTTCAGTTTGGTAGGAAGTCTAATACTTCTTCTCTCTCACACTTTCCTTTGTGTGTTTCCTTTCAGTGTTCCTCCCAAACACTGAACTAGCTCTGGCAATATATGCATCAGCCTCATCATCTACATATACATCCTTGGAAAGTATACTGCTAACATAAATGAACTTATCTACAGCACTCAGAATTTCCTCATTTGCTCCATACTCTGTTGCATCTCAGCCACAGAGGTTGTGTTGAGTGCATAATCATTTGTAAACAAAAAATTATGTACCAACTCTCCATTTTAGTCTTGGCCTTTTCAAATTAAGTAACTTACCTTCAAGTTAAGTAACTTACCATCAATTTGGTAGCTGATGTTAAGGCTATCTGACAATACTGCTGCAAACATCATATTGAAAGGCATAAGAGTAAGCACAAAGCCCTACTTTACTCCATTGGTGATTGGGAAAATGTGAAAGCATTGTCCATTATCTAGAGCCCATACGAATATGTTGTCATGGAACTGATATGCAATACTGATAAAGTTCTCTGGGAAACCAAATTTTGCTATGATCTTTCACAAGTCTTCATGACTGACAGTATCAAAGACCTTGGCCAGATCAACAAACATTATAATACAGACCTCTATTCTTCTCCTGGCATTTCTCCAGTGAATACCATCGTGATCACACCTAGGCACTTTCTGAAGCTACACTGACTGTCAGGTAGATGACAATTTTCTAGGTGAAGGATCAGCCTATTAAGGAAGACTCTGATGAGAATGTTGCCAGCAGTGACTATAAGAGAGACACCCTTTCCCCCAACCCTCTGTGATTGTTACAAGACAACCTATTTCCCTTTCCTTTATAGAGATGGACAATGGAGACATCCTTGAACTCCTGGGTATAACCTTCTCTTTCCACATAACCAGGAAGATTTCTGTCAGCTTTTGTGTGAGCAGTGGACCTTCTGCCTTGTAAATCTCAGCTGGAGTAGAATCAACAACACCTGGTACTTTGCCACATGACAGTAACCTAATGGAACTCAAAACCTCTCCTTCAGTTGGAAGTTCAACTAGAAAGTGATTGATTTCAGCCTGAGGTATGGTCAGTGGCCTCAGCACTAGCTGATGATGGTCTGTTGGGAACACTATGAAAGTGTTGAACATAATTGTCCAGCATCATGTCCTTATCATTTATTAATGTCATTCCATTGGCACTGAGTAGTTGAAACACATCATAGGTCTTTGGCTCATAAATAACCTTCAGGGCATGATAAAAGCACTTTGGATTGTTACTATCAGCACAAAACTGAATTTCATCTGCCTTCTTATTGAGCCAAGAATCCTCCATCTCTCCAAGCTTCATTTGCACTTTACTTTTGATGGAATTAAACACTGTGAACTATCCTGCTGGTAAATCCTGTAGAGTTCTAGTTTTTTTGTTTAGCAGCTTCTGCATTTTTCTGTCATTCTTTTCAAACCAATATTGATGTTTGCAAGTGTTCTGGTGCAAATGAGTAAATGTGGTGCTGTTCACTCAATCTCTAAAAGCTGCTTACTCCTTTTCTTGCTGCACTGTTGCCAACCATGTGTTGGCTCAACTTACCCTTCAAGTTAGCAACCAAATGTTCATACTTGGGGAAGTGTTCTAATCTGTTGACATAAAATCTTCTGGTAGTCATCTTGCCTTTGGACTGCCACTTTTGTTAAATGTGAATGTTTAGTTTGGAAAGGATAAGTCTATGATTGGTCCAGCACTCTGTGCCACACATTACCTTTGTCATTCTCACATTGTCTCTTCTTGCAGTGACTTAGTCTAATAAGTGCTCATGTTTGCTGTGAGGGTACATCCATGAAGTTTTATTGAGTGATGACCTTGATGTCTTCAATGTCTAACCAACCTTTAACTCACACTGCCTGCTTCAGTCACCTTCAGGACACGTAGAACAAACTATTCATATCTGTCTATTCTACCAGAAAATCTTTACATGCTTTGGGTAGATACCTGTGATCTCCTTGACAGGTTTGAGACTCCTTCATTAACCTGAACCTAGTTTAGCCCTTCTGCTAAAATGGTTTACCAGAGTGTAGCCACTGAGCATGCTACCACTTCTTGGAGCTACAGGTGAGAGTTGAATGGCAGGTGGATATCGAAAGTGGAAAGCAGCCCTGAAAGGGACTCAGCAGCCCTCACACTGAAAGTACTAGTCTTCTCTGAACACCCTTACACCCCCATAGTTTTAGAGTAGTGGTTATCAAACTCAGATACAAACCAGGCCTGCTAATTGGTACATAAGAATCCTTGTAGGCCACATACTTACTTAGTTTTAAAATGTAATATTGTCTATGTTTTGTTCTGTTTTGTTTTATTTTATATATGTTGTATATATGTATATATTGTATATTTATTTATTTATTTGTTTTGTTAAGTATGTTCCAATTACATTTCAGTCTGATGCTGGCCACACCCAGGAGAGTTGTGGGACACATGCTACATGACTCACAAGTACCTTAAACCTGAGGTAATCATTTCCTGGGGGAACCCAAGTTGAAAAAGTGAGTTGGGGATTTTCCCATAGTTGTCTATCTCAACAGAACATATAAGTTCCTTTATTTATTGGATGTCAATCTCTTAATTTCGTATCTTCCTTAGCAACAATATGGGCTTAATGTTCAGTAGGTTCAAAATGGAACGTTCTGAATAGATGATAACACATCATTTCCTGAAAGTAAGTTTTAATAGGGCAGTGGTTCTCAGCCTTCCTAATGCTGTGACCCTTTAATACAATTCCTCATCTTGCGGTAACCCCCAACCATAAAATTATTTTCATTACTACTTCATAGCTGTAATTTTGCTACTGTTATGAATTGTAATGTAAATATCTGATATGCGGGATGTATTTTCACTGTTACAAATTGAACAAAACCCACGGGTTGAGAACTGCTGTAATAGGGGGTTAGAGAAGAAACAATTAAATCAATAAGAGTCCAAAAGGGACAAGAACTTTGCTTCCTTTGACTTGGGGATCCATTATACGTTAAAAAAATTATTTTGGTGTCACTAACATGGCAAAAAAAAGTGTGCATGGGGGGGCGGGAGAAGAGGTCAGAAAATTACTGATTATATAATTTTGTAAGAGGCTAGCCATAGTGTCATCAAATATGAATGCTTAGGAATGAGTCTATTACAGGTATGGTAAAAGAATACAAAGTTTGGATCCAGGAACTTGGCTTTTTTTTTTTTTTGCAATACTCTTTCCTCTTTGTTTCCCCTTACTTGTCTCAGTCTGTTTTCCTGAATCATCATCCATTTTATACTCCATAACCAGTGGTGTGTTGGAACCAGCTCACACCAGCTCATGAAAACTTGTGGTTAAATTTTCAGTATGAACATTTATACTTTAGAATTGG
Source organism: Pseudocheirus occidentalis (assembly GCA_028646575.1). NCBI lineage: Eukaryota > Metazoa > Chordata > Mammalia > Diprotodontia > Pseudocheiridae > Pseudocheirus > Pseudocheirus occidentalis. The sequence goes on from CM053594.1 coordinate 83,931,588, forward strand.
CAAATGCTATAAATTGGACTTGGTTTTTTGTTTTGTTGACTGTCTAGACTTAAAGTGATGGAGAAAATGTTAACAATACTGATTTAACTGAAAAGTATGTTGTATGTGTGTACATATATATATTTATATATATTTAGAGAGCTAGTTGTTAAACATTTACTGGCACTCTTACCCATAATTGTGGGCATACCCCAATGCTCTATTTGAGGATTCCTTCTCTTTTCTCTTTGTATCTTTTCATTTGGTGATCTATGTATCTGGTCCTAATCTCTCTCCATAACACAAATTGCCTATTAGACATTTTAAATTATATATCCTATAAGCTCAACTCAGAATATCTGAAGTAAAACTCGTATTTTCCCCAAAGGAATCCTTATTTTGAATGTCACTATTTCTTCCAAGGCACCACTGTTCTTTCAGTCATATAGATTTATAACTTTGGTGTCATGCTTTACCACTTTACAGTGGTTCCCAGTGTTTTTTGTTCTGTGAGTCCCTTTCAATGACAAAAAAGAAATGTATTGTGAACTTGTAGGATAATTTAACATTTGTTATCGTTTAATCATTTTTAAGTCATGTGTGACTCTTCATAACCCCTTTTTGGAGTTTTCTTAGCAGCGATACTGAAGTGGCTTATCATTTCCTTCTCCAATTCTTTTTGTAGATGAGGAAACTGAGGCAAACAGGGTTGAATGACTGGCCCAGGGTCATACAGCTAGTAAATGTCTGAGGCTGGATTTGAATTTAGGAGGATGAATATTCCTGACTCCAGATCTATCACTATTGACTGCCACCTACCTGCCCACATATTTTAACATATTACTCATAATATTTTTGACAATTATTTATTACTTAATATACCATTAAAAATATTAGTGACCGTTGTCCCTAACTTCCAAGGGAATCCTGAACCAGTATATTGGAAACACTGCTCTACTTCTTACTCTCATTCACTCCACATATTCAAATAGCTGCCAAATTCTGTCATTTGTACCTCCACAATGTGTCTTATATACATACTCTTCTATGTAACCACATAGCCACTATCCTAGTTCAGGCCTTCATTGCATCTCATCTAAACTATTGAAAGAGCTTTCTAATTAGAAATCAAGTCTTTTCATCAAGTCTCTCCCCTCTTCAATTTGCTAACAGCTACAAAAATGATTTTTCTAAGGTTCAGATCTGATCATGCTATCCCCTTACTCAACAAACTTCTGTCACTCCCAATTACCTTATAGGAACAAATTAAAACTCCTCTATTTGTCACCTAAGACCCTTTACAACCTGGATCCAATATATCTTTCCAGCCTTGTCACGCCTTATTCTTCTCTATCTACTCTTTATTTTAGTCAAACTTGCCTTCTTTTATTCATATTTGCTCTTCCATCTATTATTTCCATGCTAAACCAGGTTGAAGGTAACTGATGGACCTCAAATCCATTGGTGAGTTAGGGGAATGTCTATGCTAAGCTTAGAATTGCCCCAGCAGAACGGGTGGATTGGAACAATTTGTTCCTGTGCCCATTCAAGAAACTGAAGCAGGAGCTCTGGAACTTGGTCAGACATCAAAGATACCAAGGTCATCCACTGCGTCTTGGGCCATTGCCAGTAATCTTGACTGCTGTCTTGCCACTGAACTTGGATGACTGGAAGAGAGAATGAGGCTGATGACTTTGGGCAACTCTGTCTCACTTAAATCCAATTTGCAACCAAGTCAAGACATCACCATGTGATGTCATTATTCTTCAAAAATGAAGGATGAACTACACAGAATATTGTTTCCATGTATTTGCACCAAGAGAACTGAATGCAACACATTTACTCTTCACTTTGGCCTCTTAGAAACCGTGGTTTCTTTTAAGATACAACTTGTGTTACCTTTTTCAGAAGACCATTCTTGGTCATCTCAGCTCCTAGTGGCTTGCTTCCCAAGATTTATTTACATCTGGTGTGTGTGTGTGTGTGTGTTTCTATACATGTATACACACATATGTAATCTGAGGCTCCAAATGTATTTTTAAAATATGCATTACACTTACTTTAAAAATTATTTTTAAACTTAAATACACAATGAGAAAAGAAAAAGAAACATAAACTTGAATATAAAACTTATATACAAAATAAGAAAAAAAACATTGCCATGTGCAAAGCAGAATGTAAGAGAAGATCCAAAATATATAGCAGTAAATTTCCATTTCAAGAAAGTCTATATAATAAATAACATGCATTGTGTTGAAAGATGTCCATCTTTGCTTCCTTGCAAACTTTCTTTTATTCTTTTGTTCTTTTTTTGCTTTTAGGAGGGCTGTTGCGGTTAAGTGATTTGCCCAAAGTCACACAGCTAGTAAGTGTGTCAAGTGTCTAAGGCTGGATTTGAACTCAGGTCCTCTTGACTCCAGGGCCGGTGCACTATTCACTGCCCCACCTAGCCGTTCCTCTTTTTTTTTTTGATGTACACTTTTTTCATTTGTTCTTTTTTCCTCCTTCCTATCCCTCTCCCCCAAGAAGGCTGCAATTAGTCACAGATATATTTTCACATATTTACACACACATATATACACACAAACATATACATACACACACTTACATATGCACATATATACATATACACTTAGATATCTATAATTATACTCATATATAGACATATACATTCATATATATCTATGTAAGACTGTGCTATAATTGTTTGTCCTGTGTTTCCTTGAGGGTGCCCTTGTGTAGCCTGTAATTGCAGGCCACATTCTTTTGTAAACATCCTTATTAGCTATTTAGCTATTAGCATCCTCTTGATGAAGTCAGATTTGACATTTATCAGTTCCTGATTTGCTCCCCCATCTATAATACTTGAAGCAAGTAAGGTACTAGAATTGGTTTTCCATTTCTATAAAAAGTCTGACCACCATGGAACAGTGACCTCCTCTGATATGGAAATAATAAAGACTCAGGCATCTCTGTTTTTCTTCTGGGATAGCTGATAAGTTTGGCATAACTTGACTGTGATGAGTTCAAATATGTCATTAGAGAGCTTCTCAAAGGATCATCAGTGAACATCCTTCTTCCACCTACCAGAGCCTGAAAAGCTCATCTCAGCATGGTGATGCACCTTCAGCAAAACCTTGTTGTTTTCCTCCTATCTCTATTCCCATCTATTGACTGATACCAAGTCATGTCTTTTGCCCTGGACCCCTCTTCCTTTATCCCCAATGCTCCATATCCTTGGGCAACTCAAGGAATATTTTATCTTGTCCTTGGTGTGAGTAAAATGTGCCAAAATAAAAGGTACACTGTTTTATAAATTATTGGTCTGTGTAATTCTTTGTGAAATTTCTTAAGTACCGGGACTGTTGGAATGCACTGGGATATACTTTGACAAAACTCATGAATATTGGAGCCAGGATTCACTTTCCATTCTCCTGACTCCAAGTCCACACCCTTTTCAATTCAATTCAGTAAACATTTATTAAGTGCCTGCTATATTCCAGGAACTGTACTAAGTGCTAAAGACATAAATAAGAAAAAGAAAGTCAGTCCTTGCCCTCAAGGAACTTATAATTTAGTGGGAGAAGACAATACACAAAAGGAAGCTGTAAAGGGCAGGAATACCAGGGGTTATTATGTGGGACCATCTTGTTTTATGGAGCTGAAACCAAATAGAGCTGCAGAAAGACAGTGGAGTGAGCTGGAAATCCAATTTCTGCCCTCTATGAAAGAAGGCTTTGTTTTTATAAGGTATTATGTAAATGTCAGTTATTATTAATAAACCCTAAAGGCCTGGGGATTTAATTTGTATTTCCTGTCATTGTCAATTGGATAGAAAGTCTTCAAGCATTTATCAAGCACTTTTTATGTGCCAAAAACTAAATCAAGTGAAAGGCAAAAACATAATCTCTCTTCTCAAGAAGTTTACATTTTAATGGGGAAGACACCATGTAAATAATTCTATACATCTAGGATAATACAGTGAAAATGGAAGGTAATCTTAAATGGAAAGTACTAGCAGTGAGAAGGGGAAGAGAAATGAGGGAGTATGGAGAAGGGGAATTGGAATGACCTCCTACACAAGGTAGAATTTAAGCTGAGTTTTGAAGGAAGCCAGGGAGGCCAGTAGGCTTGTGTGGAGGCAGAGAATTCTAGGCTTGGGGGATGGAGTCTGGAAATGAGATGGTAGATGTGTGTCTTGTGCAAGGAATGTCAAGAAGGTCAGTGTAGATGGTTAGTAGACTATGCAGAGGATATTAAAGTGTAAGAAGACAAGAAAGATAAGAAGGTGCTGGTTGTAAAGGCATTTAAGTCAGAGACTTTTTATATATAATCCTGAAGGTAATAGGGAGCCACTGGAGTTTATTTAAATGGGAGAAAACTGGTCAGATCTACATGTTAGGAAGATCACTTTGGCAACTATGTGGAAGACAGATCAGAATGGGAAGAGACTTACAGGAAGGGGACCAGTAAAGAAGCTATTGCAATAAGCCAGGGGAGAGGAGATAGGGGCCTGAATTCAGATGGTGACTATGTGACTGGAGAGAAGGGGAAATATATGAGAAATGTTATGAAGGGAGAAATGATGAGACATATTGGACATGGGGGTTGAATGCAAGTGAGCAGTCAAGGATGATTCTGAGGTTCTGAGTAACTGAGAAGATGGTGGTGCTCTTGATAGTAATAAGGAAGTTTGAAAAATAGGAGGGTTTAGGGAGAAAGATGAAGAGTTCTGTTTTGGACACGTTGAATTTGAGATGCCTAGGGGACATTCAGTTTTAGATTTATTAAGATGTAAGAGTGATGTAAGAGAGAAGCTTAGAAGGGATATATAGATCTGAGAATCATTTGCATACAGATGATAATTGAACCATTTGGAACTGATGAGATCATTGAAAGAACCAGGAGATTTTTATGCCACTTAGCAGAAATGAAATAAATGACTTAATTAAAGTGAAAATGCAGGCTTTTTGGACTGGACCTCTGCCCTCAGAGGAGGCAGGGGAGATTTATGTAGAGGCAGAGTGACTTTTGAATGTCCGTGTGTTCTGTCTGCCATGAAAGAAATTCTACCGACCCTTGTGGTTAGTGGTATCTAAATCTATTCATAATTAGAGTATTAAAAGGCTCTTGAGGTCCTTCTAAAGCCACACAACCCCCAAGACTTTTGGACTATCCTTAATGAGTCTATTTTCTAGACAAAATTGAATACCTGGGTTGTGTTTGAATTTTCTCACAGAGTGTACAGTTTAATTGAACTGAACATTTTCTTCCCTTTATGACTTCTGTTTGTTGTTGGTCATTTGTTTCAGTCACGAGATTTTGAGTTACAATTTTTCTCCCCATCATTCCCCTACTCCCCACCCCAAAACAGCAAACCTACCATAAAGTCCCTCCCCTAATCTGCTCCCTCCCATGTCCTCCCCCATAGCCCCTCTGACTTTCCAGTAGGGCAGGATGGGTCTCCCTGCCCCAGTGCCTGTACATCTTAATTCCCAGTTGCATGTAGTTACTACTACTAATAATCTTTATACATATATATTTTAAACATTTGATTATAGAACTTTAAATTCTAGATTCTTTCCCTTCCTCCCTCATTGCCCACCCCCCACTGGAAGGACAAGCAATTCCATACAGGCTGTACACATGTAATTACACAGAACATCTCCACAGTGGACCTATTGTGAGAGTCTGATTATATATGTCCCTCCTTCCTGTCCTGCCCCCACTCTTGTTCTATTCTCTACCCGGTCCCTTTACAGAAGTGTGTGCTTAGGAAGTTTTTTGAGGTATGGGTGTTGAAGAGAACAGCAGATGACATGCAGCTGGCCGGTTACCATATTGAATTCCAGAGTCTGGACTGAGAAAGACCTTTACAGGCTGGATTAGTGTACTAGGGCAGCTAGATTGAACAGGGGATAGAGCAATAAGCTTGGAATCTGGCAGACCTGAGTTCAAATGTGGCTTCAGACACTTATCGAGCTATGTGACCTTGGGCAAGTCATTTAATTGTGTTTGCCTCAGTTTCCTCATCTGTAAAATGAACTGGAGAAAGAAATAGCAAACCACTCCACTATCTTTGCCAAGACAACCCCAAATAGGATCATGAAGAATCAGGAATAACTGAACAACAAAATTAATATACTAAATCTAATAAATGAAATTCAAGAGGCAAAAAAGTACATTTTATAGGATCATAGGATTGTAGTAACACGGGGGGGGGTGCATGTCTTACATCTTTCTTATATGAGTGAGTGTCTCCAGGTAATTTACCTTAACCATCTGGTTATATCAGCCAGGAGTGAGACTTTGTCTTGATTTAAAGAAATTTCAGACTTGGTCAGTACTGGCCACTATGCTAATTATGCAAAAAAAAAAAACCAAGGCTGGGATGGGAGTCAGGATACTTGGGTATTAGTTCTTGCCATTAACTAGCTGTGTCCCTTAGAACAAGTCATATAACCTTTGAACCATAGTTTTTCTGATTTATGAAATGAGGGAGTTGGAAAGTAGTAAGCTCACCATCACTGAAGGTATTTGAATAAAGGCTGGATGACTGCCCTGTCAGGGATACTGTAAAGAAAATTGGGAGGCTGGACTAGATCAGGTTGCTAACCTTTTGTGCATCATTCATGGGTCCCTGCAGCAGTCTGGTAAAGTTTAGGGACTCCTGCTCAGAATAATGGTTTTAAATGCCTGAAGTAAAATATATAGGCTTACAAAGAAAACCAATCATATTGAAATATAGTTTTAACATTTCTCTTAAAAGTTCATGGATCTGGGGCAGCTAGGTGGCACAGTGAATAGAGCATGAGCCCTGGAGTCAGGAGGACCTGAGTTCAAATCTGCCCTCAGACACATAACACTAGTTGCATGGCCTTGGGCAAGTCACTCAATCCCAATTGCTCTGCCCTTCAACCTCTCCCCCAAAAGGCTAAAAGTTCATGGATCCTAGATTCAGAACTACCAAACCAGATGATTTCTATGGTCCCTTCTTCCCATTCTTTAAAACAACCACCACCACCACAACAATAATAAGTAGTATTTATATAGTACCTTAAGGTTTTTAAAGCACTTTCTAAATTTTATTAATGTGATCCTCACAACAACCATGGAAAGTAAGTTCTATAATTATCATTCCTATTTTATAGAGGAGGAAGTGGAGGCAGGCAAAGGTGAAGTCACTTGCTTTGGGTAACACAACTAGTGTCTGAGGTATGATTTGAAGACACGCCTTTTATTCACTGGGTCACCCAGCTGACCTGTGAATTTCTGTTTGCGGAGCTAGAGAGAAAGTTCACAGTTCTAGCTGCTTCATTTAAGAAACATTTATTAAAGATCTACTCTTTGAATTCACTATGAATGAATGAATAAAAAAAACATTTATTAAGCTCTTACTATGTGTAAGACACTCTTGTAGGCCTTGGAGGAGATACAGGGATAAATCCATCAATATTTCAAGAGTCGGGGCTTTTGTTTGCTTTATGCCTTCTTATGCTTTATCTCCATAATAAGATTGTCTTTGCAAAGTGAATTTGCTCTTCCCGTCTCTTCCCTGCCCTTCGACTCCCCTTATGCCAGCCCATACAAATTTCTTATCCGAGTAGCCAGACTCAGTCAGTTAGCCTCCTAACCTTGTCAAGAGCTGTAAGAATAAAGGAGCACTCAGTGAAATTAAAAGCAATCAATTAGAGCAAACAGAAGGAAATGCTTTTCAGTGTAGGATATCTATAGCCATTGCTAGGGGGTCATCAAGGAAATGAATGCTGGGAATGTTAGCAAGTGGAGTGTGTAAATTAAGATCTCTTCATAGTTCCTGTAGCTAGGCTCTGCTCAGAGGTAAATTAATTAAATGCTATACTTGTGGACATAGGAAAGATTTGTGTCTCAAGCAGGGACTGAACCCATCTCTTTCTGGTCCTAAGGCCAGTCCTCTATCCATTAGGACATACTGCAGAAATGAAAAAGCATCATCTTTCTAGTTTGACCCCTATGTTTGATGCATGATCCTGGTCAGACCACATTGGGAGAATTATATTTAGTTACGAACATCACATCTTAGGAAGGGCGTGAGCACACTAGATGTGTCCGAGGGATGGCAGAGCTTGACGGGACCTTAGAGTCCATTTAGGCCAGCCCCCTTAATCTACATATGAGGAAACTGAGGTCCAGGTAGGTGACTTACCCAAGGTGACAGGTCACGCCCTTCCTAAAATGTGGTGTTCAGAACTAAATATAATTCTCCCAATGTGGTCTGACCAGGATCATGCATCAAACATAGGGGTCAAACTAGAAAGATGATGCTTTTTCATTTCTGCAGTATGTCCTAATGGATAGAGGGCTGGCCTTAGAATGTAAGCTCCTAGAGGGCAGAAACTCTTCATCCTTCTTTGTACTGATAGCATTTAGAGTGCTCAGGACACTATTGGATGTTGCTGCTGTTCTGTCATTTCAGTTGTGTCTGACTCTTTGTAAACTTGTCCTGGGTTTTCTTGGCAAATATGCAGGAGGGGTTTGCCATTTCCTTCTCCTGCTCATTTTACAGATGAGGAAAAGGAGGCAAACAGGGTTAAGTGACTTGCCCAGGGTAACACAGCTAGTAAGAGTCTGAGGTTAGATTTGAACTCAGAAAGATTAATCATTCCGATTGGACACATAGTAGGTCTTAATAATGCTTATTGATTCACTGATAGAAAAGAAAGAGGAAGAGAATTAATATAGCACCAGATAGGCGCAAGGCTCTGTGTAAGTGCTTTAAAAATATTATCTCATTTGACCCTTAAACAGCCCTAGAAGGTGGTGCTATTATTATTTCCATCTTATGGTTGAGAAAACATAAGGAATCCATGTCAGAATCACACTAGTTAATGGCTAAGGCTGGATTTGAACTCAGGTCTTCCAGCCTCCAGGACCAGCTCCCTCTCCGTTTTGCCACCTAGCTGCCACCATATTGTTTGATATAAACAATATGATGATAAATCCAACAGATTGATTATGAAAAATCTAAAGAAGGAGAGGCTTTCAGATGGTGGCTTAGAGAGGACTTGGTGTGGTGGAAAGAGCACTGGCTCTGGAATCACAGGTCTGGGTTCAAATCCCATCTCTAATACCACTTGTGTGATCTGGGGCAGGTCACGGCATGGGTGTAGTGGCTACAGTGTTTGACTCAGTGAATTTGGATCTTGTCTCAGATACTAGCTTTGTGATACTGGGGTAATCTCTCAGGGTCACTTCAGGTTTCTCCTCTTAAAAAGACTAGAAAGAAGGTTGTCGCTCCCCTTAAAATGTAAGCTCCTTGAGGGCAGAAACCTGTATAGCTTTTGTCTTTGTGTTCTCAGCACTTAAATAGTAGGTTTTTGTTAATAACTTTAATCTTAATTAAGATATTTATTAATAATTTAATAATAATCTTTTATTTTCAAGTCGGCTTGCCAAGGTGATGCCTTAATTTTTTTTATTTTTATCACCCTAATGGGCTGGGGTTTGTCAGCTTCCTTTAAGGCAATCTCTTCAAAACTGAATCGTCCAGTTCTGGCGTTTGAGGCATCAGTATTGAGCTCACAGCCAGTTTTGCTGTCTTGCTCCAGGGCTTGTGACTGAAAGGAAAATCCCTGTAGCTAAGGAGGCGTCTGCAATTAGATAGGGGTGGAGGGTGGAGGGCAGGAGCGTGCCAGGGCTTTCCTTATGTAAGGCACCACCTGGTGTCAGAACTGCCTTCACAGTCATCTCCTTGTGATCCCAGAACCAGGGGGATGAGCTCCTTTTTAATTTCTCTGAGCATTTCCTGGGATAAAAGCTAAGAGAAAGAGGACCTTGGTGCAGGGAAGCTGTTTCCTGCAGACTAAAGGATTCTTTAACACTTTTTTCCCTTAAAAATTAAACAAACTTCTTGTATCCATGGAGTCAAAGGCCATTGGCCAGTCTATCAATACTGCAATCCTTGTTTGGCAGAGCCTAGCAATGTCTGGAAGACTTCCTCTAAATTAGATTACCAGCAGGGCTATAGCAAGAATTTTGTACCACCCCACTTTCTTTCCACCAATGTTGCTGGCTGACTGAGCTGTCAGTCAGCATCAGGCCAGCCAGTGACTTGCAGAACAACCAATTGGAACGGGGAGCTGGCTGGCCTGATACTGACTGACAGCTCAGCCAGGGATGGAGGACAGTTAGAACACAGGAGAATGCTAGTTGCAAGACTGGGATGGGGGAGTGGAATGGGGGAAGGAACGAGAAAGTGGGAGGAGGGATGTCTTCAAGTATTTAGAAGGCTGTCATATGAAAGAGAATAGATTTCCTCTCCTAGGATTCAGTGCCAGAAGCTAGTTAGCCAGCCTCTTCGTTTTTTGAAGGTTGAAACTGGGGCCTAAAGGGGTTTAGAGCCTACTTCAAGGTCACACAGTGAACAGTGGCAGAGATGAGATTTGAACTCAGAGTTTCTGACTTAAAATTCAGAACTTTTCCCACTTCCACTGATTTTTCTGCTTTGCCTACACAGGGCTGAACAAGAAATAAACGCAAGTTGCTGAGGTCGCATAGGCAGGTTTAAGCTGATGTAAGGACAAACATCCTCACAATTAGAACTGTCTAAAAGTAGCTAGGTGGCTCAGTGGATAGAATACTGGGTCTGGAATCAGGAAGACTCATTTTACTGAAATAAAGTTTGGCTTTAGACACCAATTGTGTGACCCTGGGCAAGTCATATAACCCTGTTGGCCTCAGTTACCTTATTTGCAGAATGAGCTGGAGAAGGAAATGGCAAACCCATTCCAGTATCTTTGCCAAAAAAACCCAAAAAAGGGGTCATAAAGAGTTGGATATGACTGAAAAAGACTGAACAACAACAGCAACAAAGGTGGATGGGCAATCTTGCGAGGTAAAGTCTTCCATGTCCTTCAGAGTATTCAGATAGAAGCTGGTTTGTTGTAGGAAGGATACTTTCTCAGCTATGGTTTGGACTTGGTGATCTCTGGACTTTGGCTGTAGGATGCTGATTCTTCAGAGGATCATAGCTTTAGAGGTAAAAGGGACCTTAGAGGCCACCAAGTCCAACCCCCTCATTTTACAGATGTGGGACAGATTGGTCCAGGGTTACACAGATAGTTAAGTATCTGAGGTGGTTCTTGAACCTAGGTCTTAAGGATTCCAAGTTCAGTATCCTTTCTCATTTCCCCTTCATGGCTGAACAAAAGATGGCTGTATCACTGTCTTACAGTGCAAACTCTGAAAAGAACAACAGACATCATGAAATCCTCTTAGTGTCTCCCTCATTGCTCAAGTAATTAGGATAAGACAGGAGTGTGCTGGAGTTGGCTTGTTTCTTTGCAACTTCTCCCCCATGACTCCTGGTTCTGTCCTTCTAGATCAAGCAGACCAGGTCTAATTCTTTCTTCAGGTGACATCCCTTCAAACACCCAAAGACATTTACCATGTTCTCATTGTTGTCTTTCCTTCAAGCTAAATGTTCTCAGTTCATTCAAGTGATCTTTATGGACATGGATCCTTCAACATCCTGGTTGACCTTCTGTGTTCTCCTCTCCTTGTTAATGTCCATCATGAAATGTGGCACCTGTTCTATCTGTGGTCTTCCCAGGGCACAATTCAGCAGAATTTGGAATGTAATCTAGGATTGTATGCCTCGCAATGTATGTGCCCCTCTTTATTCAATCTCTACTTAGGGGCTTTTTTTTGGCTGCCAAAAGGGGAAGAGAATAAGCATTTATATAATTCCTACTATGTGCCAGGCTTTACAAAGATTGGTAATAGTAGTGGTGGTGGTGGGGTGGTAGGGGAGAAAAAGAAGAAATAAACTCCCAAATTACATGATAATTTTATTACAGGGTCTCTTCCACATCATAGGGACTGGTGTACAGTGCCCCTTCCCCCCCAATCTGGAAAATCTGTGTAAAATTTTTTGACCCCCTCTTCATACCACAGAATAAGTCTTAATTTTTTCTTTTTCTTTGATGAGGTGTTTAAAATACCTTATTGTAAAATTTGGGTTAAGCATTTGGCCACAGGCTCTGTGTCCTCTGTTGGCCTTTATGTGTTGTCTATGGCTTCCACAAAACTACCCCCCCCTCAAATTCCTGTTTAATTTCTTATGCTGACCTGTAATGTATCGATTTTGTGATGTGGAAGGAATAACTGTATATATTTTTAAAGGAAATAGAAGGTTGTACATAATAGATTTGTAGTTTCATGTACAATTATCTTCCCCTCCCCTCCATTCTACTATGTTATAGAAATGCTTGTTTTATTTCTCAAGTTCAGAATAAAATAACTAAAATTTAAAAAATACAATTATTATCTTGATCCTCAGAACAACCTTGAAATATAGATGTTGTTGTTATTCAGTCATTTCAGTCATATTCAACTCTTCATGACCCCATTTGGGGTTTTCTTGGCAAAAACGCTGGAATAGTTTGCCATTTCCTTCTCCAGCTCATTTTATAGATGAAGTAACTGAGGTTACAGGGTTAAGTGACTTGCCCAGGGTCACATAGCTAGTAAGTGTCTGAGGCCAAATTTTAACTCATGTCTTCCTGACTTCAGGTCCCAAACTCTATCCACTGTACCACTTAGCTGCCTTAAAGCAGCTAAATGCCATAGTGTGCAGCTGATTCACATTAAGCTTGCAGAGCACAAAAATTTTAGTCAATGTCTTATCTCATGTTACCTTCATGGCTGAAGAAAAGACAATTGGATCACAGTCTTACAATGCAAACTCTGAAAAGAACAACAGTCTAACTGTGCCTCCTCTGTTCTATTCTTGTGAAGTTCATTTGTTTGCCCTTGAGTGTATTATAAATATGTAAATTTATCTCCAATATAACCTTATAATATACTGTATTACATATAACTCAAGTTTCAGTCTATTACATTTCAGTAAAATAGACCTTAGGTGGCACAACAGATAGAACACTGAACCTGGAATCAGGAAAGTCTGAGTTCAGATCCATCCTCAGACACCTATTAGCTGTGTGACTCTGGGCAAATCACTTCACCTCTGGCTGTCTTTTTCCTCAGCTGTAAAATGGAAATGATGATAACCTTTCAGGGTTCTTGTGAGGCTCAAATGAGATGCTATTTGCAAAACCTTAGAGTGCTGTATTTGGATGCTTGGCTTATCTGCCTTATTCTGTGATTTGTGATTTGTAAAATGGATAGACGAGCTAAACATTCTGACTTCATTACAATCAGAATTTTCTTTAATCCTCATTTTAAGAACATATATTTAGAGGTGCAAGGGACCTTAGAGGCCATTTGATATATCCTCCTTCCATAAGGCCTTCCCCCAATTCCCGCTCCACCACATTTTACAGATGAGGAAAAATGTAGGGCCAAAGAGATTAAATGACTTCACCACAGTAATACGCTTAGTAAATGGCACTAAGGACTTGAACTTAGACCCTTTCATTTCAAATCAATTGTCCTTTCCCCTGAAACATCTTGACTGCTTTGGAATTGCTTAAATGTTTTATTTAGGTTTCTTCTGATAGTTTAGATTAGAGCCAAGAACCTTGTTAGAAAATGTTAAGGAGAAACGAACTGAGACCAGGCTAGGGAAATTCAGTTATCAGGTTAAAAAGGCTACAGCTGCCCATCCATGGGCATAGATGAATAGACTTGATAGCTATTTGACCTTGACCTTGATGAACTCAAACTCTGAGATTTGGTTTCCTCATTTATCAAATGGGAATATGAATACATAATAACTTCATGAAGTTGCTGTGAAGAAACTGCTTTGGAAACCTTTAGATGCTAATGGTAGTCATGGGGGAGGGAGGTGAAGGAGAGGAAGAAGAGAGGGAAAAAATAAATTTACATAATAACTTTATTATATATTTAAAAGGAACAGCAAGTTGTACATTATAGAGTTACAGTTTCATATGCAATCTTTTTTATTATACTATGTTATGGAAATGCTTGTTTTATTCATAAATTTTAAAAACAAATAAATACAATTTAAAAAGATGTTATTTCTTAATGACTTATAATAATAATAATAATGATAAAGTGATATTATTTGAGAGAGAGGCCCTCCTATCCTAAAAAGTGTTTTCCCTATAGATGCTTGAAATTCTACTATTAACAATTTGTTTCTTTGTCTTAAGTATTTCTCTCTCTCCCTCTCCCTCTCTCTCTCTCTCTCTCTCTCTCTCTCTCTCTCTCTTTCTCAATGCATATATATATATATTATATATATATATATATGGGTAGGGTCATAAATTAAAAATCCTTTTAAGATTAGTGTGAATGAGTTAATGAGATTCCCTCTTATAAACTAGGAAAGACAGAGGGCAATCATGACTTCATTAGGTAATTTGAAGGGTAGATGAAAAGGACCAAGAAAGGCAGTGAGAATGTGTGTGTGTGTGTGTGTGTGTGTGTGTGTGTGTGTGTGTGTGTGTGTGTGTGTGTTGGGGTTCAAATCCTGTTTCTCCTACTTAATAGCTGTGAATATAGACAAGTTGGTTCACCCCTCTGGGCTTCAATTTCCTCATCTTTTAAATAAGAGGTTAGCCTAAATGACTTTAGATGCCCCTTTTAGCTTTAAATCCTATGACTACTTCCTACTTTGGCCAATAGCTATTTCTGGCCAATAGCTAGGCAAAGTTATTGGGGAATAGGACATGGAAAGGAAAGGGAAAGGAAAGGAAGAGAAGTCTCTTCTTTAAAAGAAGAGACTCAGAAAGTGGATCATGAAAGGACCTATGGAGGCCTGCCATGATGCAAGCCTTGATGTTGGTAGTGTTAATAATGGATCTGGTTAAACCAAATAGAAGACTCCATTCTGAGCTATAGGGAAAATAGGAGAGATGAACCAGAGGGGCACCTCTTGTTCTGGTAAGTGAATTAATTGCTTTTCAGAGAGAAATCCATTAGCCAAAAGAGGCCAGAGAACAGGTTTGGCTAGAGAGGAGTGCCTGGCTGATTGCCTTAGAAGCCAGTAAGAGCCAGGAGGCAACTCACTGACAACAAAGCTTAGCCAGTAGCCAAAGGAATGAGTGGACTTCAGCCTATTATAAGGAAAAGGCAGGAACACAGAGCCAAGACAATATAGCTTGTGGCCATCAGCCATAGGAGAAGGGAGCCATCAGGAGTAGGAGCCAGCTGGGTCTTTTCAGAAGTGAACAAAATTTGGCTCTCCCAGGAGAAGCCAAAATTCAGCCAGGAATTTGAGCCCAGAGCTAGTGCCAATAAATGGGCCTCATCTGTACCAGCCAGGAATGTTCCTATCATCTTTTTTGGTTAAGCGGATTGTGAATTGCCCACTATAAATCATTTCTTCTGACACTTAGGGGGCATTATAACTTTTTGGTTAGCCAAGTAAATGCAATCTGTCCTGTTTGCAGATGGTGACTGGGTGAGGTTAGATTGGTTTAAGAGGGGTTTGGGGAATGAGCCAACATATAGAAAGCTCTTTGTAAACTTTAAAGTCTTTACAAATAGAGTTAGTATCATTACAAACTTCAGTTAAATGGAATGATACAACAAATATTTATTGGGCAAGCTAGGTAATAGGGATGGAGGGAAATACAAATAAAGCAGAGTGTGTGACCTCAAGGAACTCACAGTCAGGTAGGGTGATAGAGACAAAGAGAAATTATTATAATACGTAATATTATATGATGTGTGCCTAGAGGTACAAAACAAGGTCCAAGCATGAACGTTATAGGAGTGGGGGATGTGTCAGGAAACGCTTCATGAAAGAGGTGGCATTTGACTTGAGCTTTAAAGGATGGGTGTGGATTATAGAGTAGAAGAAGGGGACATAGGGACTGGAGCAACAAAGAGCACTGAAATGAGAGGCAGAAAATCTGGGTTTGCACTTGGCATTGTTATATATAAGGTCACCACTGTTGCTTTGGGTGGGTAGTTTAACTTCTCTGGAACTCATTTTCCTCCTTTAAAATGAGGGAGTTGGGCTACATATTACTACTGCTATTGCTGCTGCTACTGTTGCTACTGTTGCTACTATCACTACTACTACTACTACTACTACTACTACTACTACTACTACTACCACCACCACCACTATTACTACTACTATTACTACCACTACCGTGACCACTACTACTACCACCATTATTACCACTTCTACCACTATCACTATGATAACCACTACCACCATGACTACAACTACTACCATCATTATGACTACTACTACTTCAACTACAACTACCATCTTGACTACTACTACTACTACTACTACTACTACTACTACTACTACTACTACTATTACCACTACTACTACCTAGACTACCACCACCACCACCACCATCATAGGACTACAACTATGACTATGACTCCCACCACCACCAATACTACCACTATGACTAGTACCACCACTACTTACTGCCACCATTACTAGCGCTATCAATAATGAAGTGACATTTACATAATGCTTTCAAGATTGCAAAGCTTTTTACAAAGATTCATTCAAGTCTCATCTCAACTCTGTGATGTAGGTGCCAGTAGGTAGCACTTTTTTATCCTCATTTCATAGATGAGGAAGCTGAAGCTCAGATAAATTAAGGTCACGCAGCTAATAAGCTGTCCCTTCCCAGTGGAAAGATATGAACCCAGGACTTCCTAACTCTTAAGGTCCTCCTACCATTAGATAGTCCAGACATAGGGAATGATGTCAGTGTAGAGGTTCTAATTAAGGGAAGACATTAGGAGAAACGGATTCTAGCCTTGGATGTGCCACTAATGAGCTGTGTAGACCCAGGTAATTAGCCTAAGTGCTGTATGCTTTATGGGACATAAAGTTATTGGGGAATAGGACATGGAATGGGACTCTGGCTCCATTTTCTCATGATGTTACCTCTCCTTAAATCTCTCAGGTGACCTGACTGGGATTGTGAGGATCTCTTTCCTTTGCCATCTCCTGGAGCCCCCATCCATGATTTCTTATTTTTAAGGGGCTGGTGACTACACCTTCAGTTCCATTTAATATTCAATTAATTTTTAAAAGGATATTTACTTCAAGGATGAATAAGGATAAACATACAGTCCTTTCTCTTTAACACTTGGGGGGTGTGTGTGTGTGTGTGTGTGTGTGTGTGTGTGTGTGTGTGTGTGTGTGTGAAGCTGGAGTTTAGGCTCAACATTTCACTCAATTAGCATTTGTTCCATTAGGTTCCCATCTCGTATTTGGCAGGATGAGCCTGCATTTTGCCTATTGTTCCAGTGGGTTCCTGAACATATTATCCCCAAAGTCACTCATGCCTGTGGGCATGTGTTGTCTGACAAGCTGGGAGGTTCTATCGTCTTCAACAGACATCATTGAATTGCCCACAAACCTAAATTTTTGAAAGAGGGGTTTCTGAAGAACCCTCTGCACCTTTCAGACTCACAAGTAGCCTCTGTTCCTTTCAGTGTTCAACAAGTTCCCCCAATAATGTCAAGGTTAAAACAAGGCAAGTGAAGATAGATATGGAGGCGATCAAAGAACTTCCTCTTTAACCTGTGGTTAGCAGAACAGAACCAGTCATGCAGTGTCTATATGCTGTCTCTCCAAGGTACTCCTCTTACACATCATCACAATTCTTCTGAAAGCAGAAACCTTGTGCTTTCTTGTGGAGTCAACATTTTCCTCCATGTGCAGATGCCATCAGAGGCACGATGGGCATCATTACTCTTACTATCCTTTCCTGCACAATACTTTCCCTTCCAAGGGCTACCCTAGGTGTTTTGTACAATGCTTCATACATAATAAGGGACATGGTAATATAATTAACCCTTTTCTTCCTCCACAGAAATGGGGAGACTTTAAGGAGGTATAAAGCTGAGCATCTTTATGGGACTTAGTGAGCTTACGCTCTTTAAATAGCTATATAGTTTATCTTCCTATGTGTTTGGGCTGGCTCTGGGAAGAAGTTCCTACCCCATTTACCACATAGCTATCATAGACTTAGAAGCAGATTGTTTTTGGCTGGGAGAGAAAGGTGATAAACTTTATGGTATTTTATAATTTCATTCCTCTGAGCCGTGGTTTGCTCATCTATAATATGGGTGTTAGTGCTTCTACTACCCACCTTGCAGCCTTAATTTGGAGAGGGTGCTTTGTCAAACTTGATGTCTTGATGCAGATATGAGTTATTTTTATCAGTGTATGAGGGTGTAACTTTCTGGGGCCATTCTTTTAAATCTCTTAACAATTAATGGGCCTGCTTCGTGGTGGCAAAGAACTAGAAACTGAGGGTTGCCTGTCAACTCTGATATGGCTGAATGAGTTGTAGTATGTTCATGGGATGGAATATTAATTGTACTGTAAGAAATGATGAAGAGGAGGCTTTCGGAAAGCCTGGGAAGACCTTGATGAACTGATGCAAAGTGAAATAAGCAGAATCAATAAAACAATTTACCTGCAATAGCCATGTTGTAGAGACATTTTGTGGACATAGTTGGAACACACAGTGTGCCCATTTGTTATACATCATTGTCACTACATGAAAAACTTCTTTCCTTTTCTGGACATACACTGCTCTAAAATAAACTTTTATGCCAGAGAGGAGTTGTGCTATAGTGGACAGAGAGTTAATTTGGAAGCCTGGAAGACACGGGTTCAAGTCCTGCTGCTTCTACATATTAGCTATGTGAAGTTAGACAAGACATTGAATTTCTCAATAATTTATGCAAAACTCTAAGACTTTAAGTAACAGAGAAGGTGCAGACCTGCACTGGTAAAGGGAGATTCCGTATTGGGGGTTCCTTTTATTCAATGAAGTCACAAGTCCAGTTCTCTATTTTCTGTCTTTTATGCTTCATCTGCCATAATTCTTCATTGGTTATATTTTCATTGGTGTACTTTCATCCACCTATGTCACTCCTTTGCTCTTTGTGTGACTTGACATTTTAATTCCTCAGAAATTAACATTCCATGATTCCTAGGTATCTAGCATTACTGAAAAACTATTGATAAAAAGTTAGGCTTCTGTTTCAGGAAGAAACTTGGGGATACTGAAAGGATTTCACTATTTCTCAAATGCAATTCAGCCTGTTCTCTACCTCCAATTCCATTCTGGACCCTGCCAGTGGACATGGCAAGACATGCCCAAAAGTCATATGGATGAGAATGTATAGCTGAGTTGTTCTTGCATCTCTGGAGGAAATGTATGCATTGAACAGATCATAGATCTCATTCTCATAGCTAGCTGAGAACATTCCCTACTGGAATGAGACATTGGCAGTTATATGTTCAGGGCATCATAGTTCTACAGCTGGATAGGATCTCAGAGGCTATCTAGTCCCACCCTCTCATTTTGAAGACAAGAAAAGTGAGGTCCCATAGATAGTAAGCATCAGAAGGGAGATTTGAACCCAACTTGCTAGACTATAGAGTCAATATTCTTTCCAGTGTACCATCTTGCCTTCCCATGCAGGGAAGGGTGGAAAGAGCTGTCTGGAGTTGGTGTACCATTTGAGGAGGGCAAGCCTGAGCTGGGTAATAAAAATGGGAGTTCTGTGCAGCATGATTTCACTGTCTAGGGAACAGGGAAGGATCTAGAGCAGAGTTAAAAGGAGATATGAAAGTGCCTTGAAGATAAACTATTTCACAAATTTACCTAGGGCTACCCTGGGCATATAGGAGGCAAAAATTATTTGGTCAATGATCCCCTTTGGGTGGATTTCTGTTGAGGTTTTGCTTAAGCCCAAGTGGCTTCATGTGGCATATGGTTGGATAGCTTCCTAGAAATTACTTCTGGGTTCTGCCATGAAGGTTGGCATGTCTTGGTGACTAGCTTCATATCTTGGTTTTGGCTCTTACTAGCTTCCCTTCTCTAGGCCCCAATTTCCTCATAAGGATAATAAAGAGGATTTAACTAAATGATCTCCAAGATTCCATCCAACTGTAAATCTATGATATGATCTTAGGACTTTGATACTTTTAGAACTGGAAACTATTGGTTGGAAAATTCCTAAAATATAAGACAGTCATTAATTCAGCTCCCCAAAGTTTAGACTTGGGGATTAAATTAAAGATATAGAGCTAGAAAAATCTTTAAAAAGTCATTTAGTCCTCCCCCTCATTTTATAAATGGGGAAACTGAGGCAAAGAGAAGTCATAGAATCATAGAACTGTAAGGGATATTAGAGGTCATTAAATTTACCCCTTTTGTTTTTCAGATAAGGAAACTGAGGCCCTCAGAGACTTGCCCATAGTCATGAGGCTAGTTTTTAAAGTAGGGTTTGAACTGAGGTTCTTCTAAGTCCAAATTCATGGCTTTTTTCCTTTCCTTACATGACCTCCAGGGGATGGTTCAGTTGACTTTTGTACTTTCTATGAATGCTAAGCAAATTCATACACTTCAGGGGGTGGGAGTTCCATTTAAAAGAACCAGCTGCTTTAAAGCACTTAGCAGAAACAATTTGCATACCATTAATGTATTCCCCCCCTGCTTCCTTCCAACTGGGCTTATCCTTATGGCTTTGAACTCCCACCATCACCTCATCTCCCTTTGAGAGTTGTCAATCCATTTTCCTACCTTTGATTGTTACCCACAACTCCCAAATTTGTACCCAGAGAGAGCTCTGTGCTTTCACCAAAGCCTTGTCTGGTAATTCTAGTAGCAACACTGCATATTTCCACTCGGATGCTCCATCTCCACCACCAACTCAGAATATTAGAGAGGAGATTCGCCAATCTAATCCAATCAAATCCATTGACATTTATTCAGAACCTACTGTTTGCAAGGCACCAACTGAACAACCACTCGGGACCTTGAGGAGTTAATGTTTTATTGGGGAGTTATAACATGTGTATTCAGCTCAGCTGCCCAGTTAGATTTTAAGCTCCTTGAGGACAGAGGTCAAGTGGAAGACATCATTTGCTATTTCTTACTACACTCGCCACAGTGTAGCACATAGTACGAACTTAAAAGGACTTTTTTAAAATTGGAAAATGACAAGATCTAAATTGGGCAGAGGGCAAATAAGAATGTTACTAATATCTGGAGATACAGACCACAACAGTCAAATAGGCATCAGGATTATAAAAATGTTGAGAGACCATCTATTCTAACCTGGAAAAATGATTCTGTCAAAAATATCCCTATGATGTTTAAAAAAATTGAAAGACATAGTTTTGGGGTAATTTATCATTTTTATTAATAATGCTAGCATTTTATTAATAAAGAGGTTAGTGGCATTCTTAAGTGCTAAAGACTTCTCATGGTGGTGGGCTCACAGTTTATATGCCCTTGGAAGAGTGGGTGTTCCTGATGAACTCTAATTAGTTAACAGTTAATGAGAAAATTAATATTATAATGAAGTGTGGGCTCATATTAATGAGGGTCTTGGGGGAATATGTGTATCACCCAAGTCTTGGTCAAAGAGTCTTATCAATTTCCATATCATCTGTCTAACAAAAGGGAGAATTCACATTTGCCTAGACCTGTCTGAATAAACACAATCAGCAGGAATCCACCCATTCATCTAAACTTAGAATTTCTTTTATTGTCTTTGATTGGCTCTTCGATGTCCTAGCTAGGAAAGTCTTGGAGAAAGATTTCCCACACTGGTTGATTTCTGGATGAGAAAATAGAAAAGGGGAGAAATCTTAGTCCTAATTCAATAATTAGTTATGAATATAAGAGGGAAATAATTATTTCTCTCAACCCCTGACAAACAGAGCATCCAGCCTTTGCCTCAAGACCTTGAGCAAGGGGAAGCCCATTACTTCCTGAAGCAGCCATTTCCACTTTAGGATAACTAATTGTTAAGCTTTTCCCAACCTGAAGTCTAAATTGAACTCTTTGTAAATTCATCCCATTATGCCTATCTCTAATCTCTGGGACCAAGCCAAACCACACCATCTCTCATGCATGGTGGCCAATCGACTTTTAATTTCACCCTTCCCCCAAGTCTTCTCTTCTAAAGGCCAAACATTTCTGTTTTTCTACAGAATGGATGTAAGGCTGTCACCATTCTAGTTGCCCTTGTCTGGACTCTGTCTTGCTTACTATTGTCCTTCCCAAAATATGGGTTGCAGAACTGAACACAGTAATCTAGATGGGCTCTGAACAGGGCAGAGTATAAAAGGGCTAACACTTGCCTCATCCTAGACTCTGCTTCTGTTGAGATAATAAAAACTCATATTAACCTTGTGGGCTGCTGTATCACACTTATATACAGCTTTTGATCCACGAAAACCCCCAAATTGTCTTCAGATTTCCCACCTTATAGAATAAATGCATTCCAACTGAGTTGACTCTAAAGTAAAATGTAAAGCAAACGTCATCTTCTCATTGATTTTCACTGTAAAATAAATCCTGTTCTCAGGGATAAAAATATTCTCTAATAAAACTGAGTTGAAAAGACCATCTTTATCAATAAACATTTACTAAGTGCCTACTATGTGCCAGCCACTGTAATTAAGTGCTAGGAGGCAAAAGACAAAAATAAAATAAAACTTTTAGCAAGGAAGGGATTAATATAATGGCCAGATACACAGAATCTCAGAATTGGATGGGACCTCAAGGTCCATTCAGTCCAGCCAATAGCAAAGCATCTCTATATATGGTTATTATTTATTTATTGGACAAGCTCTAGTGAGAGGGATCTCCTTATGAAGTAGCGCATGCTACTTTTGGACGGCTTTAATTTTTAGGAAATTTTTCCTTACAATGAACTTTTACCCATTGCTCCTAGTTTTACCTTCTGAGACCAAGCAGGATAAACCTTAGTCTCTCTTCCCTGATGTCTACCCTTCCAATCCTTTAAGGTAGTTGTCATGAACCCTGATGGCTTGTTGGCCATTTTACAACACTATTGGGTCTGATGGGAAGTGGAATGATTATTCATCTCTTCATCCCTCCTTCTCAATGTTTTTAGCATGGATCTAAATCTAGAACCTCTTCTCTGTAACTGATTAATCCTTCTACCTGCCCTGGAAAGGACGTAAAGGATAAGAACTTTCCATCCTTTGCTTCCATCCTATGCTTTCATTTGTTGTGCTATTATTGTTACTTAAATCAAAGTCAAATAATCACTCAAATCAAAATCAACTGAAAGTCACATCATCATTTCCCTGATGCCGTTGTCCTATTTGAAAACAGAGGACGAACACAATTATTACTTCTATCTTTTTGTTAGACTCCATGTGGTTAGGGACCTTCTTTTAGATAAGCATTGCACCTTCCCCAATGCTTAATACAGTGTTCTGTAGTACAGTGGATATTCAGTCCATTGCTGTTGAATTCAATTGGATCAACTAGAGTTTGTGAATGTGGGGCAACTAGATGGTACCAGTGGATAGAATGCTGAGCTCAGAATCAGGAAGACCCGAGTTCAAATTTGGCCTCAGACCCTTGGCAAAGCAGTTAATCTCTCTGTGTCTTAGTTTTATTACCTGCAATATTGGTAAAATAACAGCATCTACATTCAGGGGTTATTATTAAAATCAAACAGATAATATTTATCAAGTGCTTAGCACAGTGACTGGCACATTGTTGTTCAGTAATTCCAGTTGTTTCTGACTCCTTGTGACCCCATTTGGGGTTTTCGCAGCAAAGATACTGGAATGGTTTGCCATTTCCTTTTTCAGTTCATTTTACAGATGAGGAAACTGAGGAAAAAGGTTAAGTGCCTTGCTCATCACACAGCGTCTGAGACCCGATTTGAACTGGAGTATGCCCTACTTCAGGCCCAGCGCTCTATCCACTGTGCTATTGAGCTGGCTGGACTGCTGCACACAGTAGGTGCGTTATAAATGCTTGTTCCTTCCCCCCTTTCCCCTTTAACTGCACACGATACTCCAGAAGTGGTCTGGTGAGGGAAGAAGACAGCAGGATTATCGTCTCCCTGCGCTTGGTGCATCATTATTAGCTTTAGGAATTAGGCTGCTGTCTCACTTTGCTGATTCACATTATGCTTACAAAACCCCTGTGTCTATACTGTGAATCATAGTTATGGGTGTTTACATTTTCTTCCTCCACTGCTCTGTTAGGAAGGACTGTGTGTAATCTAAACTTTGCAACCTTTTTGCTATTAAATAATTCAATGATCTGTAAGGTTTCTTTCAACCTTAGAAGTCTGTCTTTGGAAGTAGTGGGTTCAAACAGGAGTGGCTAAGTATTACAGCGGATAAAGTGCTGGCCCTGGAGTCAAGAAGACCTAAATTCAACCCTGGCTTCAGAAATGTACTGGCTGTGTGACCTTGGGCAAATCACTTAATCTCTGCTTCGGTTTCCTCAACTGTCAAATGGGATAATAACACCACCTACCTCTCAGAGTTGTTATGAGGATCAGATGAAAGAACATGAGCATTAGCACAGTATTTGGCACATAGCAGTCCCTATATAGATTAGCTTTTATGAGTAGTATTGTTTCTTCTACTACTACTACTACTACTTCTACTACTACTACTACTACTACTACTACTACTTCTACTACTACTGCTACTACTACTACTGCTACTACTACTACTACTACT
>CM053594.1:83956508-83982371 GCA_028646575.1 Pseudocheirus occidentalis
GCAGCCCAGTGGGGGCCACTGCGGCTCTCAGCCGTTCCTGCTGCTACAGCCGCCTTCCACTGCTTCCTTGCCCTGGGAGCAGTTTGGCCAGACCCGCTCTTCTCCTCCCCAGTTAGCAAAATCCACCAACCTTTTTCTTAGCCTTTTTTTCTTCTGGCCTGATAGATGTGGTAATTGTGCTTCCAGCGCAGCTGATCTGCTCTCCTATAGATGCGGTTCCCCGCCCGATGCCCCAGGGCTTGACCCGGCTGGGGTTTCGGCTGTGGGTCCCAGACTGCTGCAAAGAGCCCCGCCTGCTGCGCTGCCTGTAGAAACAGATGTGCTTTCTGTCTTTTGGAGAGTTTTGGAGCTTGAAAATCTGTTTAGCGTCCCATTTTATGAGTTTTTTAGCATGTTTGTGTGGGAGCTGTGGTCTTTGCTGCTTCTATGCCGCCATCTTGGCTCCGCCCCCAAATCCTGCTAGTTTTTTAGAATTCCTCCTAGCTTCGAAATTATCTTATGCCTATTTATCAATATATTATATTCCTTTATGACACTCAACACCTCCCCACCCTGAGAATATAAGCTGCTTGATGACAGGAACTATCTTTCATATTGGCTTTATATCCCCAGTCCCTAGGACAATGTGCTACAGCACATAATAGGTGCTTTAAAATTCTTGTTGAACTAACAAATAGGTTGGGAAGCCTTTTTTTTTTGAGAGGGGTAAGAATGGTTGTCCAGACCTCTTTAAATAGCACTAATACACCTCTTTCACTTCTTAGCTTCTTTTAAGAGTCAGTTTACATTCTACCACAAAAGGTATTCCTCATGATCATACCACTGCTAATGCCTTTCCTCTAAGATCACTTCCCATATACATTGTATATCTTTTATATATGTATCTAGTTGTTTGCATGTTGTCACCTTCATTAGACTGTAGGCCCCTTGAGAATAAGGATTTCCTTTTGCCTTTCTTTGTAAACTCAGTAGTTAGCACATTGCCTGGTATATGGTTAGTGCTTAATAAATGCATGTTGACTGACTACTTCTCTACAGATAAAGTAGAATAATTTTTTTAAATTTACCTATTTTAATTCTATTGATTGATTGATTGATCTTTGGAGGGGGGAAGGCAGGGCAATTGGGGTTAAGTGACTTGCCCAAGTTCACACAGCTAGTAAGTGTTAAAAGTATCTGAGGCCAGATTTGAATTGAGGTACCCTTGACTCCAGGGCCAGTGCTCTATTCACTATACCACCTAGGATAATTTTTTAACAGAAAACTTTAAAAGGTCTAGGAATAATAAAGACCATTGGTCCTTTACACCTTAATATGAATTAGCATAATGAGATTGCAAAGACCTTTATGAGAAAGAATAGTCAGTTTCTTGATGGGAAGAGTAATTTTGGAACAGAGGAATCTTGGGTATAGCATTATAGAGGGGATATTGGGCATCCAGAAGGCAGCATTAGGGTACCATACGCAGAGATACCAGGGAGAAGTTTCCAGGAGAAAAGAGGAGGGCACAGAAAAAAGAGCTGACAAGACATCAAATAAAAACTCCTAATTGTTTTGCCCAGAGCCCCTCTTACTTGAATGTTTCCTCTTTCTAACTGTAGTTAGAAAGTAGTCTCTATATGCCACTGTAGTCTAGTATATGCCAAGTTCCATGGTCCCTTGGTAAAATATAAACTCCTTGAGAGTAGGGATGGTCTTATTTTTTGTATCCCTGGCACCTAGCAGTGCCTGGTACATAGTACATGCTTCATTCTTCTTCAGTTCTCTCCAGGCTCCTGTGCTGTCTCCCCAGACTTCTTTCTCTACCATTTCCCAGAAAGTTCTTCACCTAGGAAGATGATACCATTGGAAATGTCACCATTTCCCAGCAACATCCTCACCCTAGAAAATCCATCCATCCCTGGTGCCCTTTCCTCTGACTGTTTAATTTCTCTTGAAGGGACCAGTCCTGTCAGAGAAGAGTCCAATTCATTCATTCATTCATTCATTCATTCATTCATTCATTCATCTCCAAGTCCCACTCTTGACTTTCGCAACTTCTTTCTCCAATATGCCCCAGTGTGGGTACTTTCTTTCTCCCCACCCCAAGTTTTCAGCTTTCTTTGTGTTATCTTCCTTTCATTAGACTATAAGCTCCTTGAAAACAGAGACACTTTTTCTTTCCTTTCCTTTTTTTCTTTTTTGATTCTTTTTCTATTCCCAGAGCTTAGCACAGTGTCTGGCACATTGTTAGTGCTTAATAAATGCATGTTTAGTTTCCTTGACTTGTTGGTTGACTGATTGATTTTAAAGAGCTGAATGAAGATGTGCTGGTAGTCACGACCAGAGCAGTCAAACTTAATTTGGATCTGCTGAGTAAAGCAAAGTCTCTGTCCTAGCTACTGGCTTTAAAAAGGGACTGATACTACTAGAGAGGATGGGGATTTGGGGGATTAGCACATAGTCTGTGTGGTAAATACCATGGAACTGGCTACTAAGAACCCAAGAATGATGCAAGCTTCCTGAATTTTTCTCTGAAATATGTCACTGTTCCTCCATGAAACATAGGTGTATATTTTTAGCTAAAGATGACTGCCGCATTATCAAGAAAAGAATTCTGTGTCAGCAGATAGCCAGAGGGGTCTGACAGCCAGAAGGCATGAGAAGTTTCCAATGCCTCCAGACATGTGGGTAGTTCCTTGTTCCTTTCCAAGTCGGGGTCCCTTCATAGAGAAGGTTGATTCAGCTAATAGTCACTACAGAGTGGAAGGGTCAAAAGTCATTGCAGAAGATCAAGTGAGGAGGAAGTAAAAATATTTTACACAATTTTTTTTTCTTCTAAGGTATTGTAATGAACAGGGATGAAGGGAAGGCTTTATAAAAATTAGTAGACTAGCTAGATTAAAAGAATTAGCTAGAAATTAATAGTAGAATTAGCTAGAAAAAAGCAGGGACAACTAGGTGGCACAGTAGATAGAGCTCTGGGCCTCAAGCCAAGAAGACCAAATTCAAATCTGACCTCAGACACTTACTAACTGTGTGATCTTGGACAAGTCACTTAATCCTGTTTCCCACAAACAACTTGAGTACCTTTGTCAAGAAAACTCCAAATGGGGTCACAAAGAAACCGAAAAAACTCAACAACAGAAATAAGCAAGTAACAAAGGAGAGATTGAACTCCTGAGGAAATAGGAAGGAATGGAATAAAGAGCCCTGGAAGAGTAATTTGGGAGCAGAGGAATCTTGGGTATAGCATTATAGAGGAGATACTGGGCATCCAGAAGGCAGCATTAGGGTACCATACTCAGAGATACCAGTGAGAAGTTTCCAGGAGAAAAGAGAAGGGCACAGAAAAAAGAGCTGACAAGACATCAAATAAAAACTCCCAGTTGTTTTGCCCAGAGCAAAACATTTGTCTTAATGAGGGCCAGAGGCATCACTCTTTCTGTGACAATTCTCCCATTTTATCCCCTTCACTCCACTCACACAGCTACCCATGTTGTACAGGACTCAGCACTATTCTAAGTGAGTCCAGAGGCTACTAGGTAGCACAACAGGTAGAGCACTCAACTTTCAGTTCCAGGGACTTGCCCTGGGTTATACAGCTAATAAATGTCTAAAGTCAGATTTGAACTCAGAAAGATAAGTTTTCCAGATCCCAGACCCAGCACTCTATGCACTACCAGCAATTTCACTCTGACATGCTACTTTACCTGAAAGGCAACAACATAGTAATTATATGCCAATTACACACCAATACCTTACAGTGAAAGCCAGCAACAGGCCACCAGCAAGCCAAGCAGCAGGAAGAGTAGCATCACCAGCAGCAGCACTAGGACCAGCAGCAGCAGCACCGGCAGCAACACTACCACCAGTACCACCAGCAGCACAAGGAGCACCAGCACCAGCAGTACCAACAGCAGCAACACTACCACCAGACTAGCAACAGCAGCACCAGCAGCAGCACCAGGAGCACCAGCACCAGAAGCAGCAGCAACATCAGCAACAGTAGCAGCAGCAACATCAGCAACACTAGCAGCAACAACAACACTACCTTCAGCAGCAGCACCAGCACCACCATTATCAAAATGACTTCCCACAGCAGGGAATTAAGTGCGACCATTAAGAAGGGGCTAGGACTGGAAATGTGTCTTCTTTACTTTGTTCTCCTTCATATGTGAAGATTATACTGACTGAAAAACATCAATAACACATTCCATCTGATGTGATTTTCTAGTAGTGGTGAGAGTTCTGTAGTAGTCAACCCATTCCTTCATGTTGGGCCTTCCTTGTGACCAAAGTTCTGCATTTTACAAGACTAGTCAGGGTCTGTTTCTGACCAATGACTTATTAGGCTTATCAAAGGATTGAATCATGAACCTATTCACATTCTGCACTAGTCAGCTGAGCTACCTGGTTATAAATTCTTTTTCATTCTCACCTTAAGTTTCTTGCTTTTCTGTGGTCATTTGCCCTTAAACCTTTATTGTTTTTTTCCCCTTGTTATTTACCTTTATGATATTTTGTCATTAAAAATAGACACATTTGTGTACCTAACTCTCTTAGACCACAAATTTGGTAGAGATTAAGTACCTAGCCATAGTAATTATTGAGTGAAATATATATTTGTATATTATATATATATTTATATAAATAATGCTCTATAACAACAAAATATATTATCTATATTTCATATAGATTATTAGACTATTTGCTGAATGACTACCTCTGTCTCATTTCTTTTTTTCATTCTTTCTTTTTTCTTAATTGTTGCATATTGCAAATTCTTGGTCTTTGTAACTTTGTTGGACTAGTAATGAGGATCAAACTTCTATCTACTAAGGGGCAGTCTACTCTGCCCCTCTGCAAATTACATCTTTTGTTCCAAGATATATAAGGCAGAAACAAGCAGAACAAGTCTACAGGCCTCCATTTACGCTGTATGAATCTCATATGAACCTATTTATCTGCATATTATCTCTTACCTTAGAAAGTAAATTCCTAGAGTTCAGAAATTCTTTTCCTTTGTATACTTTCTTTGTATACTTAGCACTTAACAAAGTACCTGACATATAAATTAATAAATGCTTGTTGATGGAGTGACTATTTCTTCTTCCACACAATAGCCTTTTAAATACTTGCATTCTCTCTGCTAATATAAGCATTCCTGTTTACTTTAATGAATCTTCAAACAATATGACTTCCATTCCTGGTATGGCGAAGTAAAAAGTGTCTTGGATTTGGCATCAGAGGACACTTATTTGAATCTTGGCTGTGCCATTTACTACCCCATGATCTTGGACCATTTCTCTAGGCCTTAGTTTCTTCATTTATTATAAAAAAGAGGAGGTTGTACCAGATCACTTCCATGGTCCCTTTCAGCTTAAAATCTTGTGATCATGCAATCTCCTCAAAGTCTTGTTGTGCTCTTCTGGACAGTCTCTATCTTATCATTGTCTTCCTTAAAATATGGTCCCTATATTAAATATAGAATTCTTTATGTGGTTTGAATAGGGAATAATGAAATAGGAATATTTCTTCCCTACTTCTTGACACTCTGCTCCTCTTGGGGCAACTAGGTGGCACAGCAGATAGATTAGTAGATAGATAGACCATGGAGTCAAGAAGAACTAAGTTCAAATCTGACCTCTGACATTTACTAGCTATGTGACCCTCCTGGACAAGTCACTCAATCCTGTTTCCCTCAGTTTTCTTATCCATAAAATTGAGCTGGAGAAAAAAATGGTAAACACCCCCATTATCTTTGCCAAAGAAACCCCAAATTGGCTCACAAATATTCAGACACAACTAAGCAACAACAACAAATGCTCCTCTTAATGTTCCCTAATATCACACCAACTTATTGGGGGTGCCATATTAAATTGCTGACTTATTCTGTGCTTTCTGTCTATTGAAATATTGGATCTTTTTTTCTCAAGGAAAACCCAAACCAGATGGTTACTAGGAAAGGGGCTGAAGTATTGGTGAAGTTGACTTAGATGAAAGCCTAAAGATGTAGGATCTAGTCAATATCCTAGGCATTAGACTATACATACATATATATATATATATATACACACACACACACACACACACATACACATGCGTGTGTATAATTTTCTATAGGGATCAAGAATGGAGTTGTGATTTCATTACTAAAGAACTCCATGCCAGTGCCAGTTGGCACTTTCTGCTTCAATCAGAATTCATCAGTTCTCTCTCTGGAAGTAGATAACATTTTTCATCTTGAATCCCTTGTTGCTTCCAACTCTGCCACACCTCTCAGATCTATCCCGCCTCTCTATTCTTCTAGTTTTTATTTTATGCAAGCTTGGTTGAGAGATGAGCAATGGCAGTCCTAGTACAAAGAATGTACTACTTTCACCACACATTTGGCAGCCTATACATATATACACACACATATATATACATATATACGTATATACATATATGTGTGTATCTCTTTCAGAGATCTATACTTTCACTGGTGTAGGTACTCCTTCCACTGACACAGATCATAACTTGCTTGGGAGATGATGTTTAAGATTTGTTTGGGCTGAAAACCCCACTCCCCTCTAGCCAGTGAGCCAGGCTTAGTGGTGCAGGTCATCAGATGACAAGGGCACAACCTACCTCTGGTCCCACGTTCAAAGTCTTTCAATCTTTGTAACATCTGCCAGAGAGTCTGCTCCTTTGACTCAAAAGCCAGGAGACTCTTAATTGAAAAAGTTATTTGTAGGTCTTTTCTCACTCTACAAAATGTTGCTTAGCTCTTCCCAATGCCTAGGAGTGGTAGTCTACTAAGTATTTGACAGCTGCAGAATTTACACCTTCTGTCTATTTTAGATGGTTACTGGGAAAGGGACTGACAAAATGGGGTTCAGCTGAACTATGTTATCTTTGTTCTAGATTATCTTCAAACATCAAGTGGAGATTCTCTATAACAGTCTTCCACAGATGTGCATTTTAGCTTGGATGCAACTCTGAATGGCTCATGGGGTCATTTCAGCCAAGGTCTTTGAGAACAACTACTGTTTTTTTTGCAAGATAAAGAATTTTTTTTAAAAAAGACTTGCACAAATTAGTCACAGCTACGCAGATACCCAGCATATCAATATCCTAATTAGGATGTCTCTATCCTCTTGATGTCTAAATTCCCCATGTCTACCAATCACATTGATGGGCTCTGGCCAGAAGAGCCCTACTTGCCATCCTGTCACTGTTGACTTCTTACATAAGAAATCCCAGCTTAAAAAAAAAGTATATACCTTAGTTGTAATGTGTTGCCCACTGCTACCTCCAGAGGTTAGGCTAAGGATACTGTGCTGGACATATTTTTTTGTACTTATGTACTCCTGTGATCTGTATCTCCCTACTACTCATTAAAACACAGATAAATATTAAATATATGTTCTAGTACTGAGTGTAATTGGTATGTTGCTAACTTTGACAGTAAAGTGTTAAAAGCATGATGTTTTCTTTGGTGTTTTGTTGGCTGACATTTTTGGAATGTTTTTGGAGTGTTGTTGGCTTTGACATGCTGGTGGCATGTTGTCCCAACACTCCAACATGCCAATTACATGCCAACACCAATGGCAGAGCCAACAACATGCCAACCACATGTCAATTACATACCAGCACTTTAGGTGAACCCGGCAACACTCCAAATATGCCAGTAACATGATAATGCTTTACCATGAAAGCCTCAACATGCCAGCTACCTTCTAACAGCAGCCTAACACTTTGCTATGAAAACCACAACACAATAATTACACCTTAACTAACAACAAACTAATACTCGATGCAAAAACAATAACACACCAACTACAGCTAATTATATGTTAATGCTTTAACATAAAAACCACATTGTGCCAACTACACACCAATTACATGCTAACACTTAAATGCAAAAACTGCAACACACCAACAACACATTAACACTTTGCCCCCAAAAGCCACAATATGCCATGTATAGCTAATACTTTGACATGAAACCCCATGCCAATTATACGCCAGCAACATGCCAACCACAGGCCAACAACACAATAATATTTTGCCAGTTAAACCACAACACCAATTATACAACTACATGACAGCTACATGCTAACACTATGTAATGAAACAGCTACATGCAGAGCACATACCAATTACATATCAAAACCACACCAGCACTTTGCCATCAAAGCGAGCGACACACCAATACATGCCAACTACATGCTAACACTTTTATATCTTACAAGAAAGAAGCCTTTGCTCTAAGAGACCTTTGAGAGAAGAGGAGTCCTTTAACATGGGCAGGCCCAACTAGCCCCTACCTGATCACTTAATTCTTCACTGATTCACTAATTCACTAATTCAACAGCTACTCTTGAAGCTTAGGACCTGAAACTTAGGGGCCTATAGTGATAGGGAGCTTACATTCTTCTAGGGGGTTCAATTCATTCACGTGTAATTCTACACGTATACCGTGTGTAGAAAATAAATACACATAAATTGGGGTATGTAAGGAATACAGTAATGTCATTGCTTTGGCTAGAAGACCAGAGGAAGCCTCAGTAAAGCTAGCTTTTGAGCCCTATGTTTCCTTATGCACAACTACTGATATCTGAACACCTGCTTGAATCTGTGTTGACAGGGAGACAGGGCCGCTGACGACTCGGGAAAATGCAGAAAGAGCGTGATAAAAGATCTCGATATAGATGGCACTTGAGCGGATCTTTTAAAGAACTAAGTGATGACCATGAAGTATTAATTCAAAAATTCCTGAATCTAATTTTAAAAAGTTCTTGAAACATAAATTTCTTTTTTAAACTTTTATTTATTTTTAATTTGCATAATTCATTTCCATGAGATTTTGATTTACAAATTTTCTCCCCATATTTCTCCTACCCATCACCCCAAAACAGCAATCCCACTGTATCCTCCCTCCCCTACTCAACTCTCTTCTATATCTTTCCCTATCACCCCTCTTTTCCAGTAGGGCAAGATGGATCTCCCTATACCAGCACCTGTATATTTTCCTCCTTCCTATTCCACCACCCCCCATTTGTTCTATTCTCCACTTTGTCCCTGTCCCTTTACAAAAGTGTATGTTTCTCAAGGAATAGTTTCCCTGTCAGATTTATGGAATAGGGAAGACTTTATGACCAAAGAAAAGCTGGAGAGCATTGTAAAATGCAAAATGGATAAACATGATTACAATAAATTGAAAAGCTTCTGTACAAACAAAGCCAATGTAACCAAGATTAAGAGGGAAGTCAGAAACTGGGAAAGAATATTTGCAACCAGTGTCTCTGAAAAAGGCTTCATTTCTAAAATATACAGGGAATTAAATAAAATCTATAAGAATACAAGTCATTCCCCAATTTATAAATGGACAAAGGATATGAACAGGCAATTTTCAGAGTTAGAAATTAAAGATATCTATAAGCATATGAAAAAATGCTCTAAATCACTATTGATTTGAGAAATGCAAATCAAAACAACTTTGAGGTACCACATCTCACTAGAAAGATTGACTAATATGACAAAACAGGAAAATGACAAGTGCTGGAGAGGATGTGGAAAAATTGGAACTCTAATGCATTGTTGGTGGAGCCGTGAACTGATACAACCATTCTGGAGAGCAATCTCGAACTATGCCCAAAGGGCTATAAATAATTGCATACTCTTTGACCAAGTAATACCACTTCTAGGGTTGTATCCCAAAGAAATCACAGAAGTGGGAGGAAGACTTATATGTACAAAAATTTTTATTGCAGCTTTCTTTGTGGTGGCAAAAAACTGGAAATTAAGGCGATGCCCACCAATTGGGGAATGGCTGAACAAGTTGTGGTATATGAATGTAATGGAATACTATTGTGCTACAAGAAATGGGGAGGAGATGGTCTTTACATTCACCTGGAGAGACTTATACAAACTTATGCTAAGTGAGAAGAGCAGACATTATGCTCAATTTTGCTGGGTAGGTGATTCCTTTGATCTCCAGAATATCATATTCCAGGCCCTTTGATCCCTTAATGTAGAAACTGCTAGATCCTGGGTTATCCTGATTGTGTTTCCACAGTATTCAAATTGTTTTTTCTTGGCAGCTTCTAATATTTTCTCCTTGACCTGGGAATTCCAGAACCTGGCTATAACATGTCTACAAGTTTTCTTTTGGGGATCTTTTTCAAGAGGTGATGCATGAATTCTTTCAAGTTCTATTTTGCCCTCTGGTTCTAAAATATCGAGGCAATTTTCCTTGAGAATTTCTTGAAGGATGCTTTCTAGGTTCTTTTCTTGATCATGGCTTTCAGGTAGTCCAATAATTTTTAAATTGCCTCTCCTGGATCTATTTTCAAGGTCAGTGGTTTTTTCAAGGAGATATTTCACATTGCCTTCTATTTTTTCATTTGTTTGGATCTGTTAATAGTATCTTGATTTCTCATAAAGTCATTTGCTTCCATTTGCTCCACTCTAATGCTGAAGGAATTATTCTCTTTAGAAAGCTTTTGAGATTCTTTTTCCATCTGACAAATTCAATTTTAAGGCATTCTTTTCCTTATTGGCTTTTTGGGCCTCTTTTGCCATTTGAATTAATATATTTTTGAGGTGTTGTTGACTCTCTTTTCATGATTTTCTTGCATCATTCTCACTTGTCTTCCCAATTTTTTCTCCTCTTCTCTTATTTGGTTTTCAAAATCCTTCTTAAGCTCCTCTATGGCTTGTAACCAGTCTACATTTTTCTTGGAAGCTTTTGGTGTGGGAGTTCTGACTGTGTTGTCTTCCTCCAATTCCATGCTTTGATCCTTTTTGTCCCCCAAAAAAGTAATCTAAAGTTGCATTGCTGGGTATGTTTTGCTTCCTTTGCCTACTCATATTGCCAGTCAATTACTTGACTTTTGGGCTCAGTAGAACTCTGCTTTGAGAAGAGAGAGCTCTGTCCCAAATTACTGGGGTTTTCACAGCTGCTGTAGTTATTAGAAGGCCAACATTTCTGCACCCCCACCAGCTTTGGCTCACTGAAAATGCACCTCAGGACCATCACCCAAGACCGCAATGCCTATCCAGGCAGCTCAAGGCAAAAGCACTTAGCCTCTGAATGATGGCTTGGCCCCCTGCAATCTGCAGGCTGGAAGCTTCTGAAACAGCCACATGGAGGCAGCCTCCACTTCAGCAGCTTCTAGCCCTGGGGAAGTTGGTCAGACCCTCTCCCCCAAATTCATCCAATTTCCACTGACCTTTCACTTAGTCCTTTTTTCTTATTGGTTGGTAATTCTGGAAAATGCCATAGCCGCTGGTGATTCATGCTCCAGCCATGGCTTGTTCAGGCAGCCCTAGGGCTCTAGCCTCAGGTTCATGCAGTGCTGGTCTGGGCTCCCAGTGTACTGCAATGAACCCCTTCCCCTCTGCCTGCCAGGCTGTCTTCAGCAGGAGCTTTGTTGCTTTTTCATTTTGCAAGTTCTGGAGCTTTAAAATTTATTTAGAGTCATATTTTATAGGTATTTGAGGTAGTTAAGGGGAGAGCTGCAGAGTTTTGCTTCTTCTGTACCACCATCTTGACTCCACCCCCCAAAATATAAATTCCTTTGTCCTAAACCATGAACATTAGAGCAGTGGGGTGAGCAAAGTGTGAACACTTAGTTATTCTCTCTTCCAGGTTCTCTTTCTGTGGGTGTAGAGCAAAGGTTTGAATCAGGTGGCTTCATGTGGTATTTGGAACTTATTCATAGTGTAAAGTACACTGCAATTCAGTGATGAAAAGGGCAGAAAATATTTTGTGTAAAGGAATAGATTTATGTTAATTATTAAGTGGTATAAGATGTTATGAATGTTAAAAATGATTGATAGCTAAAGAGTAGCAAAAGAACCTTGATTTAAAGCACACTACATACGTGTGTATGCGTGCATATACATGTATGAAGAAACTGCTTTCAAATAATATTTGGACAAAAAATATCTGTGGTATATGATATAAAGATTTAAATCCCTTTGTGAATAATGTAAGATGATGGCTCACTTGTGTGGGAACAGTAACATTTTAAGTAGGCAGAGAAAGACCTTTCATTTATCAAAAACTAGATAAATGTATGTATAGGAACACAGTTTCAAGGTAATATATCAGTGATGGATGCTTATGATAAAGCCTTCAGAGCTACAAGCATGATGCCTATCATTTGTTAGTAACTGAGGGGTTTTTAGGGAAAATCTTCAACAACAACAAAAGAAATCATATAAACATTTGGAGACTCAGGTATGGTCTTTTCATTGGAATATTGATTCAATAGGAAAAGGTTGGGGAATTATGAATTTTTAAGTGAAACATGAATCTCTGAGAGTCTGGAGGCTTTCGTTTAATTTATAAGAACTAGAAAGAAGAATTGGTAGGTAGAAAAACATGACTTAGTAGCTTAAGGAGGAGAATTAAAGATAGTGCACCAGGGTGTCAAAGTTGCTCAAGTTCTAGCAGCTAGAGTCTAACAGACAATTCACAGGAGGCGTTGGCTGAGTGATTCTTCATTGCTTGGAGAGAGAATGTATTTCTTTGGCCAAGAGCTTCAGTGACAAGTTTTACCCTTTGATACCACCTCCTCCTTTCTCATTCTAAAGATGAAGGGACTGATGTCCACTACAGTGAGGTGACTCATTCAAGACCACACAAAGAATTAATGGACCAGTCTGGGAAAATCTTTCTTACAATTAGAGATATGCTAAAGTGAAACCTGGGAAAGTAGTAGGTGCCCCCTTCCTAGAGATCTTTTAATCAGATCATATTTGATCATTTGTCAACTATATGGTGTTGATGGAATACTTTATTATTCACTCACAGGTGGGACTAAATGGATGTTGAGGTCATTTAACACTATAATTCTGAGATTTTATGTTCCAAGACTTCGTGCAGAAGAAGATAAACATTAGCTGTCTTGGATCATTGTATTGGTTAGAATAGCTAAGTCTTTATCTTTCCCAGTTGATCATTGTACAATATTGCTGTTACTGTGTACAAACATTCTCCTGGTTCTGCTCACTGGACTTTACATAAGTTCACAGAAGTCTTCGCAGGTTTTTTCTGAAACCATCCTCCTCCTCATCTCTTATAGCAGAATAATATTCCATCAAATTTATGTAGCAATAGATATGATCTCATTTGAGCCTCTAACTGGTATTCTGTCTCCAGGCTTTATCTCCAATCTGTTCTGCATATCAATCCCCTACAGCACAGGTCAGATCAAGTCACTTTCTTCCTCAAAAACTTTCACTGGTTCCCCAATTACCCATGGGATAGATAAAACATAAATTTCTCAACCTAACATTTAAGGCCTCTTTCCCACCAGTCTATCCTCTCTTTCCTAAAACGGTCCTTTTGTGAAATGTAAACCAGAGTATTGTTCTCTAAACTCAGCACTTCACCTCCCACCTTTCTGGATTCACATTTACCACCATACCTCCCCAACCCACCTACTTATTCCTTAGATGCTTAGAATGCATTCTGTCCCCATCTCTTTCTCTCTGAATCCTTGCCTTCCATTTAATCTTAAGTCAGTTGCCCTCCTTCTCCCTTCCTAAGGTCTCCCACCAGAATCCCAGTCCCCCATCATTTGTGTTCTCTCTCCCAAATTTTCTTTGCAAAATATTTTCATATGCTGTTGTTATTATCTCCCCTTTCTTTTCAAAGAGGACCAATGACACCATAGGGTGAGGTCTTGACTTGTGCATGAATTGGATTTTAATGAGGCAGAGTTGCATGAAGTCCTCAGACTCACTCTCTTCCAGAGTCATCAAGACAAATGTCACAGCAACTGGAGATGGCCCGGGATGTAGTAGATGAGCTTAGCATCTTTGACCAAGCTCTAAGTGCTCCACAGCACACACTTCAGCTGCCACCTGTGATTCCAAGAAGCTATTGCACGTA
Source organism: Pseudocheirus occidentalis (assembly GCA_028646575.1). NCBI lineage: Eukaryota > Metazoa > Chordata > Mammalia > Diprotodontia > Pseudocheiridae > Pseudocheirus > Pseudocheirus occidentalis. The sequence continues at coordinate 83,970,382 of CM053594.1, forward strand.
AAGCAGTCACATCCCAGTAAAACCATCTAGGTAGACAGGCTAGACCAGGAAGAAGGCAACCCAGAGACCCCAAACCTGTCAGTGATTTAGAAAAATGTCTACCCCAAGCGTGTGAAAACTTCCTCCAGTGGAATGGGTGAATGAGAACAATTTGTTCCTACTTACATATGTATATCACTGGTGTCAAATTCAAGTAGAAACAGATCCCTATGATCCAGAGATTAATACCATCTATGTTGTATTGGGTAGGTGGGTAAGTTTGATGTCTCCAAAATACATGTTGTATTCCCGTTCCCCCAACCCCAAAAAGAATGTGAACTCTTTGAGATCATAGGCTGCTTGGTTCCTCTCTGTGTATCTTCTGAGCCTCACACATGGTAGATGCATAGTAAATGTTGAATTAAACTATATTGGCCAGATGGGAGGAAAATGACCCTGAGATGTTTCAAGGAATGGAGGAAGACAGCTGAGCCTCCTTGACTGGCAAAGTCAAAACATTATCTTTAAACATTTGAGGGAAAAGAAAAAGGCTAGCACAGAAGTAGTAAGAAATGGTTTGAGGAGTCTATGAGGACCGACAAGCAGCAGGGAGGACCCAATTAATAACACCAAATGTAAATTTGTTGTGAGTGAATCAATGAGTATAGGACAAGTTGTATAATAGCAATCAGAGAATGAATATAATAAACCCTTCTTGTTGTTATTGTTGTTGAGTCTATCTGACTCTTCATGACTCCTTTTTGGATTTTTTAGCAGAGATATTTAAATAATTTGCCATTTCCTTCTCTAAATCATTTTACAGATGAGGAAACTGAGGCAAACAGGGTTAAGTGACTTGTCCAGGACAACACAGTTAGTAAGTGTCTGAGGCCAGGTTTGAACTTAGGAAGATGAGTCTTCCTAACTCCAGGCCAAGCACTCTGTGCCCTATGGCACTACCTAGCTGCCCTACCCTCTTTCTTACCTTAGCTATAATAGCAAGAATTGGGATTTGCCCACAGACACTGACATCCACAGGGGGCACACTCCCTGCAGTTATCCAGAAACATCTACCCCCACACATTGTAGTCTTTGTTACAGATAAGAAGTATGAAGAGCAAATTGAATTAGTTGCCATGGAAAATACGTATTAGAGAGGAATAAAAACAAGATCAGAGAAAGAAAGATTTCAGGTAGAAAGCTTTGAATGCTACACTGAGTTTATTATTCCCTCAAATATTCCAGGTAATTGATGTTGACGTTGCTAACTCCAGATGGAAAGTATCAAACTTGTCTCTAAAGTAATTTCCTTGGCGGTTAAGACATTTTATGGCACCACTTAAATTCATTTTTCTTTGTTATTCACCAGATACAAACATTTCCACTACGCTGTCTGTGGTTAGGCAATCGAATTTTCCTGAAAATGAAGGTTAGTTTTCTCCTCTGAGGTGTTAAAACTACCCTAAGCATGATATTCTTACATTTCAGAATGGAAATTTCCTACTATGCAGTAAAAAGGAGTATAGACCCCTTAAAGCCTTCTCAGTATTAAGTATAAGATTACATGGGAAGGAAATCATAACAATGGGCCAAAAGTTGAGTCTTATAAGGACCCTACTGGAAGAGCATTTTACTCACCCACTAAGGGTCCCTGATTCAATTAATCAGTCTCTTGAGGCAGGTGATTTAACACAGGCTGAGCTATAGAGAAAGTAAAATTCATTGGAAGAACAGTATGAATTCTGGGAAAAGTTCATGTGAAAAACCAGGCACCTTTACCTGTCAATTCCTTTTCCTAAATATTATTAAATTTAATACATAGGACTGCAAAAATAATCAATACTTTTAGAGATTGTAAGCTATAAGTAGGTTGCATTTATATTTGCACTCATATACAAATATAGAGATAGGGGAGAAGAATGAGAGGGACAGAAGGACAGAGGGACAACAAAGGGGAAAGAGGGGAAGGAGAGGAAAGAGAGAGAGGGAGGGAGGAAGGAAAGAGAAAGAGAGAGAGAGAGAGAGAGAGAAAGAGGGGAAAGAGGAGGAGGGGGAAAGAGAGAAAAGAGAGAGAGGGAGATAGGAGGGAAGAGAGAAAAACATAACAGATGGTATTTCCAAGAAAAAGCTTGTATGATTTTACCTCTACCTATGTGCAGTCAATTCAACTTAAGAAATAATTTAGTAGATCCCAGGAGGTGTCTTTAACCCAGTGATACCACTAATAACCATGTGCTCCAAAGAGGTCAAAGCAGAGGCAAAGCGTCCATATATGCCCCCTGGATTCAATTATTAACTCCATGCTGATGATTCTCAACTCTACCTAGCCATCCCTAAGCTTTCTCTGAACCTCCAGACTTGCTGCTCTACCTTCCTAATGCGTATCAACAACTGCGGGTCTCATAGACATCTTAAACTCAACATATCCTGAGCAGAGGAAAAACTGAATTCGTTATTTTTACCCAAACTGTCCCCACATCTGGCCCTATTAGTGTTGAGGGTGCCACCATCCTCCCCGTCACGTCCCTATTCGTGTTGAGGGTGCCACCATCCTCCCAGTCACGTCCCTATTAGTGTTGAGGGTGCCACCATCCTCCCAGTCACGTCCCTATTAGTGTTGAGGGTGTCACCATCCTCCCAGTCACTCAGGCTTGTAACTTAGTTGCCATCTATGACGCCTCCCTCACTCTCACTTCCTCCCACCCACTCCCCATCCAATCTGTTGCTTAGACCTGTGGATTTCCCCTTCCTGACATCTCTCATATATATTCCCTTCTCTGCTCTGATCAGCCACCACCTGATGCACACCCTTATTGTCTCATACCTGGACTATTACGATGTCCTGGTGATAAGACCTGACTCGTGACTCTTCTCACTCTAGTCCAACCTCCAATCAACTGTCAAAGTGATCTTCCTAAAGTGCACTTTGACCGCATCATCTCCCTGGTCAAAAAACTCCAGCAGCTCCCTATCACTTCCAGGATCAAATATAAAATCCTCTCTTTAGTATCCAAAGTCCTTTATAATATGTGAAACCCTACCCTATATTTCCTGTCTTCTCATTCCTTGCATACATGTGCAGAGTTGTGCACACACACACATACACAACCTCCCCCATACCCTGCATTGTAGTGACACTGGCCTCCTTGGACTCTTTCTTGAGCGAGACACTCCATTTCCACAGTGGGCAGAGCGCTGGGCCTGGAAGATGAGTCTTTCTTACTCCAGGCCCAGCACTGTGCCACTACCCGCTGTGCCACCCAGCTGCCCATACCAAAGTAATGTGAAGTGAGAACAACTAGAAGGAGGGCCACAATATTGTAAAGGAAAATGTCCCTGAAAAACGTTAAAGCTTTCATCAGCTTCTTGAGAAGAAACAGGTCTCCCACCTCTCGGCAGAGAGATGACGGACTAGGGGTATAGCACGGGACACACGCATTGTCAAGATACGGTAATTCCAAAATTGAGGGGATACCCATCAATTGAGAAACAGCTGAACAGGCTGTGGCATATGAATGTAATGGAATACTATTGTGTTGTAAGAAATGGCGGATTTCAGAAAAACCTGGAAAGACTTACCTGAATAGAGGGTGAGTGAAGTGAGCAGAACCAGGGGAACATTATAAACAGCAACATCAACGTTGTAAGATGATCAGCTCTGATAGACTTAACTCTTCTCCTTTGAGCCTCACAACAACCCTGAAAGGTAGGCGCTGCTCTTATTCTAATTTTATGGTTAAAGTTAAAGAAAATGAGGCAGACAATGATCAAGTGACTTGCCCAGGGTCACACAGCTAGGAGGTGTCTGACTTTAGGCCTAGTGCTCTATCCATTTTACCATCTACTTTCTTACTCTGGACTAAGGGTTCATAGCCCTTGACAAGACTGCCCAAAAGGGTCAAGACATTAAAAAAGGAAATTCAGTCCAGTACCCTCATTTTTATAGACTCTGGTGACTCCTAGGATTAATTGACTCATTAAGATGAAATAAAATCTGGAACTAATGAATGACCCCTGGTGAGTTCTGTATTTGAATCCTGAGTTTGCTGCTGATCTAGGGAAAGTTCTTTTATCCACACGTGTCTTAGTCTCTTCATCCACAAAATGTGATTAAATTAAATTACTTCAAGGCCACTTGCGACTGTCTAGGTCTTCAAGTGCAGCCCTTTGACTGAATCCAAGCTTCATGGAACAAATCCCCTTAATAAAAGGATTCGTTCTGTAAAACTTGGACTCGGTCAAAAGGGCACATACCCAAGGACCTAGAAAGCCACATGTGGCCTGTAGGCTAAAAGTTCCTCACCCCTGATTAACTCATAGTGCTATTGTGAGCAAAGTGCTTATAAATCTAAAACTACCATAGAAATGAGAACTACTCTTGTTACCTCACAAAGCTGCCTCTCCTCATGGTCCAGAGAACCCCAAGTAAATTGTTACCTTTCCATTCCCTCAATGATTTTACCTTAAAATAACTTCATAATACAGCTTTGACTCAGGATAAAAAAAAGACTACCTACTTAGTACCATATTGGTGAAGAATATTACCCTGTTAAAATGAAGTCTTTTTGAAGGGAAAAAAAATTTAAAAAGAAGTATGCACCAAAGAATATGTAACTATGTCAATGGGGAAGCAGTATGGCATAATGGAAAGAATTCTGAATGTAGAGTCAGGAAAACCTGGGTTCCAATCCAGCCTCTGATGCTTAAAACCTATATGACTGTAAGTTCCAAAAATGTTATTAAAATGGATATTTACTATAAAATTTTAGTGATTAGATGGTTGGGAAGAACAATAAAAGGCTTATAGGTTTGTGGAAAGAGCACTGGATTTGGTAGGAGAGGACGCAGGTTTCAATGCCTGATTTGGTGCTAACTCCCTGTGTGACCGTAAGCAAGTCACTTCATTATCTGTGAGACTCAGCGTCTTCATCTGTAAAATGAGACTAAATGTTAGACTAGATGCCTGAAGTGATGTCCAATTCCTCTCTCAACACTCTCTCTCTCTTACCTCTGAAGGCTACAGGTTTTTACTAAAAGCAAACTGGATTGTGATTCCAGGCTGCTTTCAAGTTTTGGTCAGATTTGGAGGAGGGTAGGGAAGGGAGCACAATTTATATTTGAAACAATGGGGTCATAATCAGACTGTCCCTGCACCTCCCCAAGGACAGCCTTTGAAGTACTCAGAAGAGTTACTTCTCTTTTGTCAAAGTCATGTTTCATCAAACATCTGCTGTGGCTCCCTGGAGGACCAGACAAAGAAGCTCTATCCTCAATCTTGGACTGTTGTCTCAGTGTGCCTCATCCTGCCAGCCCTCAGGGAGTCAGACCAGCCCCTGCCTCAGACTCTGGGAAATAATGGGAAAGATGGAGCATGAGATGAGGTGGCAAAGTACAAGCCCTTTGCCAAGTACTTTATAGAGGATCTTTTTCCAGTCTGATCAGTTCTTTACAAGGTCTGAGTCTCTTCCTCCTTCCCCAAAGTTCTTTCCTTTTCCCAGGCTTTTCTCCTCTGGGAGAAAGGGGACAGAAGTTAGCTTGTGCTATATTTGTAAGTTTTTATAAAATTCATTATAAGATTTAAAAATCTTTACTGTAAAGCCCTGGGTTAATAATATGAGTCTCTCCTCCTCCAGCCACCTTTCCTCCAGCCCACCAACTTGAAAACTAAGAGAGAAAGTATATGCTGCCTGACATTCCTGTTATTTTGCCCTCTCCATCTTTGTCCCAGGCCATATCTATCTCACTTTGTTTAGTTTTATGGACTTCATAGCTCTTTGACTCATCCTACCATATATTCAAGTAGCATTAACCAAAAGAATGTCCTTTGGGGACTAATATTGAGGACTCAGAAAACCTGGGTCCAAATCTAGACTATTAATCATTAGCTGTGTGATATTGAATAAGTTCATTCGCTTATATCTTATATAACTTTTTGTTTTCTCATCTTTAAAGTGTAGCTAATGCTTGTATCATGCACTTCTCAGGCTTTAGGCATCATAATTGCAGAATCACAACAATTTAGAGTCATAAAAGATCATGTGACAAAATAAGCAATGTGGGTAGATGATGTATGAAGTTTCATCAGTAATGAAAGGAGAAAAGTTGAAGGACATCTGAAAGGCTCTGATATAGCAAAGGGAGCAGATTTATTCTGTTTGGTTCCATACAGCAAAACCAGGAGCACTGAGTGGAAATTGCAAAGGAGCTAAATTAGATTTTATGTTAGGAAAAAATTCCTAGCAATTGGAGCTGTCCAAGACAGGAATAGGCTGCTTTGAGAGGTGGCAAGCTTCTCGCCCATGGAGATTTTGAAGCAGATGCTGGCAGACCACTTGTCAGATATGCTACAACAGAGATTCCTTTTGCATATAAGTTGACTAGATGGCTGCTGAGCTTTCTTCCAACTCTCAAACTCTGTGGTTCTCTGAAGAGATAGGAAATGGCTGCAAACTAGATTCTGTATGAGACATTCTAGAAGACGATGAGTAAGGGTATCCTCTATTTATACAAAGGTTTTGTCAGAAGTGTTCTAACTTAGGATCAAACACACGTAAGTGAAAGAGCAAGGAACATAAGGAGAAAAATCAGAGAAATCCGCCCCCATCAAAGATGGGAAAACTCACTATAGATATAAAAATTCAGGAGTCTCAATGGCAAAGCCAACAGGCAATGTACACGTACTTCTGTCAAAAGAATTAGTCACAAGAGATGGCAAAAAGTTGGAAGCAAGGTTAACAATGAATTGAGGTTCCTTATTCCAGCAAGAATAGAGAGTAAAGGGAATTTCTCAGAGTCTTTCAGAGATTGTGTTATGGTGAGTTTCTACCAATGTCTTGCCAATATTCTACCATCCACCTGCACCAGATGTACAATTAACAGTTATGTATCTCTCCTAGAGAATGTTAAAGAGCTGCAGGAAAATACTTCTTCTTGCCAGGGATCCAAGAGGATGAAGTGTTCTTTGAAAGAACCGAAGTACTTTAAAGTGAAAATAGAGAAGGGGAAAACGAATCCAAAGCAGAAAGAAATCATAATTTGTGTTGAGGTAGAAAAATTTAAGAAAGAGAAAGGACTGCTGAACACATGGAAATATACAACAGCTCTTCTCATAAAAGGTGGAATTGGATAAGAAGAAAGCAGCTTCTCACCTTCCAGGTAAGGTAATGGTGAAAGTTCACAGGTGTCACCAGGACAGAAACTATCTAATATTTGTCACAATGAGAGGAAAGGAAATCATAGAAATTAGTGACTCCTTGCTGAGGTAGACATGTTGTTGACCTGACAGGAATGATAAGGAGGGGTAACGTCCTTCTGGGATGTATTCAGGATGTGGCAGAACCATGCCAAGAATCGGCAGTTCCGTTGCCCACCATCCACTACTATTGATTCCCATCAAGACAGATGATGTAACCTGAGGAAACCTAGGAAGCATTACTTAGGATTATTAACTCCTAAACAATATTTTGAAAGTATTAAGAACGTAGGTATTGTTTTCATTCCTACTGCTAATTACAGGTAGGGTCTTCATAAACAATTATTTAATTAATGAAGGGTTAGTTTCAACATAAAGGAGTATGTAAAAGTCTTTCAAATTGGGTTGAAGGTTAGACTCAAGAATGACTAATATCCCTTCCAATGATAAAATTTCATGTGTTTTATATTGCAAGTTCCTTGAAGGCAGGGACTGTCTTTTGCCACTTTTTGTATTCTCAGGACTTAGCGCAGTGCCTGACATACAGCAGGGGGGTGATAGATGCTTATTTATTGATTGTGAATGGGCATGATTGGAGACTTGATTATACCACTGTGGGGTGTCTCTGGAACCACTGACTGATCAAGAAAGGGGAAGTGGTCTCGATCAGAGAAATATCAGATCTGGAAGTATGCTTTGAGTGTGAGTGAAGGGGGTCAGTGAGGGGGGAAATTGAAGTCTGAAAAGGAGATTACAGAGATTGTGAGCAGGAACTAGAGCTAACCAATTCAAAGACAGGTGGAATAGGAATGGAACACATTGCTTAGTGCTAGGTAAGATGCAAGGATGTACAGGTACTTGCATACAGGTGCATATGGTACTTGTCCTCATGGACAACATTCTTTCATCACTATTTCCCCTTAAGAGGCATCCATAAGATATTCCATATAAGTTTGGGATTACATTTTCTTATTGAAATGAGAAATTAACAAGTCACCTTGTTATGTCTTCTGCTGTCAGTGTCTGCCCGCCTTCCTCACTGACATCGCCTCCAGCATCAGGCTGGAAATAGCTGTCCTTAGATAACTGCTCAAGCCAAAATCGCACCTTGATGGAATAACTTTGTCACTTTGGGTTAGACTTTTATTTATATGCTTTGTCAAGTCAGTAAGCATTTATTAAGCTCTCCCTAAGTTCCAGGATTACAAAGAAAGGGAAAAATACGGTCTTTGTCTGTTAAGAGCTCACATACCAATGGAGGGGACAGCATGCAAACCACTACATACATATAAGACTACTATACAGGGTAAAAATAAAAAATTCTGCTCAGCTTGATACATGTTAGCTATTGAAAAAAAAAGAAAATAGCATAACAATTTAATTTAATAACCACTTATTAAGCGCCTACTGCGTTCCAGGCTCTGTGCCCAGGACACAAAGCAATTACAAAACAGTAATTATCCTCAAGGAGCTCAGGTCCTACCGAGGAGATACAAGATGTACATATATAAGTAAATACAAAGACTATATGAAATGAAGAATTTTGGTGGAGTAGCACTAACACCTGAGAAGATATAAAACCAGAAAAGCCTGCTAGGTGGTACATTGGATAGAGGAGTAGGCCTTGAGTCAGGAAGACATGAGTTCAAATTTGACCTTGGACACCTAGACAAGGTGACCCTGTGACAAATGCCACCCATTTCCTCCTTTATAAAATGAAGACAAGACTAGCACTTACCTCCCAGGTTTGTTGTGAGGGTCAAATGAGACAGCATAAAGAACTTAGCACAATGCCTGGCAAAAATAGGTACCATATAAATGCTTGCTCCTTTCTCCTTCCCCTTCTTCTATTAGAGCAGTGGTTCTCAACCTGTGGGTCGTGACCCCTTTGGGGGTTAAATAACCCTTTCACAGGAGTTGCCTAAGGCCATCGGAAAACAAATATTTCTGAGGGGCTTAGGAACTGAGACACTGCTCCTCTGTCTCCAGGCAAGTCCACCCACAAACAAGTATTAAAGGGTAGAGGCATTAGGAAGGTTGAGAACCACTAAATTAGAGATGGTATTTGAGATGAGCTAAGGATCCTAAGAGGCAAAGGTGATAAGAGAAACACATGAAGACAATCAGCGAAAAGGCACTTAGAAGAAAAAAGGAAACATTGTGTTCAGGGAAAAGCCAAAAATATATTTTGTAAATCACCTAAAATAATGATCTCGCAAGGAGACAGTCCCTTTCCCCAAGTATTCATGCTTTTTCCCTAACTCTTAAAAATAATCTCTAATCCTTAAATTTGGTCAATAGAAAGGATGAGGCATACCTGACATTTAATAGAATAACAAAATTTTAGAATTGAAAGAGACCTAAGAATTTACCAATTTAAACCTATGTATTATTATTGTTATGTATTATTATTCCTACATTGATTGAAACAACATAAATTCAAAAAAATTATGAAAAAATATTCAATGAACATCTACTGTGTGTAGATCTCTGTTCTAAGACCTGGAAAAGATACTAACTTTTGTGAGATACAATTTGCCTTATATAATCTAGCATTTCCTTTGGGTTAGCTAATTCAATTCAATAGATATTAAACAAACACCAACTTTTTTCAAGGCAATCAATAATTAATCAACAAGTATTTATGAAGTGCCACTTACGTGCTAGATATGGGGATGCAAAGATAAAAGGGAAACAGTCCCTGCCCTCAAGGAGCTTATGATCTAAGGGGAGTTAGAAGGAGAATATAAGCACATACTTAAGAATATACAAAATACACATAACATAATCTTCTTGAGGGGTGGGAAAAAGGACAGTCTCTAACATCTGGAAGTCAGTCAGATAGTCAATAAACATTTAAGTATCTGCTATGTGACAAGCACTATACTAAATACTAGGGAGTAAAAAAAAAAAGTAAAAAATAATCCTTGCCCTCAGGGAGCTCACACTCTAATGGAAGCCTTCATGGAGAAGGGGAGACAAGCTAAGTCTTGAAAGACACTAGAGAATCAAAGAAGTGGAGGTAGATGGAGTACATTCAAGGAATGTGGCCTGAAAAGATATTACAAAGGGGTGAAGGCAGGAAATATGTCATGTGTGGAGGATAGTAGGAAAGCCAGTTTGGCTGTACTACAGGGGAATGATGTATGTAGAGGGTATGATGTGTAATAGTTGGAAACATAGTTTGGGTGTCAGATTTCCTGAAACACCAAATAGAGGAGTTCACATTTGATCCTGGAGATAGAAGGGAGCCACTATTTATTGAAGAGGGCATTAACATCATCACTTTGGTGTCTTTGTGGTGGCTGGATTGGAATGAGGAGACACTTAAGGCAGGAAAGTCAATTAAGAGGCTATTGCCATAGTCCAGGTAAGAGTGTTTTTTTGGGTCTGAAATAAGATGGTGACAGTGTGAGTGGCAATGTAACCAAGAGATATTTTGGAGCTAAAAAGGACAAGCTTTGACAAATAATACACATGATGAGTAAGAGTGAGGAGTCAAGAGTAACACCAAGTTTGCAAACCTACTTAACTGAAGTATGGTATTTCCCTTAACACAAATGGGAAAGTTCAGAAGAAGGGTAGTTTGGAGAGAAAGATAAAGAATTCCACTTTGGTTATGTTGGATTTGAGATATCTGTAAGCACCTCTTTTCCAAAACGTCCAACAAGCAGTTGGTGTTGAAGGATTGATGTTCAGTGGAGAGACTGGGATTCAAGATAAAGATCTTGAGTCATCAGTATTGAGATGACCTTTTTTTGTTCTTTTTTAATATTTTATTTTCAGTTCTAAATTGTCTCCCTCTCCCCTACCCATTGAAAAAAGAAGAAAAATGAAACCCATTACAAATGTGTATAGTCAAGCAAATCAAAATGTCCACATTAACCATGTCTGTAAAAAAAAAAGCAAATATGCCTCAATCTGCACTCCCAGTTGATCACCTCACCTTCTGGAGGTGGATAGCATGTTTCACTGTGAGTCTGCTAAATCCATGACTGGTCATTGTATTGATCAGAGTTTCTAAGTCTTCTAAAATTTTCTTAACACTGTTGTTTTTATTGAATAGATTGTTCTCCTGATTCTTTTGACTTTAGATCATGTCATACCAGTCTTCCCAGGTTTCTTTGAAGCCATCCTCTTCATCATTGTTTTTTCAATAGTTGCAATCAGTTTATTAAAAGAGATGATTTGTTAAGCATCTGCAACGGTGACTTCAACTTCTACATCTAATTGATTCAGTGCTGATAGAAGTGATCTGTTTAACAGTTTCAGAAGGACTGTGCAAATCAATAAGGCATTTGTGGATTGTCATCTGGAACCAATCCCATCTTTGAACCTTCACCCCAACATTTTTAGATGTGATTGGAAGTGTCTTAGTGGGCATGTGAACAGGTTCCTTCAGTGAATGACCACTTCAGGCTCCACAAATGTCTTGCTGGTGTATTTGAATGCCATGGTAGCGGAGCTACTTTCTGACCACCTTATTGCTTGGTGAGAGTGAATAGTGGTTAGTCAGGTGGAGAGGCAAAGACTACCGACTACCAGCTACAGCAGTGATACCTTCACTGAAGAGCCTCTTCATCCTTTTTTTTTTCTTTTTGGAGAGCAATTGGGATCAAGCGACTTGCCCAAGTACACATGGCTAGTAAGTGTGTCAAGAATCTGAGGTCGACTTTTGGGGTTGTATCCCAAAGAGATCATAGAAGTGGGAAAAGGTCCCATATGTACAAAAGTATTTATTGCAGCTCTCTTTGTTGTGCCAAAAAACTGGAAATTTAAGGGATGTCCATCAATTGGGGAATGGCTGAACAAGTTATAG
>CM053594.1:83982871-84010363 GCA_028646575.1 Pseudocheirus occidentalis
TGGAAGCTTTTGGTGTGGGAGTTCTGACTGTGTCATCTTCTTCCTGTTCTATGCTTTGATCTTTTTTGTCCCCAAAAAAGGATTCTAGAATTTGGTTGCTATTCTTACTTTGCTTCCTTTGCCTGTTCATGTTGCCAGTGAATTACTTGACTTTTTAGCTCTGTGTAACTCTGCTTCCAGAGGGGAAAGTTCTGTCCCAAATTACTGGGGGTTTTGCAGCTGCCGGAGCTATTAGGAGGCTGCTGCAGCCCCCACCAGCTTTGGCTCACTGAAAATGCACCCCAGGACCACTACCCAAGACCATGATCCGGATCCAGGCTGCTCAATGCAAGAGCAATTAGCCTCTGAATGATCACTTGGCCTCCCTGCGGTCTGCAGGCTGGGAGCTCTGAAGCAGCCATGTGGAGGCAGCTGCAGGGCCATCGCTTCTGCCACTTCCTTGCTCTGGAGTTAGTTCCGCCAGACTGCTTTTCTCCTCCAAATTTAGCCGAGTTCCACTGACTTTTCACTTTGTCCTTATTTCTTATGGTTTGATAATTCTGGAAATTGCCATAGTTGCCTCTGATCCACTCTCCTGAAGGCTCCAGCTGCAGCTTGTCCCGGCCGCGCTGGGGCCAAGCCGTGGTTTCAGGCTGAGCTGGTTTTGACTTCCAGCATGCTGTGATGAGCCCTTCCTGCCCAGCTGTCTTCAGCAGGAGATGTGTTTTTCTATATTTTTGTGTGAGTTTTGGAGCCCTAAAATTTGTTTAGATTCATATTTTATGGGTATTTGAGGTGGCTATGTGCGAGCTGCAGCGTTTTCCTGCTTCTATGTGGCCATCTTGGCTCTGCCCCCCTCTCTCCCCAGATCCAAGCTTTTGGAACAAAAACTCATTATTTGACAAAAATTGCTGGGAAAACTGGAAAACAGTATGGCAGAAACTAGGCATATACCACCATCTCACACCATATACCAAGATAAGGTAAAAATGGGTACATGATTTACACATAAAGGGGGATACCATAAGCAAATTAAGAGAACATGGAATAGTTTATCTGTCAGATTTATGAATATGAGAAGAATTTAGGACCAAAGACCATATAGAGAATATTATAAATTCTAAAGTAGATAACTTTGATTGTATAATATTTTTCACAAAAAATGCAAATAAAATTGGAAAGAATGCAGAAAGTTGGGGGAAATGTTTTATGGTAAGTATCTCTGATAAAGGCTTCATTTCTCAAATATATAGAGAATGGAGTCAAATTCATAAGAACACAAACCATTCCCCAGTTGATAAATGGTCAAAGATATGAATCGGTAGTTTTCAGACCGAGAAATCAAAATGATCTATAGTCACATGAAAATATGCTTTAAATCACTATTGACTAGAAAAATTGAAATTAAGACAATTCTGATGTACCACCCCACATCTATCAGATCTGCTAATATAACAAAAAAGGAAAATGTTCAGTGTCAGAGGGGATATGGGAAAACTGGGACCCTAATCGGTTGTGAGTGGAGTTATCAACTGATCTAACCAATCTGGAGAACAATTTGGAGCTATGCCCAAAGGGTTATAAAACTGTGCATACCCTTTGATCCAGCGAAGACATCAAAAGAAAGGGAAAAGGACCTATTTGTACAAAAAATATTTGTAGCAGCTCTTTTTGTTGTGGCTAAGAATTGGAAATCAAGGGGATGCCCATAAACTGGGGAATGGCTAAACAAACTGTGGTATATGATTGTAATAGAATATTATTATAATATAAGAAATGACAAGCAGGATGATGTCAGCAAAACCTGGAAAGACTTACATGAACGAATATACAGTGACGTGAGCAGGACTAGGAGAATGTTGTACACAATAAAAGCAATATTGTTCAATGAAGAAATGTAAATGACTTAGCTATTCTCTGCAATACACTCCCAAAGACAGTGAATCCAAGACAGTCTCAAATGGCAGATAATGAAGTATACCATCTGCCTCCAGCAAAAGAACTGATATTGTTTGAATATGGACTGAAACAAGCTTTTTTTCACTTTTCTTTCTCTTTCTCTTTGTTTGAGTGTTCTTGCACAAACTGACTAATATGGAACTATTATACCTAATTATACCTGTATAACCTTTATCTGATTGCTTGCTATCTCAGGGAGCAGGGAGGGGAAAGAGGGCAATAAGGATAGATTTTGGAACTCAAGACTTTAAATAAAAATGTTTAAAAATAATCTCTTTGGGATAAAGATCTAGCAGTGGCATTGCTTAGATCAAAGGGTATATGCACAGTTTTATAGCCCTTTGGGCATAGTTCCAAATTGCTCTCCACAAAGATTGGATCAGTTCACCACTCTACCTACAATACATTATTGTCCCAGTTTTCTCACGTTCTTTTTGACATTTATTATTTTCCTTTTCTGTCATGTTAGCCAATCTGATAGATATAAGGTAGTATTTCAAAGTTGTTTTAGTTTGCATTTTTCTAATCAATAGTGTTTTTAAAATAATTTTTAATGACAATTTTAATTTTTCTCATTGTCCCCACTTAAAGGTATTTCATTTTTCTAATTATATGTAAAGTTAGTTTTCAACATTCATTTTTTATAAGATTTCGAGTTCCAAATTTTTCTCCCTTCCCCCTTCTCCCCAGGATGTCAAGGAATATGATATAGGTTATAAGTGTACAATCATGTTAAACATATTTTCACATTAGTCATGTTGTAAAAGAAGAATCAGAACTGAAGGGAAAAACCATGAGAAAGAAAAGTAAAAAAAAAAAAGGTGAAAATAGTATTCTTTGATCTGCATTCAGATTCCATTCAGAGTCTGCATTCGGATTTTCTCTGGATGTGGATAGCATTTTCTGTCATGAATCTTTTGTAATTGTCTTGGATCAAAGTATTACTGAGAAGAGCTAAGTCATTCAAAGTTGGTCATCACACAGTATTGCTGTTACTGTGTGCAATGTTCTCTTGGTTCTGCTCACTTAGCTCAGCATCAGTTCATGTAAGTCTTTGCAGGTTTTTCTGAAATCTGCCTGCTCATTATTCATTATAGAACAATAGTATTCCATTACATTCATATACCACAGTTTGTTCAGCCATTCTCTAATTGATGGGCAGCCTTTTGATTTCCAGTTCTTAGCTGCTGCAAAAAGAGCTGCTATATTTTTATACAAATAGGTCCTTTTCCCTTCTTAATAATCTCTGTGGGACACAGACCTAGTAGTGGTATTACTGGATCAAAGGGTATGCATAATTTTATAGGGCTTTGGGCATAGTTCCAAGTTGCTTTCCAGGATGGTTAGATCAGTTCATAACTGCACCAACAATGCATTAGTGTTCCAATGTTCCCACATTTTCTCCATTATTTATCATTTTTCTGTCATATTAGCCCATCTGATAGGTGTGAGGTATGTGCTACGTCAGAGTTGTTTTAATTTGCATTTCTCTGGTCAATGGTGATTTAGAGCATATTTTCATACAACTATAGGTAGCTTTGATTTCTTACTCTGAAAACTGCCCATTCTTATCTTTTGACCATTTATTAGTTGGGGAATGACTTTGTATTCTTATGAATCTGACTCAGTTTTCTATATATTTGAGAAATTAGGCCTGTATCAGAGATACTTGCCATAAAAACATTTTCCCTAATTTTCTGCTTTCCTTCCACTTTTATTTGCATTTTTTTGTTTGTGAAAAACCTTTTAAATTTCATGTATTCAAAATTATCCATTTTGCATTCAGCAATACTCTCTGTCTCTTGTTTGGCCCTAAATTCTTCCCTTATTCATAAATCTGACAGTTAAACTATTCCATACTCTTCTAATTTGCTTATGGTATCATCCTTTATGTCTAAATCACGTACTCATTTTCACCATATCTTAGTATACAGTATGAGATGTTGGTCCATACCTCCCACAGAATTTTCCAGTTTTCCCAGTAGTTTTTGTCAAATAGTGAGTTTTTGTCCCCCAAACTTGGATCTTCAAGCAAATCAAACACTAGATTACTATTGTTATTTACCACAATGTATTATTGTCTACCTAATTTCTTCCAGTGATTCACCACTTTATTTCTTAGCCAGCATTAGGTTGTTTTGAAAATTACTGCTTCATTATACAGTTTGAGATCTGTGAGAGCCAGACCACCTTTCTTTATTTTTTTTTATTGATTCCATTGATTTTCTTGAGTTTTGGTTCTTCCAGATGCATTTTGTTATTATTTTTTCTAGCTCTACAAAATATTTTTAATAGTTTGGCTATTATAGCATTGAATAAGTAGATTAATTAAGGTAGAATTGTCATTTATTATATTGGTAGAGCAAGGATTCTTAACCATTTTTATGTCATAGATCCCTTTAGCAGTGTGGTGAAGTCTATACACCCTTATCAAAATAACGCTTTAAAATTATTGAATTGCAGTAGCTAAGTGGTACAATGGATAGAGTATTGGACCAGTAGTTAGGAAGACTTGAATTCAAATATGACCCTGGATACTTATTAGCAGAGTGACTCTGGGCAAGTGCCTGCTTCAGCTTTCTCATCTGTAAAATGAAGATAATAATAACACCTCCCTCCCAGACCCCCCAGGTTCATTGTAAGGATGAAATGAGATAATATTTATTAAACACTTTAAAAGAGCTGTCTGCTGTTATTATTATTATTATTATTTTAACTAATTGAGGTAAATGTTAAATTTGAGTTAAAAGTACATGAACATAAAAAAGTAATTTTTTTTTCTCATACAAGTTCATGTTGTCCAAGAAATCTCATGGATCCCTAGTTCAGAACCCATGAATTAAAGACTGGAGGCAAGGAGGAGGAGGATGCTGCAGTAATCCTGGAATATGGTGATAATCTTAGACTAGTCTGGTTTCCATAGGAATGAAGGGGGAGGTGATATTTCAAAGGAAAGATTGCCAGGACTTGGTGACTGGATCATAAGATCAGACAATCATAGATTTAGAGACACAGGGAATGAAAGAGAAAGATGAGTCAAACATTTCTTTTGAATTTCTACTGTAACTTGCAGAAAATTGTTTGGCAAAGAGCAGCCACGTGTTAAATAATGTTGATTGACCAATTGTCTAGGGAGGCAATCTCTTTCTCTAAAAAGAAGTTCAGGTATACAAAGGTTAGTGAATGAGCAATTTCATGCAGCAAATGGGTGAACTCGATCACGTGACTGAGCTAGAAGGGCACTCGGGGACCATTTAGACCAAACCCTCATTTTACAAATGAGGAAACTGAGACTCAGGGAGGACAAAGTCATGTAACTAATCAGTAACATTTCCTGGTTTCAGACCCTGTTCTGGTTTCAAGTTCTATGCTTTTTGCCATATCACAACACTCTTATGTTTTGTTCGGTGATAAAGCATTTAACAAATTAATTTTTATTATTGACTCACTAAAAGATTTGGAGAAATCTATTTTAGATTCTTTTAGCCTCATTGTCCTTTTCCATAAACAACATCTAGCACTAAAGGATGTTTCTGGAGCAGGGAATGACGGGATCAGACCTGTGTCTTAGGAGTCCTTTGCAATGAAGGTTTATCTGTAAGCCCAGGCCAGGTGGTTTGGCACTTAGTCAAGAGTGAACATATATCAGAGCCATTCAGACAACTTTTCCTTGGATCAGTTTCCATTTTGTAAAAGACCTGTGGAGGTGGAGGTTTCATGTTGTCCTTGGAACATTATTTTGGATTTATGGTAATGCTGCTGTGATTTTCCTCAGCCTATGCCCCAGAAAGACCTGAGGTAACTAACCATTGCCAAAGGACAGAGCTGTGAAGGCGTTTAATTTGAGTGAGGCCTCTCTGCCATCATTCTAGTGCAAGTACTTATCACCCCAGGCAGTCAACGAATTAGCATTAATTGTGTAAGAAGTGGGTGTGGGAGGGGAGGAGGAGGAATTAAAAAAAGGCAAAAGATAGTCCCTACCCTTGAGAAGCTCACTGTTGAGAGACCACCAGCACACAAATTTGTACAAACAAGCTATATGCAGGATAAATAGTAAATAACTAAGAGGGGGAAAGCATTAAAATTCAGAGGTTGGGAAAGGCTTCCTGTGGTAAAGGAGATTTTAGTTGGGACCTAAAGGAAACTCAGGAAACCTACCATTCAGCTATTACAAAAGCTTTATACTCCATTCCATCCTCTGCTCAGCAGCTAGTGTTCTTGATAAAATAGAGTGATGGGAGATCATAGGTATACAATGTTGCATACGTTGCCCAAAATAGCGTCTTGGTTTTGCTATTTTTTTCTTTGTTACAAGGAAGGATTCATTTATATTGGATAGCATATTAGGCAATAGTGATGTAAATACAAAGGCCATTAAGAAAAAAAAATTAGGTTTAGGAATTTTGTATTTCCTTGGAAACACTACTCACATTCCCAAGAGCTACAACCACACACAGGGTCATCAGTCAGCTTGTTAGTTAATACTGAAGTAACTATGTATCAGAATGTGCATAGGTCTAGGAGTTAGGGGACCTATTGTCTATTTCTCAGTCTGCCACCTAGTTAGTAACTGTGATTTGTAGATGAGTAGTTTTCCTTTTCTGAGTCTCAGTTTCCCCACCTGTGTAATGTGGGCAGGGATTACCTTAGCTGATAATGTAGTTTTCCAGCATAGTTTTTAGTTCCCATAGAGGAGTGGTAAGAGAACTTGCATTCCCCGGAATGAAATTTGTGATGTTAGATTCTTGTGGAGCTCTAGAATTGCATCTGGAATTGTAAACATGAAAAAAAATATGGAAATAAGTAGACAAAACCACATGAAAAGGGAAGGTCTTGCGCATTTGGGAGTTGCTGTAGTAGAAAGCTAAAATTAAGCAGGCTAATGTCATGGGATATAGACTGCTAAGCAGCAGATGCTGAGGCTGAAACCTACACTGGGTACACCTGGGCTTTGCCGATGAAGAGGACAGGAACCCAAGAGATAGTCTCCATGTAGATGCTATCACAAGCCAAAACCGGAGCCAAGTAAAACCCAGATCCAGAGATCTCTGTGCAGGTCCTAGAAAGCTTACTGATAAGATCCAGGGAAAGGATGAACTCCTTCTTTCCCCCATCTGCCCTAGTGGGAGGGATAGTTTCCATCTCTTTTGCATAAATTTTTCTTGGATGTTTTCCCCATCCACTATATAAATAAACATAAGAAATTGCACCTATTTGTGTATGAGGCATCAGGATTTGACTCTATGACACAGTTACCACTCCTTTATTTACAATGTTTTAAATCTTAATTAAATTTTTACTATTTGATTTGTGGCTCTTACATGGTTTAAGTAGTGTTGAGGCAATTAGGGAGGCTATGATTTATATCAATTGATTACTCTAAATAGCTCACACTACATCTGAGAAAACTTCAGAGCTAAAATCTGAGGGTGATTCTTGTTACATCTTTAAAAGAAGGGGACTGGATTAGAACAGGGGTACTTAACTTTTTGGATCTTTTTGTAGTCTGGTGAATTCTTTTTTTAAAATTTTGTTTATTTACTTTTAGTTTACAACATTCAGTTCCACAATCCCTTGAGTTTCAGATTTTCTCCTCCACTCCTCCCCCCCATGGCGACATGCAATCACATATAGGTTCTACAAATACCTTCATATTAAGCATTAGTCAAGTTGTAAGGTAGAGTTATAACTAATAGAATCAATAGTGGGAAGAAAGGAACAAAACAAAACACAAAAGAGAAAGAGCAAGTAGTTTGCTTCAATCTACATTCAGACTCTATAGTTTTTCCTCTGCATGTAGATATCCCTTTACATCATGAGTCTTTTGTAGTTGCTGAGAGCAACCCAGTCTATCAAAGTTAGTCATCACAGGTATGATGTGCCTGTAATTGTGTACAAAGTTCTCTTGGTTCTGCTCTCCTCACTTAGCATCAGGTAGTCTGGTGAATTCCTAAATCCTTTTTCCAAAATAATTTTTTTCAAATGAATAAAAGAACAATGTTACAAAAAGAACCAATCAAATTATATGGAAACATCATGATCACAATGTTTAAAAAACAAAACAACAAATTCATGGACTCCAGGTTAAGGATCTCTGGTAATGTACTGTATAGAGTGTTGGATTTGCAGTCAGGAAAACCTGAGTTCAAATTCTGCCTCAGACACTTTATTATTGTGACCCTGAGCATACTTGGAGTCTCTCAGCCTCAATTTCCTCATCTGTAAAGGTTTTTGTGAGGATCAAATGACATAATGCTTGTAAATCATTTCACAAACCTTAAAGTTTCTATGATGCTAGCTATAATTACAATTTTTTATTATTTGATCATCTCTAAAGTCCCTTCTAGTTCTAATATTCTGTGTTTCTGTTACATGAACTCTTGTAATGCCCCTGCTTGAGTCTTTTGCTCTCCATTTTCCCCATATCCAGTCAGTTATCAGCCTTGTTGATTCTACCTCCACAGTCTCTCATATTCCCACCCTTCTCTCCACTCACAGTTTCTACCCTAGTTCAGATACTCAACACTTTTCACTTGAACTTTTCTAAGTAGCCATTTAACTGTTCTTTCTTCCTCCAATCTATCCTCCAGACAGCTGCCAAATTGCCCTTCTTAAAATATAGATCAGACCCTGTCACTTCCTCTGCTCTTAAGTATTTCCTAAGCATTTTCTGTGTACTGTATTAGGCACTGAAAATACAGAGACTAAAATGAAACAGTTCAGTTACAGGATCAGAGAGAGCTTCTTTGGTCATAAGAAGTTTACATTCTATCAGAAGATGCATCTATAATATACATGAAATATGTACATTGTCATTGAGAGATCAGGAAAGACCACTGATTCTGGTTACTTCTCCTGAGGATCTTTCTCTAGTAGTGATGATGGAATTGTGCTGCTTCTCCATACTCTTGGTACTATTTTGGTGACTGATTCAGAGTTGGGTGTATGGGCTAAGAATGCTTTCTGAAGAAAGTGAGACTTGGGCTGGGTCTTGAAGGATGGGCAGCCCTGAGATAGAGAGGAAGGTTGGGAACAAAATTTAAACAAATGCTCTGTTTCTTATGAGTCTAAAATTTTCCTAGATGCCCAGAAATAGTTCACACTGAACAGGAAAGCTGCGCATGAGTACTTTGGGGGAATTTAGTTTGGGTGGGGGTAGGGTGGGGTAGATGAGATTGCATATAACTATAACCAGCTGCAGATGATTCATCATATCATAATATACTCTTTTAAAAATACCCCAAATTCAGGAAACCATTTTATTGACTAGTATATGCAAAGGACTGTGCATTAAATTATTGGTATCCATTATACCCATGTACTATGTATGAGAGTTATTGTTGTATTGTCAGGGAATTACTACAGAAACCACATCTGTGTGGTATGTAGTAAATGTTATTTATTGTGATGAGTTCCTGTGAACTTTTGCAAGTTGGTTGCTTAAAATCTTTCGTAATTCATGACAGCATAAAAAGTACTATTATCATCTTAAGACAAAAGAATTGGGGGGCAGCACAATCAAGAAGAGAAACATGTGCATTGACACATGAGATAATATAACATTCATTTTAATTGTATGATACTTCATGAACGTGTAACCTGTCTTTCAAAAAAATGCTTGTGTGCTTACTATGTGAAAAGTATTGTACCTTTAGAAGATACAAGAATAAATGATTCAAAGCTGTCTTCGGAGGCTTGATAACAATTTGTTAGGCATGTTATATCTTTTTTGAGCTTGAAAATCTGCCCCAAGCTTAAATGTATCTTAGTGGCACCAGGCACAGTGGCATTGGGAAAGGTGGTGCACACGTGAAATCCCTGTCACTGAGGAGTCTGAGGATAGATGAATTACTTGAGCTCAGGAATTCTGAGTTGCAATAGAGTGGTTGTGGCCACCAAGCTGTCTAAAGAGAAGTGAACTGTCTCAAGTTCAAGATGGAATGGGTCAAAAGCTTGCCTTGCTGATCAGTGGTCAGGTCAGACCCATAAGGGACCTCTGTACTTGAGAGCCTGAGCAAGATAAGAAGACCCAGTCCCCAAAACAGAAACAACCCTCTAACTGTTGTGGCATGGACTAAGGCCTTGTGAAAATATGGCAGTCCTATATAAATTGAATTTCATGACGGCAGTATCACATGGGCAAAAACATGAGATTTAAATCAGAAAACACGAGTTCCAGTTCCCCTTTCATCACTTATCAGCACTGTGTCCTAGGAAAAGGATCCTCGTTAACTTATCTGTAAAATGGGGATAAAGCTGAAGTTTTATTCAACAAGTTAAAGTTTACAGAGCATTTTTCATACCTTATCACACCTGAACCTGACTATAACCCTCTGATGTAGGTCCTACTGGTATTTTACAGATCGGAAAATAGTGATTCAGAAAGGCAAGTGACTTGCCTTATGGTCACACTGCTGATAATATTAGAGGCAGAATTTGAACCTGAGTCTTCTTGATTCCAGATCAAGTACTCTATCCATATGCCATATTGCCTCCTATGATAAAACTTGTACTCTTTCTGCTTCAAAAGATTCTGAGGCATACATGAGATAATGTTAAGTTCATTTGAACTGTATAACATTTCATAGAAATGTAAGTTACCTTTCCAGAAAACACTTGTTACTGGGTTTGAAGTGCTGTGTCTTTGGAAAATACGAGGAAAAGTGATTCAGAGTCATTTTATGAGACTGGCTGACCACTTGTTAGACATGTTATACAGGGAATTCATGCTTGGTAAAGGAGGCATGACATGATTTCTTGAGGTCTCTTCCAATTCTGATGTTCTTCAAGAGATCCCTACCCTCAAAGAGCTTATAATATAGTAAAAAAAAAAAAAAAAAAGAAATATGTACAAATGGGTACAATGCAAAATATAGTATGAAAAGGAAGGAATAGATAGATTTCTGTTCTTGACATCCTGCATACCTGGGTTTAAATCTCATTGCTGACTTTGTGACTCTGCGACAGAGGCCAATTCACTTAACTTCCAACTGAGACTCACAGAATCACAGAATTTGAGAGTCAAAGAGGTCCTTAGCAACCATTAGTGTAGCCCATAAAAAGAATCACAACTGTAACGTACCAGACAAAGAGTTGCCCATCCTTCGCTTCTAGATGTCCAAATAAGTAGAACTCACCACCTCTCTAGACAACCCATTCATCTTTTGGACAGCTCTAATTGTTAGGAAGTTTTACCTTAAGTCAAAGGTAATTTGGTTTCTTTGACTATCACCCACTCACTTCCAGTTCTGACCTCTGTGGGTAAACAGTTCAACTCTAATCCCTCCTTCAGATCTTAGCCCTTCAAATATTTGAAGATAGCTATCACATCCCCCAGAGTCTTCTCTTCTGTAGGCTAAATATGCGCAGCTCCTTTAACCAATATGCCATAATATGTGCAAAGAGTTTTGTAAACTTTAAAGTACTATGTAAATGTCAGTTATTAATTCTTTGGAGAGGTATAAACAAAGATACATAGGGAGGAGAGATCATTTCTGGTTGAGATTTGATAATGCTTCATGGACATGGTGACATTTGATTTTTAAGATGAGTAGAATTATAACAGACGGGAAAGGGAGGCAGGGCATTCCCAGAATTGAGAACTGAGTACACAGAGGTAAGGATGCAGGAGAGCACAGAATGTGTGTGAAGAAGGCAAATAGTCCAAGGCTTTCCATCTTACTGGGGGGAAAAATGGAGGACTACGGAGAGTATGATTTAAGTAGGCTTTATTCTGTGACCAAGGATCATGAAGATATGATCTAACAACTCTAGAAAATAGAACTGGAAAAGGTAGTTTTCTGCTATGTTTTCCCCTCCCCCATTCATTGTTTTTGTTTTTGTTTTTACTCCTCATTCCCCAAAACTGCCACGCTGAAACCATTTCCTCACATAATACTTTTCATCCCAGGCTTCCACAGATCTGTACAAAGAGCAATTAATCAAATTGGTATTTATTTGCAAATTAATTAAACTCCTTTCTGTGTTACAGAGCTGCTACCCTGCAATATACCTGGCTGTTTTTATAGGTTGGTTCTGTTACAGGGGAAGCCCCTGTGCTTTAGCCTGTCCTTAGTGCCTTTGGGTAGCACACACCTGCAGGTGCCTGTTGATGTTGCCAGTGTGCTCTGAAACAGGGGTTCTAAACTGAAGTCAGGAAAAGTTAATGACTTGCAAAATGCTACCCAAGGTAGAGCTGGAAATAGAACCCAATAATAACTCTCAAGATCATGTGAGCTGGGCAAGGCTTGCTCCTGGTTAATGCACCAGCTGCAGTCTTATTGAATCACAGGACTTGAAGAGACCCTGCAGCTTGGGGTTGAGTTGTCTGTATCAAGCTGAGAAGTCTAGAATCTAATTATTTGTTTCAGATTTGTTCCCAGCTTCTCTGTTATTGTTAGAGGATTCCTAGACTAAAAGGTCTGGTTACCAAATTAAAAATGCCACGTGGATTAAAAAAGCTAAAGAGCTAACATGGTATAGTAGATAGTAGTCCTGGATTTGGAATCAGAAAGATCTGGATTCAAATTCTGCCTTTAAGATTTACAAACATAGTGACAGAGGGCAAGTCCCTTCCCTTCTGTGTGCGTCAGGCATCTTTTTGGAACTTATCTACTGACTCTTAGGCAGTTGGATCTGTGTTAATAGACTGTTTCCTACACTGTTAAAATGATAGATCTTTCCCATTGCCTAGAAAATTTCTTCTACCTGATGATAAGTGACTTTTGTTACTTTTCCCCTCCGATTTAGGTAACTTTCTGATGGTGACGGCTGAGACATGAGATCTTCAGCCTCAAGGCTTTCAAGTTTTTCTTCCAGAGATTCATTATGGAATCGGTAAGCTATAATATGAACATTTTTAGACTAAGAGGTGGTATGGCATGGTCAAAACAATGAACTTAGAATTAGCAGATCTGGCTTCAAGTTCAGGTCAGACCAATTGAGAATTTGTGACCTTGGTCAAGTCACTTAAATGGGAACCATCATATTTATTATGCTTACTTCTAGAAGAGGGGAAAGTTGTTAGGAAGGGAATGTGTGGGGGCAGGGAGGGAGTCTATTATGAGGTTTATAAATTCTTTCCTCTCTAGCTTACAATGAATTGGCATGTCTTTCCATTCTGTCCCAATAACTCTATTGCATCTGCCCTCCTCTCTGGTTTTTTATTTTTTTTATTTTTTTTATTTTTTTTATTTTATTTATGGCTACCTCCTTATTGCCTCTCACCTTGTCTGTTCTAACAGAACCCTAATTGGTCTCTACTTCCAACCCCTCCATTCTCCAATACTTCTTTCACACAGGTGCCAAATTAATATTTCTAAAACCCATGGCTTGATCCTTGCTTAAGAAGCTTCAGTGGGCCCCTCTTGTCTTTTGGATAAAATACAAACTTCTCAGTTTGGCATTTAAAGCTTTTTGCAGTCTGGCTCCAATTTGTTTTTCCGGATTTATTCCCCATTACTCCCCTTTTTAGATTCTTCAGTCCAGTCAAACTCTCACACAATATTCTATCTTCTACCTTGTTTGTCCCTCGTGTCTGGAACATTCTTCTTATCTCATCTCTGCCTGTTAGCATGGGTAGCTGTTGTCAAGGCTCAGCTTCATACCATTTCTTAGAGAAAACCTTTCCTCATATCTCCTGTTGCTTGAACTCTTCCTACCCCCATCCCCATATTACTTTATATTTGCAGTCAATTCTTTGACTTTCAAGGGTGTAACATTCCTAGAAAACAGTGCAAAAATAAAAAATTTTGACTGTTGATATATTGAACTTATGGGAAATAGGGGGTTAAGTTCCTACCACCACCAGAAACTGTCATCTTTTGCTAGAAATTGCTGAAAATACACTTTTCTGTATACGATTCTTTATAACAAAACACTAATTCTGACAATATACACTTTTCCTAACACGGTAACCATAAAATAACCCATAAAATGCCAGGAAGGAGAGCAGCAGTGCTGGATTGGACAGGAAGGGGGAGGGGCAGTGATGTCAGAAGGACCCTGAAGTAAAATAAAGAAAAGGGAGAACCTGCCAATAGTCTCCCTTTGGGCTCTGTGGTTAAACTATTCTCAGCTGAAAAGCACATGCCCCTGTCTTAGCTCCCCACAGGCAGGATGCTTGGTTGGCCTCCCTAGTGCCATCGAGAGGGCAGAGGTAACCACTGTCTTATTTACCCACAAACTTAGCCCATTTTCATTTTTTCAGTTTCCTCATTGTCCACTTGAGGAGTTAACTTTTGCATTTTCTGGAGTGGATTCATAAACACTTTTATGAATACTTTCCTCATTTTTGCAGGTATAAACTCGGCATGGCCTCTCAGTTTTTTCATAGCCATGAATGCCATTGCCAATGCAAAAGTGAACATGAGGTTACTAGTAAATATAAAATCACTCTGATGCTTGAAGTCACAAAAGTTAAACATGCTAATGTTGAGGCTAGACTGTACTTTGGAGATATTTTGCATTTGCTTCTGTATGAGCATGTTGTCTCTCTGTGCTCTTTCGCTCCCATTCTGTAGACTAAGTTTTTGGAGGGCAGGGACTGTTTTTTGTTTATTTGTTTGTTTTTGGTCTTGTATTCCCAGTGGCTGGCACAAATGCCTGGTACAGAGTTGATAAAGAAATGTATGTTGGCACCAGGCCACACAGGAGAGTAGGGGGCATGAGGATTAGAGGGGGGATAACGGAGGGGAGGGCAGGGTCTGGGGGAGGGATGCTGGAAGCAAACACTTCAGTAAAGGGACAGGGACAGGGTAGAGAACAGAACACGAGGGGGGGGAGGGATAGGAAGGAGAGACAGATGATCACTGTCACAATATGTCCACTATGAAGATGTCCTTTATAATCACACATCCACAGCCTGTACTGAATTGAGTGTCCTTCCAGTGGGGGTGGGTGACAAGGGAGGAATAGACAGAATCTAGAATTTAAAGTTCTGTAATACCTGCAACTAGGAATTAAGATATATAGGGGCTAGGATAAGGAGACCCTCCCTTCCCTACCAGAAAGTAAGAGAGCAGAGCAGGGGAGGGGTTTTACAGTGGGATTGCTGCTCTAGGGTTGGGGCAGGCGCAAGACGGGGAGAAAACTTGTAATTCAAAAATGTAATGAAAATGAACAATGTAAACAAGAAAACAAATAAAAAATAAATTAAAAAAAAGAAATGTATGTTGAACTAAATTGAATTGACTCAGAAGAGAGAACATGTGTGAAAGAATTAGAAAACCATCATGTACTATATAAGAATACATTATTTTTATTGAAGCACACACATTGTGGGACATTTATAGAAAATCTTGGAGGCAGTCCCAAATAAAATTTGAAATCTTGTTGTTAACATGAGTGAATAATGACACCTAACGTTTATATAGCCTTTGTATTTTCCAAAACTCCTTCATATATTATCTTGTCTGATCTGTCCCAACAACCCTGTGATTTAGGTAATTCAGGTACTACATCTCTATTTTATAGATGGGGCAACTGAGTCTCAGAAAGGTAATGTGACAGGCAAGGCTATGAATATTTGTGTTTCCATTGCAGATTTTAAAAAATCACTTTTACATTAATGAAATGTGTGTCTGCAGTGGATGGCCCAAAGAATTGTTTCAAAATCCTTTTTAGAGTTGGAAGTGTTTAAGATAGATAAACAGTGTGTGTGTGTTACGGAAAAAATGAAATAAGCGCTTGAATGAAATCACCTACTATGTGCCAGGCACTGCGGTGTGCTTTACAAATATGATCTCATTTGAGATTCACAGTAACCATGGGAGTTAGGTGCTCTTATTACCTCTAATTTTATTGTTATTATTAAGTGACTTTCCCAGGGTGTCACAGCAAATGTCTGAGATTGGATTTGAACTCACATCTTTCTGCCTCTAGGTCTAGTACTTTAGTTACTGACCCACCTGGGTGCCTCTATTAAGTACTTACTATGGGTCAAGCTTTGTGTTAAGTACTGGGGAATACTACTACCACAAGCCAGACTGTCCAAACATTTACATTCTATTGTGGTAAGACTATGAATAAAGAAGAATTAGGTGGGATTGGGGAATAGAGGTTTTACATCAGATAATTGGGGAAAGCTCACCTATCAGAGTCTAGGGTGGTTCCTGGGTAGAGTATAAATTGTTGATAGCCAGGAGGTGGGGTGAAGGATGTTGGAGCAACAGCTTAATTTGGAGTTTTTGGCCAGGGAATAATGTGGAAACTTGGTTTTAGGCTAAATAAGCAAAAAACTTACCTATCAAATCTAGGATTTATGTTGTAGTTAACCTCACACTAACAAATCCCCTCACCTACCATCCCAGAGGGCAACAGCATGTCCTCTGTTTGCCACTGTTTTTGCGAAGAAAGCTGGATTCTCTTCCTTCTATAAAAACAGCAACAACAACAACAAACCAAACAAACCAAAAAAACCCATCTGTAAGTCTTGATTTTGTCATGTATTTTTAGAAAAATCACAGAAGCAACAATAATGTGCAGTTTATATTTTAAATATATAAAATGCTTTTCTTACAACAGCTGACTGTAGATAGTACAGGTATTTTGTTCTCATTTCACAGTTGGGGAAACTGAATCTTAGTCTTGCCTATGGTGGCATGGCTATTAAGTGATAGATCTGGAAATCAAATTCACATCCTTTGATTCCCCCCCCCCCCCAAATTCTTACCACTCTATCATGCAACCGCATTTTTTAGTTTTGGTAAATCATTTCACTTCTCTGGGACTTGGCTTTCCCATCTGTAAAAAGGAGTTGGACTAGATATCTCTAAGGTCCCATCCAATTCAAAAGTTCTCTACTTTTATTTCTCTCTCCAGGTTTATGTTACCCCAGCCCTCATTTTACAGCTCACAACATTAGCCAGGCCATGCTTTAAACCTACTTAGCTAAGAGAAGGAGCTGTTAATATCTCTGGGGAGTGGGTAGAGCTATTTCATAGAAATATAAATATACTCATTTAACTTTGAAAATATACACTACTCCAGAGCAGTCTGCAAGACATCTGTAGCACTTCTGGGACAAGCCTGGATTTTGAAGATGTGGGGCTTATTCCTTCCACTTCTGCCCAACGAATGGACTCCAGCAGCCCACAGCTGCTTCAGGGAGCCCTTATTTACCCGATATGGGTCATGTGGGTGTTCCAGTGCCATTGTCTAAAAAGCCTGTCCTTTTAGGAGTGGCAGTAATAATGAGAACAATTATGTTCATGTCCTTTCCAGTTCAAGACAGGGTTCCCATGTCTTGCTTCACTGTGTACTTACAACAGCTCTGTGAGGTAGGTGGCTTCAGAGACGTCAAGGATTTGGATATGGACACACAGTTGCAAAGTTGGCACCAAAATTCATGTTTCCTAACACTAAAGCCGATCTTCCTTCCTCTATAAGATAGAGAACAATTTCTTTAGAGGTAGCTAGGTGGGTCAGTGACCAGAGTGCTGAGTCTGGAGGCAGGAAGCTCTGAGTTCCCATCAGACACTTACTAGCTGTGTGACACTGGGCAAGTCTGCCTCAGTTTCCTCACCTATAAAATAGCATCTGCCTTCCAGGATTGTTATGAATCTAAAATAAAATAATATTTATAAAACACTTAGTAGTGTACCTAGCACAATTTTTGTTGCGGTGTTTTTTGTTTTTGGTTTTTTGTTGTTTTTTGTCAATTAGGCATGTCTAACTCCAACCCCATTTGGAGTTTTCTTGGCAAAGATACTGAAGTGGTTTGCCATTTCCTTCTCCAGTTCATTTTACAGATGAAGAAACTGAAGCAAACAGGATTAAGTGACTTGTGGAGGGTCACATAGCCAGTAAGTGTTTGAGACCAGATCTGAACTCAGGTTCTCCTGACTCTAGGATTGACACTCTGCCAGATACTGGGAATACCAGCTCCCTTCCCCCCTTCCCCTCCCCCTACCCCCACAAAAAAAAAATAATACCTGCCCTCAAGGAACTTACATTCTTCTAGGGAGGTTACAACATGTATGTAAATATAAATATTATTATACAAGATAGAATGTGATGGGGCAAAGGAGGTCTCCAAAGTATTCTAGGAAAATTTGAGAAGGGACCAAATATTTTTGTCTAGGGAAATCAGGGAGATTCCTTGAAGGAAGAAAAAAAATTCTGCAAGGCAGAGATGGACAGTACATTCCTGACTGGAGAGACAAATAGCCTGTTTGAAAACAGATAGACAGGAGGCAGTCTATCAAATTTGGAAAACCACTGGTAGTACAGGTTTGGATGGAGTTTGTCAAGGTAATAAACATGACTTAGGGCTACAAAAGTAGATTGAAGCCAGATTGTGGAAAGACTTAAATATCAGGTTAAGGAATCTGTATCTTCCCCTTGAGTCAGTAGGTTTTCACCACAGGTTTTGGGGGAAGGAGAGTGGCATGATCAGATCTGTGCCTTAGGGAGATTTTTTTGGGAGCAGCTTGGTGAAGGACAGAGTGGAATGGGAAGAGATTGGAGACACAGAGACCATGTAAGGAGGGTAGGCCAGGTAAGTGATGAAGAAAGCTTGGATCAAATGTGTAAATGAAAGGACTTGGACGTTTGTTAAGAACCATAACAATGTATGATGTTGTTTTCATGGAGATTGTTTGTTAAAGTCTTCCCCCTAAGTTAGCAGTTTGGTTCTGATCTACCTTTTTAGCTACAAATAATTAGTCTTGTAAATGAGTAAATGAGTGGAGAGGAGGTGAATGGGAGATATAAGCCATCTTTTTTTTTTTCCACTTATAACTGTTATTCTAGACACGACGCATAGCACTGTATACCATGCAAAAACTTGGTGTTAACTGAAATGGTTCTGATATAGCTATGTAGAGGGATCCTGCATTAGAATGCAAACTCCTTAAAGACACAGACTATTTTTGCCTTTTTTATATCCTCAGCCGTTTAGCACAGTGTCTGGCATTTAGTAGGTGCTTAATCAATGCTTTTTGTTCATTTGTTGGATTGATTAATTGATTGACTGATTGAGAGACAGATCTTGAAATTGAGCAGCCTCCCTCTCTGACCTGTTCACTATGCATAAGACCATATTGACCTAACCGTCAAACCCTTTTCTATCAAGTGGATGAGAGAATAGCTTTCCCAAACATCAAGCAAGAAGTAGCGCAATCATCATACTACTAGCTGTCAGCCTCAATTGTATTTCCCTGAACTCAGCTGATGTCCCCCTTTGGCTTTCCTGGAGGGCAGCAAGGCAGGAATCAGACTTGCCCATGTGCAGGAAATGTGTTCACCAAGCTGGACACAGCAGCACTGACCCAGCAGCTTCCATCTGCACATTTAACATCATTCAAAAGGCCTGGGGAAAGAGCTTAGCATCTTGAAAAATGGTGTTATTTTAAAAGCCAATATTCTAAGCCATGATGCATGCAAATGCAGTTGTTTTAACCTTTCAAACTAGCGGAAGCCTATTATAACTCGTGTTATTACATGGATTCAGACATGTCACTATAAAATCATGTCTCTCTTTCCATCAAGGGCTCCATCATCCTTCCAGTCACCCAGGCTTGCAAGCTCAGATTTATCTTTGACTTCTCCCTTCCCAGACTCCTCATATCCCATCAATCATCCAGTCCTATGGGTTATATCATCATCATTTCTCCCATATCTGGTCTGTAGTTTCCATTTCAATTGCCACCCTCCTATTTCTTCATTCTGGAATCTACATGATACCCTTTGAAATGGTCTTTCTCCCTCTAGGTTCTTCTGTCTCCAACTATTCTGTTTACCACTGTTGGATTAATCTTCCTGAAATATCACTCCCTTGCTCATAAACCATCAATGCCACCTCATTGCTACTATTTCATAACTTGTATTTTCTCTTATCTTTGCCTGTGTACAAATTCCTTACCATGACATTAAAAACATAGCATAATGTTGTAGAAAGGTCATCAAAGAATTAGAAGGCTTGAGTTCTATCCCTAGAATAAGTCCAATGGCTTGGCCACTTACCAAACATTTAACTTTGGGACAGGCCCTGAACATCACTGGTTCTCAGTTTCCTCATGTGTAGAATGGGGAAAATGATACTACCCTGTAACTCATAGGGTTCTTGTGAGGCTCCAGTGAAATGTGTAAATGAAAGGACTTGGACATTTGTAAAGAACCATAACAATGTATGATATTGTTTTTATGGAGATTGTTAAAGTCTTCCCCCTAAGTTAGCAGTTGGGTTCTGATCTACCTTTTTAGCTACAAATAATTAGTCTTGTAAATGACTCTTTGATCTTACCAAACTGAAGTGGTCTACTACCTTTTCTAGTAACACACATAAGATTTTCTCTTTCTTTTGTGCTCTTCCATTTCCTGTCCTATCCCTGTGATACCCTCGCTACCCACTTTAAACACTTTCTTCCTCCTAAGTCTTCCCTACCTATTCAGTGTGATGCTACTGTGCATAGAACATTACACATGCA
Source organism: Pseudocheirus occidentalis (assembly GCA_028646575.1). Taxonomy (NCBI): domain Eukaryota; kingdom Metazoa; phylum Chordata; class Mammalia; order Diprotodontia; family Pseudocheiridae; genus Pseudocheirus; species Pseudocheirus occidentalis. Next base: position 84,003,238 of record CM053594.1, read on the forward strand.
GTCAGAAAGACTCATTTTCTTGAGGTCAAAAATGGCCTCAGCCAGTTACGAGCTGTGTGACCCTGGGTGAGTCACTTCACTCTGTTTTCCTCAGTTCCTCATCTATAAAAAGAGCTGGAAAAGAAAATGACAAACTACTCTGGAATCTTTGCCAAGAAAACCCCAAATGGAGTCATGAAGAGATGAACATGACTGGATGACAACCATTCAATAAATAGTTACTAAAAGGCATAATTGTGTGTGCTAGGCACTGGGGACACTTAGACAAAAACCAAACATCCCCTACCTTCAAGGAACTTAAATTCTACTGGGGAAGGAAAAACAACATGTATACGGATAAGAAAATGCAAAATACATAGCAAGTACTTTTTGAGGGTAGGCTTCTAACATTTGGGAAAATCAGGAAAGGCCTTTGGTAGGAGAGGACACTGGAACTGTCTTAAGCAGAGCTAAAGCTTTTAAGAGGGGAAGGTGAGGAGAGATGTGCATTACAGGCCACTGGCATCCTGACTGTGTAAAGGCTTTCAGACAGGAGATGCAATGTTGTGTGTGGAGAACAGCAGGTAGGACCGGCACAGGCAAAGTGAAGAGTGCATGGCGGGAAATAATGGGAATTCAGTCTGGAAACATAGTCTGGAGCCAGATTTTGAAGGGCTTTAAAGGCTAAATAGAAGACCTTGTATTATTTTTTTTCCCAGAGGCAATCAAGAGTCACTCATGCTTTTTGAACAGGGGAATAAAGTGGATCGACCTGTACTTTAATTCTTTTACTTTGGCAGCTGAATTGGGGAAGGAAAAGGCTGTATTTAGGGAGTGCAATTAAGAGGCCATGGTAATAGTACAGGTAAGAGGTAAGGGGGATCTGAGTTAGGGATGTGAGTGAGTGAATGGAAGAGGATGGATTAGACAGATATTGTTGAGATAGAATTGGTGACTTGAGTGGTTGTGTGAGATGAGTAAGAGATATAAAGGCTAGGACATGTAGACAGGTGGTATATACAGTATGATGTTACAGTGGCATGTAGTAGTATAATATGGGAATGAAGGAGATCTAAAGGGCTCTGGGAGAATTGGAGAGGAATTCTCTGAGAAGAACTGGAGGTGACTTTATCATTACAAAGAGGAGAGACTGCATGAATGACGGTGTCCTTGCCACTAGTAGGAATTTGGAAGAGCTAGGTTTAAGGGTTACCAAGTTAATGAGTTCTTTTTTAAGATATATCAAGTTTGAAATGCTTATGGGGAAATCCAGGATGTCAGGTCCATCTAGATGGGGTGATACATCTGGATGGAGTCAACCTGAAAGGAAGAAAAGATGCCAAGTAGAGAGAGGATCTGAAGGGTCTCTGAAGAGCAAGAAATGCACTTAATCCATCTACTATCCCAGTGTATTTCATAGAGCATGAGAGAAAGGACTTCTAGGCCTGGAAAAGGTGGAGTAGGGAGTTAGAGTTCTTTGGATTCCAAGGAGATGTGTAAGAAGCATAAGAGGAAGATGTTTTATAGGACAGGTTGTTCGTTAACAACAGAAGGGGTGACACAGGTCACAGTGGAAGGAAAGATGGTAGAATGGGATAGGAACTTGGCAGGGATTGGGTGATATAGATAAGCATGAGAGCACAGAACTAGTCCAAGCAGTCTTCTACCTTAAACTTCAGAGATTTTAAATGGAGGAGGTTTTCTACCAGTTGGACAATAAGTTGTCATGATGCCCTTCTAAGTATTAGTGGTAGCTAAGCATTAGGTAACAGTTCAGATTTGATACGAATGTCATTTCCTGAGCAAGAGGCAGAAGGGCTAAGGGTATTTTGCCAAGGCAGCAGCTGAGCAGATGACAAGAGACCTGTATTGTCTGGGCAAGAGGCCTGGTCTTGGTCCTGGCCTGGTGGCCAGATGGCTGAGTTGAAAGAGGCCTATATCTGGGCCCCTGATGGTTACAGAGGCTGAGCTGTGGTTGATTTCTTTACCTTCCAAACATCTGTGAGGTTCCAGGGCCTACCACAACACCAAATTGTTTTTTTCTCTTTCAGTTGGAGTTGGCTCTGGTCCTGGTTGAGGCATATATGTTAAGTGCATGAAAGGCGTAAACAGAGTGGTTGGCCTAGTGGTCAAGTAGCTTATTGACTTGTGGCAGGGGCTTAAGGGCAAATGATATAATCCATAAGATTGACAGTTATCAGTACAGTGATATTTACATTACCTCTGCCTTGATGTTTGGAAAGGCAAACCACAGTTCTTTTCTCATCATCCACTTGATAGAGACAACAGATCTATGTTAACTATGCCCTGGTCTTGATTGGGCCTGGCCCACTAGAAGTGATCTCTCCTTCCTCTGAAGTAGATTAATCTTTATAATTGTCTGTATTACCAGCAATCTACTCAAATTCAGCCCAGTGAGCTGAATCAGATTAAAATGTAATTGGGAAGTGTTTAACAAAATAAATAAAAATACAATACTGCATAAATAATGTTAATTTGTTTTCTTAGTCAGTATGTGCCCCACTGGGATGTTTCTATTTGAGTCTGACAACACTGGTTTATACCACACCCTTGTCACTCATCATGTATCGGCCTTTGATTGAAGTTATGTTTTCATATGGTCGTCTTACCCTTTTCTAACTGGCTTCTAAGCTCCTTGAAGTTGTGGATTGTCTTATTTTTCTGTATCTCTCACAGTGCCTCTTAGAAGGCTTTGCATGCAGTAGGTAATTGGTAATATTTGTTGCTTTGTTTTTCTTGTTTTTCTCTATAAATCTGCTCCTCTTTGGGGTGTCAGTGTCCCTGTTACTGTCAGTAGCACCCCTTTTACCCAGTCTTCCATATATGCAACCTTGGTACTGTCTTTGATTTTTCATTTACCCTTACCTCTCACACCTAGTCAGTAATTAAGTCTGTTCTGTCCACCCTCCCCCAACATTATTCTCTATTCCTACTGACACCATACTAGTGCTACCTCTTCAAATCATTCCAAAAATCCCCCAGTAGGTTTTTCTACAACCACTTCTCCCTCTCTCTAAAATCCAGCCCCTCATTCCCGAAAGGAACTGTACTTTTAACATCCATTCCTTTGTTCATGCTGCTCCCTGTGTGGGAATTCCTATCCTTTAAAGCTCAGCTCAGGTAGCACCTCCATCATGAATTTTTTTCCTAATGTTCCAGGCTGGTAATGGCCTTTTCCATAGCACTTTGCACTTATTTAATGAATTTATAGAATGTTGCTTGTTAAAGTTATCTAGGTCTGGATCTTATCCCTCTACTAGACTATAAGCTTTGTAAAGTCAGAGACCTTATCATACCGAAATCTTCTATCTCCCTCAGCCATTTTTAGTTCAGTACTCTTTACCCAGTAAGTGCTTAATACTGTACACTTTTAAAAATTTGAATTGTATTTTCCTTGTATTCCTAAATCCAGAAAGACACTTAACATGCCATAATGGGAGGAATCAGGAGACCTACTGACTTCAGTGTCTATGTCATAAAAGAAACCCATTGTACCTTTGCAGGTAGATTTTAAAAATCTTCAGCCCTGTCTGCCTCTCCCTTTCTCCATGTTATCAGCCTTTCCCTTCCTTCCCAGTGTCATAAAGATGAAAGCCCTTTGATTTTAGAGAGCCTCTATAACCTAAATATAGAGCTCTGGGTTTATGGGCTGTATTGTCCATTTTTATTGAACTTTAACCTGATCACAGCATTTCCTGTAGACTTTGGGCCCACAGACCAGACAGATGAATTTTATTGTCCTGCACAAAGAAGAAAGAGACTAGTGTGGTATGCGGTGGCACACAAAATACCTTGGAATTGGCTCATGCTTCTAAATCTTGCCATAGCTATGGCTCTGGGAAAAGAGCAAAAGGTTTAAATGGAAGAAACTTCTCTTGTATTGTCTGTACAATGGGGGGAATAGCTTATTTATCTTCATGGGTTGCTGTGTAGAATGACCAGTAAGACTGTTAAAAAGCACTGTATAAAACACCAATTGCTATCTGGCCCCTTTCATTTGGGTTGGTGACTCTAGGAAGAGCCTGGTTCTTTAAAGTAAATTTGTTTCTCTAATGTAATTTTTGATAAGTCACAGAATCACAGAGTTGGAAGATACCTCAGAGATCAGCTACACCAACCCATAAAGGAACAGTAATGCCTCAATAGTAATCTCTAGAAAGTCAGTCAATCAGGCAGGCAATAGGTATTTACTCTGTGACTGGATAGAATGCTGGGACTGGAGTCAGGATGCTCTGAATTCAACTCCATACTCAGACATTTAATAGCTGTGTGCTCCTGAGCAAGTCACTTCACCCTGTTTGCCTCAGTTTCCCCATATGTAAAACAAGCTGGAGAAGTAAATGGCAAACCACTCCAGTATCTTTGCCAAGAAAATCCCAAATGGGGTCACAAAGAGTTGAACATGACTGAAATGAATGAACAGCAACAATAACAAGACACTGTATTACATGCTTGGGATTCAAAGAAAAGCAAAAATAGTTTCTCCCCTTAAGAAACTTATATTCTATTGGAAGAGACACCTGTAAATAACATAGAGGGCATATAAATAATAGATAAAGGTAATCTGAAAGGGGCAGACATTGGGGACTGGGGGACTAGGGAAGGTCTTCTGCAGAACAAGTGGTCATCTCGCTTCTACTTTAAGGGATGGGAGGGAAGGGGAACGAGGATTTGCTAAGTGCCTCCTAAGTGCCAGGCAACATGCTTTAAAAAATCTCATTTGATGTCCACAACAATGTTGGGAGGTAGGTTCTACTCTTATTCTCATTTTACAGAGGAGGAACTGAGAAAGGCAGAGAGATTAAGCGATTTACCAGTTATACAGCTAGTAAGTGCCTAAAACTGGATTTGAACCCAGGTCATCCTGACTCCAGGCTTAATGCTCTTCACTAAACCACCAAGAAGCCTATAATGGGAATGGCATACTTACTACCTTCCAAGGAAGCTGGTTCTACTTCTTGACATTTCTGATCATTAAACAATTCTTCTTTATCCCAAGATAAACTCTGCTTCATTGCAGCCTCCACTTTCAGACCTTCTGGGGCCATATTGAGAAGTTTATTTGCATGATGTTACTCCCAAACTGTCATTTTGTGATTCCATATGTCTCTAACAGCTAGGTACGGCTTGGGGAAGATACTGTATCCTCACAGAGGATGGTGAAATTCGCCCCTTACTCACTTACCACATCCTTATATGAGGGCATACATCCAGGACCCCAGACCCAGCCAGACCCTCCATCCTGAGGAGTCTGTTCCCCCCTTCCTTTGCGGTGGGTATGGAGCTGGCAGATAGAGTGTGAGTGCATTTGTTGAGGCTGTTTTCATCATCTACCACATAAATCTGTCCTCTAACATACTGGAAGCTTTTAGAGCACATCGAGAGAACATGATGGATTTTCATTTTTATAATCAATATGTGGTATACATTTACATTAAATCAACAGATTTATGATGGAGCCACCTGCCCAGTGCTCTAGAAGCATAGCACCCAGATGGCACTTTATATGTTGTGAGAGCTTTCACAGTGGTCTTACCAGCCATTCCATACAACTCTACTGGTGGTGTAGGTATAAGCAAGTTCTTGGCAGTGAAATGTCACATCTTTTTTAGCTATCCAGAGAACATTTCTACAAAGATGTGTGGTATAAAATAGCATGGAGTGAATTTGGAGGTGGAGGACTAGGTTCAGATCCACTCTTGTTGCTTATTACCTATGTGACTCTAGGAAAATCCCATCACCTTTCTGGGCCTCTGTTTTCTTGACTGTAAAATGGGAACCAAATAATCTCTGAGGTCTGTTCTAGTTCCAAATTTAGGATCCTATGAGGTGGCCTAAGCTCGCTGGCAAAGATATGGTTAGAAGATGTTAAGGAACAAATGGGTCTTGAGGTGTCAAGGTCCCTGCAGAAAACCAAAGGGATGGGGCAGCTGGGTGGCACAGTGGATAGAGCACTGACCCTGAAGTCAGGAGAATCTGAGTTCAAATCCAGCCTCAGGCACTTGTTGTATGACGCTATGCAAGTTACTTAACCCTGCTTGCCTCCCCCTCTCTGCCCCAAAAAGAAAGAAATCAAAGGAATGGTTGAGATGAGAAGGTAGATAACTAAGAGGGCTCTTGAATACATGCGTGCATGCACATACACACACACACACACTCACAAATATTACAGCATAAAAGTAGAATTTTCCATTTATAAAAGTTCCTTTTAAAAAATGCATATATCAGAGTTCTTAAGGCTTTCATAGCTATTCATTTTTACATCTTTTATTCTTTTTTTTTTTGAGGGGGAATGCAAAACACTTGGGATTAAGTGACTTGCCCAAGGTCACACAGCTAGTAAGCATTAAGTAAGCGTCTGAGGTAAAATTTGAACTCAGGTCCTCATGACTCCAGGTCTGGTGCTCTATTCATTGTGCCACCTAGCCGCCCTGTTACATCATTATTCTTATGCTATAAGTTGTTCTCCTGGTTCTGCTCACTTTTATTCTCCATTAATTTATATGATTCTTCCTAGGTTTCTTTGAAAACAACCATTTCATCACTTTTTCTGATAAATTAGTGATCATTACATTTACATGCTATAAACCAATCAGCCATTGCTTAGCAGACTACTTAGTTCTTTGCCGCCACAAAAAGAACTGTTATAAGTATTTTTGTGCCTATTTTTTTGGGGGGGGGATATATCTCTAGTAGTGGGATTACTAGGTCAAAAGGTATGCACAATTAAATCACTTTTCTTGGGCATACTTCCAGATTGCTTTCTACAACTGCTGTATCAGTTCACAGCTCTACCAACATTACATCAGTGTGCCTGTTTTCCCACATCCCCTCCACCATTCACCCTTACAATTTTACTTTTTTTTTTTTTTATAACTTTGCTAATCTGTTGGATGTGAAGTACAAAGAATTGAAGGTGAAGAAAGGGACACACCTTTTGAGAGAGAGGCAATGGACTAAATATATGGAATGAGACACATTTTTGGATGTGACCAGTATGGAAACTGGGTTTCTTAATTGCATATTTATTATAATGGTTCATCCTTCCCCAATAGTGGGGGTGACGGGAGTAGAAGGGAGAGAAAAATAAATATTTGTTGGCAAGTATCTCAGAGAAAGATTATAT
>CM053594.1:84010863-84053547 GCA_028646575.1 Pseudocheirus occidentalis
GGTACTGGGTTTTTTTTTTTTTTGATCAATCTATTCTCAGTACCTTAGCACATTGCTAGTAGTCATTTAATAGCTGTTGAACTGACTTGAATTGCCCAGATCACGGCAAGTCATATTTCCCTATGCAATTCTTCTGCATACATCTGGTGATGTGCTGAGTGAAGTCATAGTGAATCAACAGTATTCTCCTCATTGGCAGAATGGATAGTTTATCTCAGAAGCTCAAAGGTCCCTGTGTCAATAACATTCCATGGGTGTCCCTAATGGATAGGAAATCTTTCTGAAGGAGTGGGGCAGAGACTAGGAAAAGGAAGTATAAGGAAAGATTTGGTCATTCCCTGCTCTTTTAAAACCGTCTCCAAAATGATTGAATATGCTTCTGTTTTTGGAAAGAGATTTAACAGGAGGACTGAATTAAAGACTTGGGCTAATTAAGGATAAACTATGATACACAAAAATTCTAGGGTGGAAATGACATCAAGAGCCAATAAGTACATTCTCTTGCCTCCAGATTCCTAAACTATCCATGAAAGATGAGAATGCTCCAGTTTTTCAAACACATTAGGATCATAATTCCTCAGCTACCTTTAGTACCCTTTTCAGGATTTAAAAATGCCCCCTTTAAAATACTGAATTCAGCTTACTCTTGTTAAAGTTTAAATTCTTCTTTGTTTCCATCTACTGTGGAGAGAAAAGAATATTCACCTGTCCCCTGGTGAAGGAAAGGACTTTGGGCCTTTAACCTGCTCATTTTACATGTGACAAATCTAACGACTTGCTTAAGGATTCACAGCTAGTAAGTGTCAAGATTTGAATCCAGGTGTTCTGATTCCAAAAGCAGTGCTATTACCACTACAATGAAATACTTTAAGAGAAAATAATATTAAAATTTATTTTAAAATTATTTAATAGTGAACATTAATATTAATATTATTTTTAAAAATAATAACAATAATAATAATTCACATTTCCAAAGAGCTGTGTGATTTACAAAAATGCTTTCCTGAGAACAACCCTGAGAAGCAGGAAATATATATGCTCGTTTTGTAGATGAAATAACCAAGGCTCAGAAATGTTAAGTGATTTGTGTGGTATTGCCCAGTTGGTAAATGGCAAAACCAGGACTTCTGTTCTCCGGTCTTTTTCACTCCCAGTTCAGTGCTATGACCACATTCAGGAAAAGTAACATTGTTAAATAAATTTTCCCTTTCCAGTTTCTTTTGGCAACAGTGATACATATTCCATTCATTTCAGTTCAACAAACATGAATTCACAAACTTGATCATTTCCACTCTCCAGATCACATCCATGATTACAGTTCACCCTGTGCAGATCTCATAAACCTTTCAAACACCCACAGCAATTGTTCATTAGACAGCTCTCCTTCACATTGTTTGCTTCTCCTACAAATCCAGGACAAATACTCACAAACCTAGTCCTTCTATTTGAAAAACATTACCCGTTGATACTCCAGTTAATTTCCGGCCCTGTAATAGCAATAAGTTAATACAACTTTTTCACCTTCCTGAGAACCCTCTATTTTTCTTTTCTTTTCTTTTGCTTTTTGGAGGGGAGAGCGCAGGGCAGTTGGGGTTAAGTGACTTGCCCAAGGTCACACAGCTCCTAAGTGTTAAGTATCTGAGGCCAGATTTGAGTTCAGGTCCTCCTGACTCCTAGCTGCCCCAGAACCCTCTATTTTTCACTAGCTTTCTGTAATCTGACTCTCTTTATCTCAGCTGTTCCTGCTTTTAGCTCATATTTGCCAGAATTCTTCTTTTCCCAGCTACATTATATATCTAGACTCGCTGGGGTTGGGGGCCAGGGAGCATACTCATGTGATACAAAGGAGATAATAGGTTAGAGAACCTCCTTTCCTGGAGAATATCTTGACTCATAATCTAACAATATGAAGCTTGATGATGCTCTCTCTTTAGAGAGATCCCGAAGTAGTGGAAAGAACTTTGGACTTAGAGTCAAGAAGACCGAAGTTCAAATCCAGCCTCAGATACTTATTTGCTGTGGGATCCTGGACAAGTCATCTCACATCCCTTAGTCTCAATTTTCTCAAGAATAATAAAAAGTCAATATTCCTATAGTGTTCAGAGTACTTTACATGTGTCATTTCCATTTGAGCCTCACAGCAACTGAGGAGGTCAGGCCATTATTATCCCCATTTTACATATGTGGAAACTAAGACTGAGGCTCAGAAATCTGAAGCCTCTTGTGTAGGTTCCTATTCCTAGTAAATGTCAGAAGTGAGATATGAACTCACGTTTTATTGAATCCAAGCCCAGCACTCTATCTAGCTAGAAAACTTCCTATTTCTGGCAATTGGGAATGTGAGTATCACCTTCCTCATAGCGTTATGGTAAGGTTAAAGTGTGATAATGTTTAGTTATACAAATATGAGTCATTGTACTTTGTAAATATTTATTTGCTACATAATACAGTGGATTAAATCAATTAAACAACCAACCAGCCAACCAATATTTATTCAGCTCCTACTATATGCCAGACAATGTATAAAGACCTGGGGATAAAAAGACAAAACGAGGAGACTGGACCAGGTAAGGGAGCTAGTACAGGGATGGGAAATGGTTTGTAAAAATTGGAGACCCAGATAGGTGAGAGGTACGAAATAGGGGATGTATGGTGGTTTAAATTCATTTTTCCCATCTAGTAGTGTTCCAGACATTACACTATCATCATTCATTTATGAGGGTCAACCAATCAATAAGCATTTATTGAGCATTTATTCTGTACAAGTATCTACTGGGTTCTTCAAGATTTATGACACGTGAAGCCTGCCCTTATAGGAACTTATACTGTAGGTATTTAGTAGAATATAAACTCCTTTTTCCTTTAGTCCATCTCCCCAGTGGAGCTCCATGATGGAAGCTCATAGATGCTAGCTGGGTTGGATGTTGAAGCATGAAGAACCTGCTAGCTTTGGAGTAAATTCCAGTCCTCTCTTTATCCCATGATACTTGTGTGGCCTTGGACAAATCCCTTGACCTCTCTGAGCCTCTGGCTCATTGCCTATGAAATGAAGATAGTAATGTTTGCATTATCTGTGTCATAGGTGTGTGAGCTAATGCATGTGATAGCACTCTAAAACTATATAGGATCATAGGTCAAGTAAGAATAGTAGCCGCCATTTTCTAGAATTCTTTAGGGTTTCAAACTACTGTACATATATAATTTCCTTTGATCTCACAACCCTGGGAGATAGGTACTATTATTATCCCCATTTCATAGATGAGAAAACTGAAGCTTGAGGAGAGGTTAAGTGACTTGCTCAGAGTCAGACAGCTGGTAAATGTCCAAGGTAGGATTTTAATTCATGTCTTCATAACTCCAAGTCTAGTTCTCTTCCCTACTGTATCATCACTAGCTGATTCAGAACTGGAAGGGACTTTAGAAGCCATCTAGCCCAGCCCTTTAATTTAGACCTGAGAGCACTGAAGCTCAGAGAGGCTCAGTTTTACTTGCCTGTTGTCACATGGGTATGAAATGCCAGGGAAGGGGGTAAGGGGATTTGAATCCAGGTCCCATGACTCTAGAGCAGGGATTCTTAACCTTTTTTTTTTATGTGTCCCAGATCCCTTTGGTAGGTAAAGCCTATGGACCTCTTCTCAGAAGAATGTTTTTAAATGCATAAAAGCAAATATGGAGGATTACTAAGAAAACCAGTTATACTGAAAAACAGTTATCAAAATGTATTTTAGGAAACAGGTTTGGAAGCCTCAGGTTAAGAACCTTCTGCCTTATAAGCAAGGCTCTTTGCCTTATACCATATTTTAAGACATTGCATACATGGGGCAGCATGGTGTTGGGCGGAGAGTGCTGAATTTGGAGTCAGGTAATGTGGATTTTCATCCTGGATCTGGCATTTAATAACCATTTGATTTGGGGCAAATTCTTAAACCTCACTGGGCCTCAGTTTCCTCATCAATAAAACAGTAGGTTCAGTTCAATGACGTTTTAAGATTTTTTCCAGTTCTGAATCCATAATGTAAGCTATTAATATAAACAGGAGACTAGAAGTAAATTTCTCAATTGGGACTTTAAGAATAATTCACATAAAAAGATAAGCCAACAATTCAAGGCAGGAAGTACTGAGTGCCTAGTGAATGAAACCAAGAAGATGGGAAGGTCACTTCTGGCTGTTGATGTTAGGGGGAGCCTTAGTGAGGAAGTCAGATCTGAACCAGATCATCAAGGATGTATACAGTTTCTTTTTTTTTTTTCAGTCTTTATACAATTTACTGAGTTGGAATTAACATCAATGACCATCCAATACAACTCATAATTAAACATTATACAATATAATATTTCCTCAAATAAAAACAAAAGGTATAAATTTTTAAAAAGTATATATATAATTTCTTTAAGCAGGGATAGCAGGTACATTTCATCCTGATCATGACTGGGGAATCCTGAGTACATAATAATATAACAATATCTCATCATTTTGCAGTGCTTTCAGATTTACCAAATACTTTTCCTGCAACAGTTATTAACCTCTATTTTACAAATAAGGTAACTGTAGTTTGTAGACATGTGAAATAGCTTGTTACTTTTACAAGTAGTAAAGTATTATGTCTATGATTTGAACTCAGGTCTTTTGAATCTAAGATAAGGATTCTTTCTAGGATGCCAGACTGCCTGAGAGGTATCGCTCTAAAAGATATAGTTCTCTACTATAATACAGAGGAAGTTGAGAATTGGGCTGGGCCTGGTATTGTCATAATACCTCTTGGACAGCTCATAGGTTAGGATCATGCGCAGAAATTTACGGGAAGTATTGTGGCCAAATGTGTTCATTCCACATGACAAAAGGCTTGATTTGGGTTTATTAAAATGGAAGATCTGAGCTAATGCATCTTAAAAACTTAAGCAGTGAATAATTCTTGGGGGGTGGGGAGAGGAGAAGGGGGAAGCTGAGCACTCTGAGTTATGGCAGTGCCAAAAGCTTCTGAAATGGGTTCACTTCAAATATTTTGGATGTTGTACTCATCAACAGCCAAACAGGGTTTCTGGAGAATTAATAATTGCAGCGACAACCACACTGCTTCCAAATTGAAATGTTACATGCCAAGCTTAAGCACAGAGTGACTATTTTGAGATTGGTTGTAAACCTCCTGAAAACTGAGATTTATGATGTAGATGCTGACAGATCATTAAATGAATGACTGGTGTTGCTCATCAACCACAGTCCTTCTTCGTTGCCGTCAACAGACGAATGAATATCAAAAAGTGTCGTACGGTGGAAGGGCCACCATGCTGGGAGTTATGAGACCTAGGTTCTAGTCTTTCAGGCGAGACATTTCACCTAAGCCTCAGGTTTTGCTTCTGTTAGGTGGAGACTAATGACTCACACTTCCTCTGACTGCATACTATTTTAGCTGTCATTGCTAGATCAAGGTAAATGAAAGTGAAAGTATTTTGTAACTAACAAGCAGAGGTTCTCAATGTAGGGACAACTTGGGAGTCTCTGTACTGTGGATGAGAAGACAATTCCATCTATATTTTCACCAACTTTGGATTTCCTTTGTAATTTTATGTATTTTATTTTATGCATTTAAAGACATTATTCTGAGAAAGGGTCTATAGACTTTGCCAGACTGCCAAAGGGCTCCAGGCCATGCAAAATGTTAAAAAATCATGGCCATAAAACAATCACAGCCTTATACAGGCATAGGGGATTTTTATTACCTGAGTCCATAAGCCCCACTGTAGGCTACATCTGTAGGGAAGGGTAAAGGAAGGAAATATGTCACCTACCACACGCCAACCACTGTGCTAAAGAAGCGCTTTTTACAAAGTTATCTCGTGTGACCCTCACAGCAACCCTGAGAAGTGACTAACGTTATTATCCCCGTTTTACAGTAGAAGACATTGAGAAAACAGAGATTATTTGATTTGCTTAAGATCACACAGCTAGTCAATGTCTGAGGTCAGATTTGAACTCAAGTCTTCTCGACTCCAGGCCCAGCGTTCTATCTATTGTACCACTGTAGTAGAAGACAATCCTGGAAGGGTCTACCAAACCTTTACTGTAAAATGATAACTTTTATGTCTGTTATCCCATAATGAACCTGGCTAAAGTATCAAGAAACTCTTCAATGATAGGTTGGCTGCCAGGTTATAGCAGTAATGAGGTTTGAAGTTCTTTTTGTATTGCTACATTAAGGAGGTACTTAGCCCCTAGTTCAGATTAAGCCTCTGTTAAAGAAACAGAAGGTATGAACTCCTGTCTCCTGTTGCTGATGTAACAGGAAAGGGCTGAACAGAGAGGGGCAACACTGTATATGAGGAAAAGCCCCCAAGGGGGAGAGACAGATCTTTTTGGAGCAGGTCACATGGAGGCGGAAGCTGCTACCCTCCCTCCCCCCAGGTTGGAGAGAGTGATTTTGATTTTGAAAACCTAGATGGAGTGATTTTGACTCTGGGAATCAGCTGAAATTGCAAAATCAAAATCATTCTCTCAAGCGGGAGGGAGAAGGAGGACGGGGTGGCTTTCCTCTTCTTCAGCTTCCCCAGTGGCAGCAGCTTCTGCCTCCGTGTGACCTGCTCCAAGAAGATCTGTCTCTCCCCCTCAGGGGCTTTTCCTTATGTACAGTATTGCCCCTCCCTGTTCAGCCCCTTCCTGTTATATCAGAAACAGGAGACAGGAGTTCATACCTTCTGTTTCTTTAACAGAGGCTTAATCTGAATTAGGTGCTAAGTACCTCCTTAATGTAGCAATACAAAAAGAACTTCAAATCTCAAACAACAAAAATTTATTAAGCTGTGCCACGCACTGTGCTTAGTGCTGGGGATAGACAGGCAAAAGCAGCCCCTGCCCTCAAGGAGCTTACATTCTAATGGTGAAACATGTAAATAAATAGATAAAGGAGATATAAACAGAGTAGATGGAAAGAGATGATTGTCTAAATATCCAACCCACATCTGAAGATTGTCTGCTAAAGTATGGAGGAGTTAGATATACATTATGTGAGGGAATCATCCATACCCACAAAATTATTCATGTTTGACATATTCAAGAACTCACTTAAAGACTTCTCTTTGAGTCTCTTGTTGACTGTGGTTTCCACCAAGCTGGCTTTTTTTTTTCTGTTTCCCCTGGTATACCTTATTTTTCATATATTAAGGAAGCACAGGGACCCCACAACTCCCATCTATACACCTCCTCCCCCAAGCTCCTTGTCCAACAGATCATCACAGCAGTGGTTCACAGGCATACAGTATCCAAGGAGGGAAGGGATGTTAGATCACCCACTCAGCTGCAGCAGTGCCCTTCTTTCCATGACCCTCCATAAGACAAAGGTTTAATTAGGTCAGTTCCTCTCTCACTACAAATTCAAAATGAATCAAAGGCCACAGGGTTGCCACATACATACATGGTGTGTAGCAGGGAGGAGGTGTAGTAATTAATTTTTTTCACCCCCCCAAATCCTTAAAAATACACTTCTGTACCTTGGTAAAGGTAGTTTAATTACATGCAAAATAGCTTCAAATGTTTCTCTTCACTGAATGAGTCAAGTTCCAGCTAACTCATTGCTGTGTGTTTTAGCAGAGATCTTGAGTTTTCAATAGTTGGGTAATTTCAGCGTCCATGATTCTCTGTTCTTCTCCAACAGTTCTGTCGCTCAGTGCCTTCATTGTTGTTTATGGTTCCTTTACAGAACTAACAGTGTTATTCAGGGCAGTTAGTATAGCAGCCTTTTCCTTTTCCTTTTGTGTAGCTATTATTATTTTTTCTTTCTTTTTTCCCCCACCTCTTTGAAAGTGGGCACTTGCACTTAGTTTTAAAGAATTTTAAGAACAGCAGAGTTTCAGCGTTGGAAAGTGACTTTGAGGGCATCAGAGTTCTGATCCATTTCCTAAGGTTATAAGGATCGCCAGTTGCTAGTTCCTTGTCCTCTAAGACTACTTCCATCTACTTTTCTCATCTTGTATGTACTGATTTATGCATATAGTATCCCCCATGGCCCATCAGAATGTATGTTCTATGAGGGCATTGATTTTTTTTTGTTTGTTTTCCCAGTGCTCAGTACAATGATTGACACATAGTAATTATCTGGCAAATGCTTGATTGATTGAAAAGGTTTAGATTGGGAAGGAACCCCAGACCACTTTTTCTCCATTGCATTTGTTTTATACACAAAGAAGCTGAACTAAGTGAGGAAAAGTAACTTGTCTAAGGTCCCATGCAGTACAAAGAGTCAGGGTCTGAACCCATGTATTCTGATTCCAGATTCAGTACTCTTTCTGCAAAACCCTCCCACCATGCACTGTATGCATGGCTGCAGGCAAATCACAGTCTTGCTTTGTTTCCATTCTCTTATCTGTCAAATGGGGTTAATAATACTTTCATTATCGTGCTTACTAATTATTATAAGGAAAGAGTTTTGTAAACCTTAAGGCAAGATAATAATTCTAGTAATTCTCATTTATCTAATCAAATGTCTTATCTAATATGACAACTTCTTTTATGACCTCACTAGCACAGGGTCCTTCACCCCTTTGCTTGAAGATCTCCATGGATAGGGTCCTCACTATTTTACAAGGAAGCCTATCCCTTTGTTGCACAGTCCTGATCACTAGGAAGCTCATCCTTACCCTGAGCTAAAATTTGCCTGCCTGTAATTTCCAGTCATTGGTCAGAGAACTCAGGAACCACATAGAACCAGTTTATTCACTTTTTCCCATGATTTGTTCTTGTCCTTGTTTAGTTATTTCAGTTGTGTCCAGCTTTCCATGAGCACCTTTTGGGTTTTCTTGGCAGAGATACTGGAGTGATTTGCCACTTATTTCTCCAATTCATTTTACAGTTGAGGAAACTGAGGCAAACAGGGTTAAGTGACTTGCCCAGGTTCACATGGCTAGTAAATGTCTGAGACTGGATTTGAATTTAGGAATATGAGTCTTCCTGATTTAAGTCTGATGCATTATCTACTGTGCCATCTTGCTGCCCCTTTTCCATGATAGCTCTTCAGATATTTGATAGTTACTTTATTCACATCTCTTCGGTATTTGCTTTTTCTTTCAATGCTCTGAGCCTCAAGTTCCACATGGAAGATCATACTAAAATTTCCTGAGTTGGAGTATTATAAGGCTCAAATAAGATAAGGTACATAAAGTGCTTCTTTATAAATGGCAAAACATTCAATCAAGCTTTTAATTATTATTTCTTCTTTGAAATCCTATTTTGGTTTTTCATCATGACTCGGAGTAACCCTGAACTCTTGAAGGGTATGTGGATAGATAGGTCAGGTTCTGACAGTCAATCAAGCTGGAAAAGCTGTGAGTGTCTATCTGGTGTGGACTTGTGTGTCTGTACTAGTGTTCTGAGATGCCCAGTATCAGGCTGGCCAAAGGGTGATAATTTTACGACCACAGTGACCTTCAGAGAGTAGCTCTGAGACATATAAGGCAGCTAAAAGGCATAGTGAGCTGAATGAGGAACTTGGTGTTACAGAGACCTGAGTCAGAATTCTCAGTCACTTACCAGCTGTGAGACCTTGGACAAGTCACTTCACTCTCTTGATTTCAGTTTTCTCAGCTACAAAATGGGAATAATATTAGCACTTATCTCACAGGGTTATTGTGAGTATTATCTTAAAGGGTTATATAAAAATGAATTTACAGGACTTGAGGCAAATATCAGTGGAAAGGGTACCTGTCCCAACAAAATTGCATTATTATCATCATTAATAAATGAGATACTTGACAGTAGAAACTGTCTTTGTATCCTCTGTACTTATCATAATACCCTGACAATTAGTAGGTTATTAATAAATGCTGGTTGACTTGCTAAGATATCAGGCATTCAAGTAAGACTTGATTGATAAAGCAGTTTGCTGCCCTAGGTCTATTTATGTCTTCCACCTACCCTAGTAAAATGCACTTCCTAAGCAAAATATTAACTGGGTTTCAGTATTTTGAATTTTACAAATTTCTTTCCTCACAATAAACCTTTTAAAGTATAAATACTATTATCAAGGTGGCTAGATGAGGCAGTGAATAGAGCACTGACCCTGGAGTCAGAGTTCAAAGCCAGCCTCAGACACTTAATACAAAACTAGCCATGTGACCTTGGGCAAGTCACTTAACCCCAATTGCCCTGCCTTCTCCCCTCCAAAAAGCAAAAAACAATTAAAAATGAATAAATAAATAAATAAATTAATTAATAAATACTATTATCTGCCATTTTATAGATGAGAAAACTAAAACTCACAGAGGCAGACTTGCCCAGTCACACACATCCAGGATTTAGAGCCAGGTCTCTCTAATTTCAAATTCAGGGCTTATTCTACTTGCTACAATTTTTCCTTGGCTATTGGTGAGGGCATAGTGATTGGACACAATTCTTGGTGAAAGCAGTTTTCTAACAGATGAATCTTAACTACCAGAAAAATGTTTTCCAAGTATTTTTCTAAATATCGCTTTAACTTCCCACATCTTTTTACAAGAGCTTTTATTGGGTCTTGGCTAGTAAGAAGGGATGCAAAGGGTAGTCAACAGCTGGTCTTTGGAAATATTTGTAAAACTATTCTCATAGTTAGTTACCCAGAAATCAATGTCTGACCACAACAATTGAAATAAATGTTTACATTTTTTAAAGTCCACTGGTGAAACAACTGTTTATAAATTATACACAAACAGATTAATGGATGTGTCTGGAGACGACACACTCTGTGTGTGTGTGTGTGTGTGTGTGTGTGTGTGTGTGTGTGACATGTTTGTTAGTATAGATGTGACTAGAAGTTTTTTTTTTAGTTGCTCTTATTTATTGAGCTTTGTGTAGTAGTTAGGGCACTGGATTTGGAGTCAGGAAAACGTGGGTGTAAATTCCTCCTCAGACACTTATACGACCCTGAGTATGTCACTTGACCTCTCTGTGCCTCAGTTTCTTCATCTGCAAAATGAGGGGTTGGACTTGATTGCCTTTGATGGTCTATGATCCTATGATCTGTATAGTCTATAGTGACTCTTTAGGTTGAATGCCTTTTTTAGGCATTTCACAAACCTTAAATTGCTATAGAAATATCATTTATGACAAAACGTTTAACATTTTACATTTGAGGAAGCCGAGTCCCAGACCTGTGATTTTATATGAAAATATTTTAGAAAATTAGAAACGAACCAACTTAAGATTGAATTATCCTTGTTGTTTGTAAGGAGATGTAACCAAATTTGTATTATTTTCAAGAGGTTGTAGTCAGGACAGAGTGAATAGGACTTTGCCCTCAGGATGCCCAAATTTAAAGGACTCTGACATTACTTAAGGGCACTTCTGTGGATAGAACAAATGGGTTAACCTAGTTAACAGTATTAATTAGTTAAAATAGGAAACTAGGAGATGGTAGTACTTTTTTTTCACTTTAGAGGCTGAATTCTTTCCTACCCTGACCTGGCTTAACAATATAGTATGATTTAGGCTGGGTCTCCTCAAAATATCTTTATTCACACACACACACACACACACACACACACACACACACACACACACACACACACACTCTCTCTCTCTCTCTCTCTCTCTCTCTCTCTCTTTCTTTCTCTCTTTCTCTCTTTCACACTCACTCACTCACACACACACATCTAAGCATTTCTTTCCTGCTGTTTGCTCAAGACATATTTTGTGGCACTCGCTCTCATTGTTAAAATTGCTGGTTATAACCCTGTTGTCAAGTCTGGTAGAAAAAAACTTAAAAGCACTGTTGAGTAGCCAATTCAGAGTTGGGTCAGAAGCTCATTTGAAACCTGAAGTATCTCACTGTTTTTGCTGGCCAAGGGCAAAACAAGAAAAGCCTTCCCTTGTCTTGCCACTGTCTACTGTTGTAGGTGAGTCACAAAAATGTCACTGTTAAAAAGCAGCAGTGGCAGTGAGCAGAATGGATGAGCTCCCTTGCTTATCAGTAGCTGAGTTTTCTGAAGACAAAACAGGAAAGTGCATGCATTTTTCCTCTTAGACCAACAGTCAGGACATCAGCTCCTGCAGCTGCCTTTAATAGGGATGGTCACCTGGCAACAACACCATTGAAGAGAGGAAACTTTCTTGGATGGAAGAGAAAATAAAAACAGATGCACCATTGTTTCCATGCCTGCGATGTCTATTGAAAATTCCACCAGGCACAAGCAATGTAGGATTTGGGGGATAATTTGTGTTGGTTTTTAGATGTCATCATGGGGTGTGGGGTAGGTAAGTGGGGGGTGCCGAGGGGAAGAAAAAACGTGTACCTCACAAGTCTTGTCCATGGAGAGTAGCAATATAGAGTAAACTCCATATTGTGAACACAATACACGTGGAATCTTTCTGGTATCAGGGTCCTTCGACCTCCGATATAGGCACACCTACCATAATAGCAAAAGACTTAGAAGGTAGAGCCAAGGATCATTGTCTAGCTTTTGGTTGTATTCCATGCCAAAGACTTCAAGCAGCTAATAGCACAACCTTATAGAACAAATCTTTGATGAAACATAAAAAACAAAGATAGAAATGCACTTATGTAGCCAGTGTCCCTTGAGTTGCCTGGACTGTCTTTGGTTTTATAAGCTGGCCATAAGTAGCTTCATAGTACAAAAGAGCCTAATGCCTTTATACTTTTTTTTTTGATCGGTTAGTCATGTCTGCCTCTTCCTGACCTCATTTGGAGTTTTCCTGGCAAAGATAATGGAGTGGTTTGCCTTTTCTTTTTCCAGCTCATTTTACAGATGAAGAATTTAGGCAAACAGCATTAAGGGACTTGCCCAGGGTCACACAGCTAGTAAATGTCTGAGGCTACATTTGAACTCAGAGATCTTCCTGATTCCAGACCCATTGCTCTATCTACTATGCCACCTAATGCCTTTATTGGAACTCTCTTAGAAGCTGCTGCCTTCCTGCTCTCACAATTTGACTGTCCTGCCTTCCTGAAGACAGTAGAATCATAAGGTCAAAGACTTAGAGTTGGAAAGGCCCATATAGATCGTCTGGTACAAACCTACATCTTACAGATTAAGAAACTGACAATCTCCTGGATAAGTGGTAGAGCCAAGATGGGAACCAGGATCATCTGACTTAAAAACCAGCATTTTTTCCCCAATTTATTACATTGTCTTCCTTTGCTATTTGTATAGAAGTAGTTATGGAGAAAATCACAGGGACAGAATTAATGTTATTTTGAGAAAACAAGCCCATAACTGAGCAGAATAGGGAGAATGTGTCATAAGATCTGGATCTGAATCTTGGCTCCCAAATTTCCTAGTGACTATGGGCAAGTTATCTAACTTCTCTGTGTCTATTTATACTATTATTTCACAGGGTTGTTATCCAGTACAATGATCAAATGGAAATACTTAAGGATAGTTAGTCTAGAGAAGAGAAGATTTAGAGAGTGAAGAAGACCTGAGTTCAAACCCAATTCAGGCAATTAATAGCTGACTTAATCTCTCTGAAGTTTTTCATTTCTTTGTCTTTAGGATGGACATGATTATAGCACCTATATTATGTTGTGAAGATGAAATGAGATCTTGGTAACCTTAAAAGTATTCTATAATTTTTATTTTTTGGTTGTTTATATGGGAAGGAGATTCTCCTGATCCCACCCAAGCTAGAAGTACAGTAGTCATTCAAAGACCTGATAGCATTACTGATCAACACAGAAGTCTTTTTCCCAACATTGAGTAAATTCAGCCATCCTTAGGTAGCTTGCTGGTTCCCTGCTCCTGGATGCTCACTATATTGGTTCCAGATTTACTGTGATCACTCCAATGGCTTTAGGCCAGCCATAGCCCTGCATTGCTGAGCTTAAGTGATCTCAGTGGCAGGAACCATAAGCCCACTCCACCATGCCCAGCCTAGCACTATAAAAATGTGAGATGCTTATTATTGGGGACATAATAGGCAAGTCTGTTTACAAGTAGCTGAAGGACTTTTAAGTTAAAGAGGGGTTAGACCTGGTTTTCCTTAGTCCTAGAAGGCAGAACTAGAAGCAGTAGGTAGAAATTATAGTGTGGATCAATTTAAGGAAAAACTTTCTAATAATTAGAACTGTTTTAGAGTGAAAATGGCAGCCTTGACATGTACTGGGTTTCTTCCTCACTGTTTTCCAACAGACTCTTTGATCACATGAATGTGGGAGGGTTGATTCCTGTTCAGCTATGGTTGGACTTGTAAGCCTCTGATGGCCCCTTTCTAATTCTGAAACACTGTGTTTTACAAACCAGTGCCATAGAGAAAAATATAGAAAATACACACTTGTAAAATATAAAAACATAGAGATAGGAAGGTAGTTTTATCGTTAAGGATGGAAATCGTGATGATAGAAAAGTCTATCTTTGGTGTGTCTTTACATGACAGGTATGCTTGTAATCAAAGGGGGATTTAAGCTAGCCAAGAGAGCTTAGTTTGAGTGCTAGATGGATATCTTTCCACCCTTAGGTTCTTGGCATTTGATGCATAAAAGAGAGAGTGGTTCATTGCTTTGTTTTTAATCTGAGAACCTCTGTATCTGATGACTTCAGGTTGTTAACAGCCTACTATAGGGGTGAGTTTAGGGGAGAATTTGCCACTGAATTAGTTTGATATTTATTCTGTGCCAGAGGGAAGTAACAATAAGGATAACATCTGCTCCTTCAGTAACAACTTTAATCATTGAGGGACTTGGTCTTCACCTACAACCAAATGCTAATCCTTCTACTCAAACAGTGGTGCTATGGAAAGAACATTGGATCAGAGTCAGTGATTCTGGGTTCTAATCCCAATTCCATCACTAACTGAGTGGTGTGACCTTGGGCAAGTCATTATACTTCCATAGACTTCTGTATAGTTATTATAGATTTCCCCCCTTGTTTTAGATGTGTTATTTCATCAGTATAAAGAAATGCAGGTGAAGTAAACTCCCTTTCCCAATAGAGATCAACTATTCTGAAACTTAAAATCTTAGAGAGTTGTCTGGGATGCTAAAAATGTTAAGGCACCAGAGTTTGTACAAGCCATACATATTAGACGCAGAACTTTAATTCACATCTTTTTGTGCTGAAGGCCAGCTTTTTATCCCTTGTCATTCCATGACCATTAGTCGTGGAAAACTTTTGTACTTAAAACATGTCCCAGAAAAGGGCAGCTAGGTGGCACAGTGGATAGAACACCACCCCTGGAGTCAGGAGGGCCTGAGTTCAAATCCAGGCTTTAGATGCTTATTAGCTATGTGACCCAAGGGAAGTCACTTAACCCTAATTGCTAGATACACACACATGCACACGTGTGTGTATATATACACACGTATATCTTATACACATTTAAAGTGAATACATGTACAACACATATATAGCAGCTTATATACATACATATATGTTTGTATATATACATGTACATACATGTGTGTATATATACACACACTCAGGACCCACAAATGCTAGAAAGCCCAAGTGCTAGAAAGTATAGTAAGAAGAGAGGGACATTGTTGAGAGAGTGAACAATGTTGGGGAAGTATCACCTAGAACAATAGAGGTATTATTGTTGGAGGAGGGAGGGGATTGAGAGTACGACCCCACTAGGAATGAACTTATGGAAATACAGCCTTGAAGGATGTGAAGGCCTATATGTCATCATGGGAAAGAGGAGAGCCATGGGAGAGAGTCATAATCAGAGAGGAGTAAGGGGCCCTCACATTGCAGCTTTTCCACTCTGGAGTTAAGGGTTCCCAAGGATGTTTCCCGGTCCCTGTTTCACATATAGCCTGCCTTTTGTACCCTAACTGTACTACCTTGATCACTCTTGGTTTACTTCTCTCCAATCCACCAAGCATTTATTAAGTGCCTGCTGTGTACAACGTACTGTGCTATACAGGTACCAATGGAAGTACGATGGCAAGTAGAAAAGAAGTCCTTTCCTCCCACCCCCAAAGAACTTAATTCTACTCCTAGCCTGGGGCCCTCTCTCTCCTTTTTTCCATCTCTCAATTTGTTTTTTGGTTGTATCTCCTGGAGGTCCCACATCCTCTGAAGGCTTAATCAAACCAACATGGACATTTTCTCAGAAATGACCTCTGCATCTTAAGGAAAGCCCGGGTCGTACAGAACATAGTTTATGAAAAACACTGGCCTGGTTGATCTCCGAAGAACCTTCCAGATATAACCTTCTCTGAGTCTGTGAATAATCTTTTCTGTGAAATAGAAAAATGGACATGAGCATCCATATTACACAAAGCTGAAAGATCTCAGTGTTGTTTCAGCCACAGTATATCAAGGATCTCCCCGGAGCCATCACCTTTGCTGTTACTAGTCTCTTCCTGCTGTGTTTCTATTTTTATAGCATGTAACTCTTCCTCCCCATCTGGACTGTAGCCGGGGGAGAGCTCCCAAATTGATGTAAAGAGCAGAGAGACTGTGGTTGAAAATGTAAGGGAAAACAAACAAGGGGGATGGAGATGACAGGTGAAAAATGTAATCAAGAATGGAGGGGAAAACAAGTAGTTTTACAAGAGATGTGAGAAATAATAGAATAGAAAAAAATTAATATAAGCATCAAGAAAAATGACCTATTTGATCATAGAAAAGGAAGAATCTCATCCTTTGATAGCATCATCATTGTCACTGACAGTAATAAGGCACTTTGAAGATTTTTTAAAAACCCCTCTTTACGCTGAGAGAAGCAACGTTGTATAATGAATTGACTGGGTTCTGCATTTGGAGTCAAGAAGACAGGTTCAAATCCTGATTCTAATACTGCCTAACTCTTTATTTTATTCCTGGGGAAACTGGGGCAAAATGATTTCTTCCCCTTCCCCTTCCCCTCCCTCCCAGTAGTTAAATATCTAGTGAGTATTGGTTCCCAGAGTTAAACTCAGATTTTCTGAAATCAGATCCAGTTTTTATTTGACTACAGTAAGCTACATAGTGAATAATAACACCACCAGTTCACTGACACTTAAGTGTGGTTTACAAAACATTTTCTTTACAATAACCCTGGGAGGGAGATTGTGCAAGTCTTTATTATTCCCTAGTATAGAGGAAAATGTACAGGCTCTGTGAAGATTTTTTTATAAGAAGACTTTTCTTATCAGGTTAAGCGGTGCTGTCAGAATTTGAACTTAGGTCTTTAGAAGTCAGGGCTGGTGTAATTTCTGCCATGTTGGCATGCTTGCTGAGGGGGAATCCTGATCTTGAAGGTGGGGGTAAAGGGAAGGTGCTACATTACCCAGTGTTTCCAGGGTTCGTTGTCTCTGATTCAGAGAATGAACCACTGGCTTTGTGTTGTTCCTCTAAGCTGGGAATGCTACAACATGTTATTTCTGTAGGTCTGGAACTCCCTCAACACCTCCTAAAAGGGAAAATTGAATCAGCAAATTAGTCAGCACGATGCTATCCATATGGATGAATGATTTTGTGATGCTTTTTTATCCTTTCTGGATTTCTCTGGGCTTCACCTCTTTTAAAAGAGGCCATTGTGGTGTAGTGGAAGGAACACTGGGCTGGAAGTCAGAAACAATCACAGGTGGGAGGGACCTCAGATTAGCTAGGCAAAGGACCAGAAATTTAGAGGCAAAGAGGGCCCAAGATCTCATCTAGCTCATTTTTTTTTTTTAGTCTTTTGGTAA
Organism: Pseudocheirus occidentalis; assembly: GCA_028646575.1. Lineage (NCBI taxonomy): Eukaryota > Metazoa > Chordata > Mammalia > Diprotodontia > Pseudocheiridae > Pseudocheirus > Pseudocheirus occidentalis. The sequence goes on from CM053594.1 coordinate 84,028,458, forward strand.
AGCCTTTAGACTCTTTCTTAGAATAATATTGTATTTTTTAGAATAATTTTTAAATACATAAAATAAAATAAAGAGAACAAAGAAAGCCAATTATATTGAAATAAAGATATAATTCTTTCCTACCCAAATTCACAGACCTCCTAAAATATATCTAGGGACCCCATGGATGTTAGGTTGAGAACACCTGATATAGTCCAGAACTTTCGTTTTACTGACACTAAATGAAGTTAAAATGATTTTGTCAAAGTCACATTGCTTTTTATTGTTCAGTTGTTTCTGTCATGTCTGATTCTGTGTGGCCCCACTTTAGGGTTTTCTTGGCAGAGATACTAGAGTGGTTTGTAATTTCCTTCTCTAGCTCATTTTACAGATGAGGAAACTGAGGCAAACAGGATTAGTAAATAGCAGATAGAAGATTTGAACCCAGATTCTCTGATTCCAAATCAAATGTTGTCTTGAGGTCCCACCATATCTGAATAAAAATCTCTAGACCTTCTCTAGTGAAGGAGAATCTACTCACTACCTTTGAAGACAGTCCTTTCCACTGGGTTTAGAACCAAGTTCTTCCTTCTAGGTCAAAACAGAACAATTCTAATTCCTCTTGCATAGGGCAGGTCTTCAGATATATGAAGAAAATAACCTGAGGCAGGTAGGTGGCACAGTGGAGAGAATGTGGGATGTAGAATCAGGAAGATGAGACCAGGTATGACCTCAGATTCTTACTAGCTGTGTGACCCTGTCTGCCTCCGTTTCTTCATCTGTAAAATGGAATTAATAATGATATATTGATATATATATATATGAGATATAGATATGAGATATATACATACACACATACATACATACATATATATATATATGAGATACATCACAGGGTTGTTCTGGGGGTAAAATCAGATAATACTTACAACACACTTTTTAGACCTTAAAGCACTGTATAAATATGTTACTGTTATTAAATTCAATTTGTAACTCTTTTGTATCCTCAATTCCTAGCATAGCATCTTGCACAGAGTACTTGTACATTCCACTTTAACAAATTAAAAAAATATAGTAACATATTTATACTTTTAAGGCCTAAAAAGTGCTTTGTATCGTTCAATTCTAGTTTGTTTTGTTTGCAATCTTGTTGAACTGAAGTGAATAGTGGCATGACCTAGAATAAGTCTGCTCTAGAACAGGCCCTCCTCACCACACACCTTGATTGCTGTGATATCCTGCTAATGGGCCTATCTGCCTTAATTCTCTACTCACTCTAACCCATTCTCCATTCAGCCACTAAAGTGATTTTCCTAAAGCACAGGTCCAATCATGTCATCTTCTCAAACTCAGTAAATTCCATTGGTTTCCTATTACCTCCAGGATCGAATACAAAATGCTCCGTTTGGCATTCAAAGCCCTTGACCTAGTCCTTCCTACCTTTCCAGTCTTCTCCAGACTTGAAGTTCACTCTGAAGCTCATTGATCGGACCACAAGAGGTCTGTGTCCAAGCTCCACTTAATGGCTGTATTTTGGGCCCCCCTGGCTTACAGTGAATGTCTGTGGCAACTGTTTTTCTTTGGAACAGCAACCCTGAAGGTCTTCCCCTCCCAGTTTGATTTTTTCTTTTTTTTCTAATTAAAGGGGCCATCCCTTGACTCACTTCTTAACGAGGCCTATTCACTGAATGGGTGTTACCTTACTCTGAGTGAGCATATGAAAAGTCCTCAGCCCAAAAGGACCAGGGTCTCCCATTGCATCCTGAGCCACCTCTAGTCGTCCTGATATCAGGCCGCTGGACCCAGATGGATCTGGAGGAAAAAGTGAGGCTGGTGACCTCGAACAGCACTCCCTTACTCAGATTAAAGTCAACTGCAAGTTATGTCATCATTGCCTTGATGTCATGGTCCTCTTAAGACATGAAGGACAAACACAACAATACCATGCAGTGTGTCCTCTTCCAACTAGTGACACTTCTTTTCACCTCCAAATCTAGACTCTTTTAATGCTAAATCATCCTTGAACCTTGATTTCCTTAACTGTAAAATCACACTTAACTGCAGAAGGTTGTTGTGAGGATCCAAAGCAACAAAGAACTTTGTTACTCTAACGTGGCAATATAAATGCCAGCTATTATCATTTATGATCGTTGAGTACAATTCAACTTGTCTCAGTTCTCCTAACCATTTGTTAAGTGTCTACTGTATGCAAGGCCCTGTGTTGCTGGGTGTAGCACCGGTATACCAACTCACAGCACCAAGGGTCACAATAAACATTTGGCATTGTGCTCGTTCCCAAAATATAACAGACACTTCATACAGAAGACAGAAATAAAATGTTTATTCAGACACCAGAAAACCAAATCCCAACACCAGGAACTGAAATCCATCATAATAACATAGAAGCTAATACACCACAGTGTAGTAGCAAGCCACACCATCCTTTAGCATTCCCACAAACTAGCACAAGCCTACCTGTCACAGCAGGTGGCAAACACCAACGTTTACTCACAAGCCTAACTGTCTTCCTAGGATGCATCCTCTCCTCCGACCTTGTCTAGCTGCTCTGACTCCCAGCTTCCTGTGGGCCATGCTCCACTCTTCAGCAAACTTTTTCCTACCACAGGCTCCACCTGATTACATTTAGTCTCTTGGGGGCAGGGTATATCTTCAAAGCAGGGAAGATTTTCAAATTACCATTACCATTACACTAAGTACTGGGTGTGTGAAGATAAAAAGAAATAGTCTCTACCTCCAAGAAGCTTACATTCTACTTACCAGGGATTGGCCAACAGGGGAGAGTTGCAGAATGTTTATTGACTGCTGAAAAACTTTTCTCACCGTGGCATTAAAAAAAAAAAAGGAAACGATATAGGAGTATATATCATGACAGTGATCATTTGGTAAGATTGCCACATAAGGCATTTGAAGTATTAAGTACTAATTGCATTGGCATTATTCAGAGTATCAAGCTAACAACATGTCATTTATCAGAAAACTTCAGTCTATCACAGGCAATTTGTATTCATTTTTAAGTGCAAAGTAAGCCTTTTTATTTATAGAGTAAATAAAAAATTTCAAGTTTACTCTCCAAGTATTTTTGCAGTTAGATTTACTCTAGTAATTGAATGTCTAATTAGCTTTTGTCTGAATTCCCTAGATAAATGAAGGAAAAGCAGATACTATGATATTTGGCCCATTTTTCCACTTCACAATGGGCTGAAAAAACCCAGCTTAGATGCTCTTAAAACTAAGAACATCGTTCCCAGTGTAGCTATGTGCCCATGTTTCCATGTATCATTCTCAGAACAAAAACAAAATAAAGAAATCTGGGAGAGGTCGCCTGTTGCTTCCAAATTGAAGTCAGCTGAGGCAAATCTCAAACCCAGAGACCGAGGAAAAGCAACCAAAATTAATGCAGTTTATGGATTCTGCAAACCACATTTTTTAGTTTAAAGATCTTTAAAGGGACAGAATTCCTGATGGCTTCATGTCGAATATATAAGTCTTTGGGAGTGATGGGAGAGAGGTTTTCCTCCAAGTAAAAGTCTATCAAATAGGAATTTATGTTCATTTTTTTTCATCAGAAAGAAAATTGGACCATAAAATGTGAAGTGACTCTAACAATAATTCCAACCTCCTCATATATTACAGAGAAAGAAACTGAGACCTAGCGAAGTGCCCAAGGTTACACAGGCAGTGAGTAGTTGAGCTAGAATTTAGATTTTGACGTTCAGATTCCAATGCCAGTGATCTTGTCATATCACAAAGTTGCCTCTTCTTTCCATAACCAGAAGAGACCCTCCACCATTCATTCAGCCAATATTAAATGAACAGCACTGTGTACCAAGAGCCATAGCAGGAACCCCAGGGAAATCCAAGAACAATAATAGAAGTAGTCTCTGTACTCAAAAGCTTGTGATATGAAGATGAAACATTTATTATGCTTCAGTAATAATCATGCTGATGGATATGATAATTTAAAAAGATTTGCTTTTAGCTCTGTGTTGAAATCACAGATGCCATCTTCATTAATGAAGAAATGCTAGGTTAAACTTTTTAGATTTGCTAGTAACAAAAACCAGGAATGATGTGACCTCTGATAGTAAAATTAATTGCACCACAGACTTTTTATATATGGATTTTTTTTGGTCTTTGTATAAGTATACAGGGCCCACAGCATGTGCCTTAAACCAGCTGACTAGATAGTTAATAAGACAAACTCTTACCCATATCCTATCTATTTCCCTTTACCTTTCAATCCCTTCTGGGTTCATGGGGCCAGAGAACTGTCTGATCTTGATCCTTTGGCTCTTTGTCCCAAGCCCAGAGTTTTACTCCTGGGAAAATCTCTTTAGAAATCATAGTTATGACTTGGAGCTAGCTTGTAACTGGATCCCCTCTCTTGTTGAAGGGAATCTTTCAATGGAACTGGATATGGGAGAAGCCTTATTTCACTGACCATGAAAGGCGCATAACATACAGAAGACTTACAAGAGCGTGTGAACAAATACAGAAACATATAAAGCATTCAAATAGCCCAGTGGCCTCATTGGATCAGACTCCCTATGGAATCTAAGTATATGTCAGGGGACTTGTGAACCAATATTTTTCATTCATCTTGCATCTGTACCATCTGAACAACTTATGGCACTAGCAGGGTTGGCATGCCTCTCCATGGCATGGCATCAGTTCTTCAATATTAGGAAAATCTTCTGTTGAGGCTCTTTTCCTTCTCTAATCATGATGTCAGGTAAATCTACCTCAGGTGTCCTGCTCTTGATCTTTTAGGACTCCTATGACTTAGATGGGAAGTCTATTCCCCGGAATTAACCTGCACTCAAAAAGGGAAAAGAGAAGTGAAGGACAGCCGTGATCTCTAGGTCTATTCTCTTTTCCAGCCCCAGGCTACACTAGGCAAAAATTGGCAGCTCTTCATTTACTTTTCCTGAGTTGCCATTTTCTGCTTGGGGTGGAAATGGGAAGGGGGGACTTCCTATACTCTATTCTGGAAGTCCAAGGGAAAGAAAGTGTGGGGAAAAGAAAGGCAAGTAGTAGGCCTTTTCATTGCTGACCCTTTCAGACAACCCTTCCGATTTGAATCTATCCTCTACTTCCTTGTGCTCAGTCACCAGACATCTTGGAGGTAGCTCTAGGCTTGGTCTGTTGTGCCCGACTCTTCATGACCCCATTTGGGATTTTCTTGACAAAGATACTGGAGTGGTTTGTCATTTCCTCCTCCAGCGCATTTTACTGATGAGGAAACAGAGGCAAGCAGGGCTAAATGACTTTCTCAGGATTACATAACTAGTACATGTTTGAGGCCAGATTTGAAGGGATTCCAGGCCCTGAGAATTATCTACTTCACCACCCAGCTGCCCCTAACCCTAGGCTTTAGAGGCCAACTGGAGGAGTTTCTTGTGTCCCTTCAGCTGAGGCTAGAATGCATGTCTACTTGCATAAAAAGTACCCTTCTGACAAAGCTCCATTCCACAGAATCTCTTCAAGTTGATTGGAGGTGGAGGGCCTAATCAAATTGATTAGGGTTTCCTCTGAACCACAGATCAGAATCCTTATTGAATTATTTTTAACTGCAACATATAGGAAGGTTTCTTTCACAAATCCTTCCTCTGAAAGCAATAGTTCCGGTGCATTGCTTATTTTTACCAGTATGGAGAGGGGGAGGGGGAAGCTCCTCTAATGCTTGTGTAATTCTTGCCCCTGCAAAATTAACATATGTAGTGGAGGTAATTGTCTAAGAGAACCAGAGTATAAACTATTAAACATTTAGGGTGTATTATATAGCTCTTATGCACATGCATTTAAGTGTATAGTAGTATTCTGAACCAACACATCAAGGAAAGATGATAACTATAAACAATTCCCAGCATCTGCTAAGGTCCTTTCATCCCTTAGAATCTCAAAGCATATATCACTGAGAGTCTCTGTCTGGCCGTGCATCATTGAGTCTAACAACACAAATTGGGAAATTTGGACTGCTTCTGTCCACTGACAATGAGAGGGGAGTTAAGATAGGGAAATAATAATGAATTTGATATAGAACTGATGTTCTTAATTTGTTAATAAATAAACCAAAAATTCACTTAAGGGAAAGATCTGTGTTTTACATTTTACCTCAAAAACATAAGAGTATCAAAACTGGGAGGTACCTAGCTTTTTTCTTTTTTTATTATGAACTTAAATCACCCACAAACATTTCAGTATATAAAGAACAAAAAAGAGAGTTTGGGTATGAAATTATCTTGTTTATTTTTTTTTAAATATACATTAAATTGAAAAAAGTAGTAGCATAATTTCCGTTTGTCTCTTGAATTTGCTTTTGTTTTCTTACGTATATTTTAAATGTTTTATTGAGATTTTCTTTCTTTCTTTCTTTCTTTCTTTCTTTCTTTCTTTCTTTCTTTCTTTCTTTCTTTCTTTCTTTCTTTCTTTCTTTCTTTCTTTCTTTCTTTCTTTCTTTCTTTCTTTCGTCTTTATCACTACTAACTAACTCACTTCAGCCCTATATCATCCCCTAAAAAGATCCTGCCATTATAACAAAAAAATACTATACAGTCACACAAAACAAATCAGCATATTGGCCCGGTCTAAAAATCTGTGTCTCGTTCTGTACTCTGAGTCTATCATCATTTTGCTAAGAGATGGGAGATAGATTTAATTAACATAGAATATTTTAAAAGAATGTTGCAGCTGACAGGGTCAGAGAACATTGACTTTGAGTGCTGGAAGGGACCTTAGAATATAGTCTTAACTAATAAAACATAAAATGTTACTGACAGAAGAGTCTTTGTACCATAGAGCAGTGGTTCCCAACCTTCCTGATGCTGCAATCTTTTAATACCGTTCCTCATGTTGTGGTGACCCCCAACCATAAAATTATTTTTGTTGTACTTCATAACTGTAATTTTGCCACTGTTATGAATCGTAATATAAATATCTGATATACAGAATGTATTTTCATTGTTACAAATTGAACATAACCCACAGGTTGAGAACAGCTGCCATAGAGCATTAGAAGATGGAGTGTTAAGAGCTTGAAAAGGACCTTAATGTATAGAGTGTTAGATATGGAAGGAACCTGAGAGATTACAAATGAGAAAATTGTGACCCACAGAAATGATTTATCCAAAGTCACGTCATTAGTGGGATAGCCAGGACTTGAATCCAGGGTTTCTGGCTCTCAATCTAGTGCTCTTTTCACCATATCACACTTCTTCACCTTGAGAGCAAGGCAGCCTATGCTTTCTTAGCCCTCTACCTGGATTCCATGAGTTCTTATTGTATCTATAGATGACCTTGCCCTGGCTTTTACTTGGTGAAGGGTAAAGAGGTTCTTTTGATTCCTTATCAAATGAGTGAAGTATGGCCAGGGATAATGGCATGGGGAGATAAATCAAAATATCTTTATTATCACCCACTTTACATTAAAAGAAATGTAATGCAGGAATGGCTAGTCTTAGCACAAGAACCAGATAATGCCAAGATACTGTATGCTGGCAAACAGCCTTAGCTTATTCAAATGAGTAAGACTGCTACCTATTAATTTGAATAATTGTACAGACACAGTAAATTTATCACAGGCAAGAAATTCTTTCCTAACTATTTGCATTTTGATTTTATTAATCTCAAGAGAGAAGCATACACATTTCGGTAAATGCTTTTCATTGACCTGAGTTTCCAGGGTTGAAAATAGAATGGCCCACAGCATTGATAATGGTAGATAAAGCCTATTGCCAGTTCAAACCTCCCCAGGTTAGTTGTGATTGAATTTCACCATCATCTGATGGCCATACAATTCTTCCTTGCTTATAAATTCTTGAGCTCAATTTGCCTCTCTGACAGCTGATCTTGCATGCATGCAGGCATGCATGTGTACACACACATACACATACACCAATAATGAGAGCATCTTTAATGGAAATGGTATAAATCCTCAAGGGACCAGGGAATTCACTTGGTTTATGAATACAGAAGTCTTTGCATCCAGCAGTGAGAAAGTGACTGGAGAAAAGTCTGGGGTAGGGATGTGGATGGGAATGGAGAGGGGAAGGGGGCAGAAAAAGACACAGCTTTGCCATAGAACGAGGCTACAAACCTGGAAACTTTCATTTGTTAGCTACTTATTTTGGACTGTGGTTTATGTGAACATTGTTATCTCCACAGTGCTTAGCATACATCAGGCAATTAATAAATGTTTATTGAATGAATTAATGGGTTAGCGAATTAATTCTGTGCCAGAGGGTCCTAACTCTTTCTATGATTGTCTTCTTCTTTGCCTGTATGTCCCATGCAACTGTAACAAATAGCAAAAATTGGTCAGGCTTCAGAGAAACACGTACACCTATCTCAAAGTCTAAATCATTGCCTTTGACTTTAAGGCCATCAAAAGGATGGTAATCCAAACCGGATAAAAAGGCTTGGTGACCACAAACTTAGAAAAGAAAAATCTATTCAGAACCCACAGAAAATGAGAGAATCTGGATATGACCACGATGCTGGAGCAAATGAGGCTTTCAGCCCCACCTTTAACCACTAACTTTTTATTTGGTTACTTTGGATGGGACCCTTTCTAAAATACCTTCCAAATTTTTCTGCCTTCTTAAAACAGAAGATACTGAATGTAATTCAACCAATCAAGGATCATCTAGTAATAATGACTGAGCTCTCTGGCTCTCAGGGGCTAATGGAGGTGGGGCTCCCTGTGTTCACATACCTTTTCTGCTTCCACAGCTTTTCTTACTACTTCCTTATTGTCAGGTATCAGCTGTTGGTACTTTCTGCTCTAGCAGCCCCTCTTCTCACTTAAAATTGGCTTTACAGTATGAAATCTAATTATCATGCTCGTCAGAATTAGGTGTAAAAGTAAGAGTTAGTCTCTAAGTGAGGGTCCAGTGAATTTTCCTTTGAGTACATTACATGAACTTTAATGAATAAAATTTGTGACTTGTGACTTCTTAAATGCCTTTGGGGTGAGGGTTGATTGATTTATCTGTTTTGCCTGTGTTATTTATAGTGAGGTTACTATATAGCTCAGTTCTATGCAGATAAGAAGTTAACTTTTTCTTTGTGTGTGTGTGTACAACTATATTTTCAATCAGTTGACAAACATTTACTACAAGGAACAATAGAATCCTTACTTTCAGAGACTTTACTTAGAGATAGGGACTGTTTCTGTGATTTCACTGGTTTAAGGAACTCTCACATGAGGAAACACCCTCTGTCAATGCAGGTTGACACATTCTTTATCACTGTCTCAGAGAGCGATGAAAGTTTGTGAGTTAACTTTCCAGGGTATCACAGACAGCATGCATCTGAGATGGACTCGATCCCTTATCTTACTAGGTCTGAGGCCAACTTTCTATCCCACTACTCCACTTTTGAGTTTTTAAATAATCTTAGCTATATGTAAGCTCCTTACATATATCTAAGTTAAATATAAATATATATATATATATACATATACATATATATGTGTGTGGATATAGATATAGATGGGCCTAGACATAGATATAGATATAGATACATACAAAACAGCATCCAAAAATATCTTGGGACATGAGTAGGGCATAATGGAAAGAGAACTAGGCTTAAATTTCAAGCCTAAAAGTTGGGAGTGGATGGTGGGGGAAGGATCTGAGTTGGAATCAAGAGTGTGTTGGAACCTCCTTAAACCAGTGAGTTAATTGTTAAAGTTCCATTGTGAGTGTTTATACCTTAGAAATCAGTAAATGCTACAGTCCAAGGCTTGATGTATTAGTTTGTAGATTGTCTAGACTTAAGGAAGTTGTGGAGAATGTGTTATTAATGCAAATTAAAATTTAAAATGTGGTGTATATATATTCACCCCCTCTATCTCCAGCCTATTGTTAAACATTTACCAGCACATGGAGTCCTAAAACTATGATTTACTTTACTAGCTGTGTGAAGTTGAATGAAGTCATTCCATCTTGCAGGGTCTATTTCTTCCTATATAAAATAATGGAGTTGAACAAGGGAAACCTATCTCAAAATGTGATCTGAGTACTGGATCCTGGGGCCCATAAATTCAAAATATTTTTATAATAACACTAAGACTTTTACATTTCTAACATGATAAATATTGATAGATATAACTAACTCACATAAATAAAGGCTCTTTGGAGGGTAGAGTCTTCAATCATTTTTAAAAGTGTAAAAGGGTCTTGAGACCAAAAAGTTTGAGAATTGCTGGTGTAGATGATCAGTAACACCCTCTCTAGTTCTAACAGTAAATGAAACTGGGAGAAGGGTAGAAATTCTAGGCAAGATCTGAGGAAGCAGGGAGAGAAAGATTGCTTGTATTATATAAATAATAAAATAAACAAAACAAAGATTCTTTACCTGTTTTGGGTTATCCACAAGGTTAACCCTCTTCATTAAATCAGATAGATTATATTAGATAGGAATACGAGGAGTAAATGGGGAAAGCTCTTCCCTCTCCATGAATATCAATGATAGGTTAAATGGCAAGAAACTAAGATTCAGGGAGTGGAGTGGGATAAGCAAAATAGAGTTGTTCTTGCCATAACAGGATTCCATCCACAAAACACTAGGTTATAAATAATACAATAGCTAATAAAACTTATGTCTCTCTTTTATAAACATACTGTACTTCTGCTATTTCAGGCAAAGAGAGACTGCCATTTTTCTTTCACAGTCATCCGTAGTAAAATTACTTTCAGGCTTCCAAAACAATTCTGACATTTTGTACTATACTGATACCCTTAAGACTAAAGTTGTTTTAAAAGCCCAGGAGTCAGTGGGCATTTTCTTAATTTCTTCTTAGGATAAACTCTTCCTTACAAAAATTTCATAAGACTGGGTCAGGACATCAATGGCCAAAAATGAATTTTGTGGAATATATTCACTCAGTTGCAAAACATTTATTAAGCTCCTTCTATTTGGCAGACACTATTCTAAGTGCTAGAGATAGAAAGAAATGCAAAAGATGATTGCTCTCAAGCATCCCTCAGTCTAATGAAGGATACAAAATACAAAACTACCATATACAAACAAGCTATAGACAAGATGTATTAGACATGATCAACAGAGAGAAGCCACTAATGTTAAGGGGGGTCAAGAAGGTGGGATTTTAGTTGGTCTTTGAAAGAAGCAAAGGAAGCCAGTGAGATGAGGTGGGAGAGCATTTCAGGTATGTGGGGAGAGCTAGTGAATAATCCCAAACTGTAGGTGGAGTGTCTTCTGAGAGTAACAGCGAGAAGTCACGAGATCACAGAGTATGTGGAGCTGGAGGAGTTAGGTGAAAGATTGGAATTGGGTTGTGAAGGACTTTGAATGTCAGAGGATTTTTATCTGTTCTTGGAGATGATAGAGGACCACCAGAGTTTCAAAAAGAAAAGAAATTTACATGGTAACTTTATTACATATTTAAAAGGAATAGCAAGTTGAACATAATAGATTTGAAGTTTCATGTACATTCTTTTTTTTATTATGCTATGTTATGAAATGCATATTTATTCTATAAATTAAAAATAAATAAAAATTGTTTTAAAAGAATAAGGAGGGTGATTTGGTAAGAGTTGTACTTTAAGAAGATCACTTTGACAGCTGAGTAGAAGATGGACTGGAATAGGGAGAGGCTGAGACAGGGAGACTAACCAATAATAGACTATTGCAAATAATCCCATGTATGAGTTGATGAGGGTCTGTACTCAGGTGGTGGCAGAGTCAGAAGAGAGATGGGGGGCTGTGTCTAGGACCTTCATAACCTGGCCCAGTAGTACCTTTCCAGCCTCCTTATACTCCACCCCCTTCCACACACTTTGATTAAGAAAACCTGGTATTCTTGCTGTTCTTCACACATGACACTCAATCTCCCATCTCCATTCCTTTGCAGTAGCTGTCCCCCATGTCTGCAACGTTCCACTCTTCACTTCCAACTCTTGGTTTCCCTGGCTTGTTTGAAGATTCAGATCAAATCCTACCTTCTGCAAGTGGCCATTCTTGGTCTACTCTTTATCCCCCTTCAGTGTTTTCCTACTGAGATTTTCTTCTGTCTACTCTGTACATCTTCACGTATATAGTTATTTATATGTTGTCTCCCTCGTTAGAACATGGACTGATTTTGTCTTTCTTGTAGCCACAGTGTTTAGCACAGTGCCTACCACATATTAAGTGCTTACTGATGGTTGTTGTTGACTCAGATTCTGAGCCCTACATGAATAATCTAGTTCCAAAGCAAGGGACTGAAGTACTCAGAAAATAAGACTATTGTATAAGGTAAATTGAGACCAGCTTTCCCTTTGACTTCATATTCCCACAAAATAGATGCAAATTTTTGTTTTCCAGTAAATACAAAGTGTACTCCTTGATTCTGACCTAATTAAAGAGGGAATTTCAAACTTCAAAATTATTCTAAAACATACTCAAAATAATGAGGAACAATATAGTAGAAGTAAAAGACTTAGACTAAAAAAATAAGACTTGGAATTTAGTGTAGGTTGACTTTTTACTATCTGTGTTACTTGACTTTTCTTGGGTTTCAGTTTCTCCATCTGAAGAATTGGAACAATGATACTTCCTACCATACAATAATAACACATTCATATAGCATTTTAAGGTTTTCAAAGGACTTTGCTTGCCACAGCCCTGTATGGGAGAGTAGAAGGATCATTTCTAACCTTATTGCTTACATGAAGATATTGACATAGTGGGTCAGATACTGAATCAGAAAAGTTAATTGACTTGTCACATAACTGGGAGGTATTGGATCCAAATGTTGGATCCAAGACTCATTCAGTTTTTTACACTATTCCCAATAAGTGGGCATCCAGTGTTTCGCTTGAAGAGCTGTAATGAGGAGATAACTACTACTATTCAAGACATCCCAGTCTTGGACAACTCTCAACGTTTGGAAGGCCTAAATGGGTTACCTTGCAACTTCTACTCCTTACTCCTACATCTACCCCTTTAGGCCAGGATGAACATATTAAACCTCTTTTCCTCGAGACAACTTTTCAGATTCTTGAAGATTGCTCTCATGTTGTTGCCTTTCAGTATCCTTTCTCACAGGCTAAACATCCCAAGTTCCTTCAACCAATCAATCATGAAGGTGGCAGTTGAGTTGGTTCTTGAAAGGAAGAAGGAATTTCAACAAATGGAGATGGAAGGTGGGGTGGGAGGGAGAGTACATTCTAGGCATGGGAATAGGGGATAAGAAGGCAGAAAAATGAAGGATAGGCTAATAAGTAGTCTAATTCGGCTGCAAGACAGAATATGAGAATGGGAGAAGTCTTTATTCATCTATTCAACATACATTTATTAAGCAACCCTATATCCCAAGCATTGTTCTAGAATCTGGAAATATAAAACAAGCAAAATAGTCCCTTCCTTTCAGAAGTTTGTATTTTATTGGTTATGTATGAGCTAAAGCCAGAGAGGGAAATTGAAGAAAGATTATGAAGGTCCTTGAACGCCAGAATAAGGTACTTTATTTGTACTCGGAAGGCAGCTCATTCCATTTTTGGAGAGCTCTGTTTATTAGCTTGTTCTCTCTTATACTCAGATTTTATCTTTTTCCCTTTAACTTCTATTCTTTGGTTCTAGTTCAGTTTTAAATAACTCAAATAGTATTTTTAATGTTTGTTAAATTTGTTATTTAAAGGAATCTTACGGTTTAGCTTTTTGTAAAACAAATAACAAAATTTCAATTTATCCATTTTGTAAATCCAGATTTTAATACATCAGACTTTGTTTAAAGTGGGGAACACATGTCCTGGCATGAATCAATTCCAGATACCAAAAGTCTTTGGGATGAATGAAAGTTAATATAATGCATGTAAAAATTTGTATTGAAGACAGTTAAAGTTTTCAAAAGAAAAAAATCTTTTGGAATAATATTCTTGAAAATCAGCAACAAATATAAACTTAAAAACTCATAGAATATTAGAACCGGAAGAGACACTTTAACATACATTTTAAGAACATAGGCTATTACAATTGTAACTGACCTTAGAACATCAGCTCTTAGTGTTGAAAGGGCCCTTGGAATATTGAATGGTAGTGTTTTAATTGACCTTAGGACATAGACTATTAAAAATATAAAGCATATACTTGAGAACTAGAAGTGATCTTAGTTTAGTCCCTTTGTTTTATAGAGAGAAAATCGAAAACCAGAGAAACGATGTGCCTTGCCTGAGGTCATTTTGATTAGTGGGAACTAAAGCTTAGGCCTCTTAATTATTTGCCTGGTTCTTTTTTTTACTCTCATCCTATTTCAATGTATTCAAAACCTGCAGCAAACATCATAATTTTATATTTAAAATTTATTTATTTAGTATTTTATTTTTCTACAATTACATGTAAGAACAATTTTCAACATTCATTTTAAAAAATTTTGAGTTTCTCCCCCTCTCTCCACCTCCCTCATTGAGAAGGCAAGCAACTTGATATAGGTTATACATGTGTAGTCATGCAAAACATTTTTCCATATTAGTCAAAACAGCATAATTTAAAAAAAGAAAACCTAAGTAGGATAGTTGCACATGAAATGCTAGCAATTCCAGAGTTTATATTAGAGTCAATTCCCTAATGTGATTTGGGATGTTCATATTTGAGAAAGATGTTAGCCAAACAATATATGCTAAAAAGGAAACTCTCCAGTGGTTAAGCAATTTTCCCTTTTGAAAAGAACCAACAACTTACATTTGATCAATACCAATAAAGTAGAACTCTGTGATAACAGCTCATTGTTACATCCATTCAAATACCCTGTGAATGAAGTGATGCCCCTTGAAACATAATAATTAGATGCTTTAAAAGCTACATATTTACTCTATGTTTGTAATTGTGGTCCCCAAATAATAGGTGGGAAATTACTGCTAAGTGTCTGGTTTCCCTAGATGATATTATGTGATTGTTCAAAATCCCCAAACCCATATTGTAAAAAGATTCATTGACTTTCCAAATTTTAGAAGTAAGAGGTATTTTAGAAATGGATCATCTATTCTATTTCCCAGATTTTTCAGATGAGAAAACAAGCATTAGAAAAATGACTTCCACAAGGTCACACAGCTAATAAGCATCCTTTGTATTATATTACTCTTCTTCTGTTGTTATAACTAAGTACCTTTTTCCTCTAACTAGCAATTTTGGAGGGCAGCTTTTGATGACCTGACAGTAAGAATTCTTTGGCCTTGAAATCTGAACTTTTAGAAAGTAGACCTTCCTAGGAATTTCCTTAGGAAAAATTAGAGAGGCAGCAACAAGGACAAGACTACATTAAGCTTTCATTTCCTGCAATAAATACGTTGCTCAAGTTCATGCATTGTGGTTATTTGTTTTTGTCTTTGATTTTTCCTTTAAATGTTATTTTTCTGAAGTTGTTTCATGCCAATTAAATGGCAATCTCCATATCTATAAAGATGAGGATAGCAAGTATATTTTCTGTTTTTCTTTTTGTCCTTCACAATATGGAGGTTAGTGCTAGGCATATATCAGATGCTGAGCCAGTACTGCTTCTTCTTCTTCTTTTTTTTTCTTTTTGTAAGGCAAATTGGAGTTAAGTGACTTGCCCAAGGTCACATGGCTAGTTTTTGTGTCAAGTGTCTGAGGCTGGATTTGAACTCAGGTCCTCCTGACTCCAGGGCAGGTGCGCCACCTAGCTGCCCCTGAGTCAGTACTTCTTATTGATTAGTGAATCCTTTTTCCTTTTTTCCCTACTGAGGAAGTAATGTAAATACATCCAGCTTAAGGAGGCCTCCAAGTCCTCTCTGCCACAGGTGTAGGGACTGTAGCACCACCATTTAGCAGGTGGATTTTCAGTGCAAAGAGTAGAGGGGCCATAGAGCAGGCATAAAAACTCAAATAGGAAAAGAGGTCATTTTCCTTGAATTTAAATTCAGTATGGAGCATGATTGTATTTGGAAAAGCAACAGAAAGATTATAGCTATAGCCCTGGGCTAGGAGATCTTTTGGGATTAAAAAAAAAATCAACTTCATGGTAGCAGTTTACTTGAAAAATATCTGGAGGTTTTAGTGGACTGTGAACTCAATATGACTCAGCAGTTTGATGTGGCAGCCAGAAAAGCTAATATAGTCTTGGGCTGCTTTAGGAGAGACTAGTTTCCAGGAACAAGAAGGGAATAGCCCCTCTGTACTCTGCCCTAGCCAAATCACATCTGGAGACTGTGTTTAGTTCTAGGAATCACAGTTTGAGAATGACACTGATAATCTGGAGAATGTCTAGAGAAGAGCAATCAATATAATGAAAGGCCTTGACTCCACATCAGTTGATGGAAGTGAAGATGTTTAGCCTGGGGAAGTGAAGAGTCAGGTGATAATTTGTCTTAAGTTTTTTGAGGGCTTTTATGTTGAAGGAAGACTAGACTCAGTCTTTTTTGGCACCACAGGACAGAACCAAGAGCATTGGTTAGAAATTGAAAAGAAGTCAATTTGACCTCAGTGTCAGGGGGAAAAAATCCTAGCGTTTAGAGCTGCCTAGAAGTAGAATGAGATGCCTCAAGAGGTGGTGGGTTCCTTTTCCTTGGAGGTTTTCAAGCATAGACTTGATGACTACTTGTCAAGTATGTTCCAATACATTGGACAAGATGGCAGTTAAAGTTGCTTCCAACTTTCAAATTCTGTGCTTCTGTGAATACAAATTTACACTGATGCTACGTCAAGTCTCAACCTCTCTAAACAACAGCTTCCTCATCTGTGCTGGGTGATCTCTCAGTTTCCCTGTAACTCTAATTCTTTGAGTATCACATCCACTTTAGTGAGAATGAGATGCTAGATGTCATGTGGTTCAAATCTGGATGTAGAGTCACTGAATAACAGAGTTGCAAGTGCAATGGGCGTCTAATCTAAGCCCTACCTGAACAGTAATCCCGTCTTCAATATCCTTACAAGAGGCTGACTACCGATTCTACCCTATACTTAAAGAACTCTGTTAATGGGAAGCTTGCTACCCACCAAAGCAGTGGGTTCCACTTTGGGATAATTGTCATTGGAAAGTTTTTCCCTACATGGAGCAGAAATATGTCTCTGTGCAACTTTCACTCAGTGCTCTAGATCCAAAAAGAATAAATCAAAACCCTCCACATCAAAGGAATGACTTCAGTTGTCTTTGATGGATAAACCATTCTTATCCTTGATAATGACAAGTGGAAATTTTAGATTGAAAAGGAAAATACCAGTAACAACCAAATATGGCTTGAAATGATAGAAAACTCTGACCTACATATGTGTGTGTATGTGTGTATCTATCTATATGTATATAAGGATCTTGAGTAAAGACAACAGCTGGGAACCCAGAGGGTTAGTCTGATTAGAAACATGTGCATAATTTTATCTTGTTGGTTTTTTTTTTTCTGTAAACAAAATGGGTCTTGATGGAGGTCACTGACTATCTTACTGGTTTTTGTAACCTCAGTGCCTAGCACTGTGCCTGGCCTGGAGTAGTCGCTTAATAAATGCTTGTTGTTTGGTGGTTTTTGAGACCAGGAGAAGAGTCAATTCCTAAATTCTATCCAGTCCACTTAATTACTATTTATTAAATGCCTAATTAGCACCCAACATTTAGCTGGACACTGTAGGGGATTCAAAGGAAGAGTTGTGTTCCTTTTCTTCAAGAACAATACAATCCTGGAGGAACAAAGACAAACATATTTGAAACAATTAGAGAACAACATGAGGCAATTTGTAATTAATGTCTAAATTGTATATGTCCCTAAATACTAAGAAGTTGAAACAAAGAAGTCGAAATAAGGTTGGAATTGTAAGGGAAAGTTGCATGGTGAAGGTGGGACTTGAGTGGGTCTTTGAAAATAGTTGGACTTGGATCAGTGGATACAGGTAGAAAAGGTATTCCCTTTAAAGACTAACTGCATATGAAAGGGACAGTGATTTTAGGCTATGTGAAGTTACTAAAGAGATATCAATGTATTATTTCTAGGTCTCCTAGCTTTAATGTCCCCTTGATCCTTTCTCACTTTGAAAGGTGGAGAAGAGGGTAGAACAGTACAATAATTTTCCTTCTACCCTTTATTTTTATGAAATACCCATGCAGTTCAACTTTGAGTATTTGCATTTAGTGATGCATTGTGTCTTGAGCTGATGGGTTGGGTTTTATTTTGTTTGCATTAAAATTTGATGTTTTATGAAAAAAAACACATATACATCTCCATAAAACACTATTGTGGAAGAAAATCAGTCTTTATCCCATAAAGAATCACAGATATGAGTCAAGCTTACATTGGATCAAATATATTTCTCTCCCCTCCCCTTTCTTACTCTACCACTTCATTAGTATACTTGAGAACAATCCATTGTTTGTGAAGGAAAATAAGTGCACTTTTGGGCACTGCCTAGAATAGGGCCAATATTGTATCCAACAAAATGGAATGCTAAAGGTGTATCTGGAAATTCATATGACTAGTTTTGTCAGAAAATACAGAAAAACATATATATCCAGTGGCTTACAGAGTCATTGAATATCAGAGCTAGAAGGAGAGTTAGAACATGGAGTTGCAGAGCCAGAAGGGACTTAGAATATGGTGTGGTAAAGATAGAGGAGACTTAAAACTCAGAATGTTAGCAAATGGAAAGTACTTTTGAATATAGGAGAGGTTGAATAATTTGGCCAAAATTACACAGCTTATAAGTAGCTGAGCTGAAATCCCAACTCTTTTGATTCCTTATACAGAGCTCATTTCTCTACACCAAGGTGGTTGTTTGGTTGGCTGTTGTATTCTATAGAGAGCTCCCAAAGAGAAATTCCCAAAGTCTCGTGAGCAGAGACAGCCTAGTTGGAATAAATGTATGATATTCCAAACTGTCCAATTTTAAGAACAACTCTCATAAAAACTTAAGACTTAGATCTAGAAGGGACATGTGAGATCATTCTGGCATTCTTTTCACATTACAGGTAAAGAAGATGAGGTCCAGATAATTTGTGACTTACCTAAGATTACATAAGTAACAAATGGCATAGCTAGGATTCAAACCCAAGGTCCCTGACTCCCCACTCCAGTGCTCTTTCCCCATACCATAAAATTCTGATATATCTATTACAAAGCCAATAAACTTACAAGATAACAAAATCTCATACATAATTTTTATAAATGTTTTATATTAGTCTCTGAAGAAATTTAATTTTTGGTGATTACTATAAATGCTAAAAATAGCTCCATTTTTCTCTTGTTTCATACAGATGTCTAGAGCCCCATTTGGGTGTGCTTATTTGTTTCATGATCATAGGCCAGCCAATCATCTTGCAAATGTGTTCCCTTGATCATAAGGACAATGAATGAGGAAGGAGGCTTGCAAATATTCTCTCATTAATGGAAAAAAAAAAACCAAACCAAAAACTATGTTTAGACAGCAAAGGATGAGATGGATAGATAGTATCATGCAAACAATGAACATGAGCTTAGACAGATTTCAAGGGATAGCAGAGAACAGAAAGGCCTTGTCCATGGGGTTGGATGTGCCTGAACAACAACAAAATGGCCTGTTGACAGAGGGTCAGTAATGTCATCCTCATGTAAGAACATACTATTCTCATTAGTAATACCTTCATTTAACCAGGTACCATACTATGTTCAGTAATGGACTATGAACTTGATAGAGACCATATGTGCATGCTTGTGCTGGAAATATATACACAAACACATGCATACACACATATTTATATTTTTATATATGCATATAATATATACATATATGTACACACATATATAAATCCTCACATATTAAGTTTTTAGTTGTCTTTTGTTCTTGAAGACCAAAATGACACTACTATGTTAGAATCAAGTTACAATGCATCACATGATACATATATACACACTTATACATACATATGTATCTTTCTGTCTATATATTTTAGGATGACAATAGTAGTGAGGATTATTTTGCATATTTTCTGTTTTCTTGGCAAAGAAACATCACAGACATTGGAAAGGAAGTTCTTTCTATATGCAATAATAGCTAGCATTCATATGATGCTTTAAAGTTTAAAATTACTTTGTATACATTAGCTCATTTGAGCATTAAAACAATGTTATGAGGTAGGTACTACGGATGTTATTATTACTGTATTACAGAGAAGGAAATGGAGCTTCATAGAAGTAATGTGACTTACCTATTACCACATAGCCAGCATCACAAATGGAATATGACCCCAGGTCACTACCATGCCACCTGTCTCTAAGTGGTAGTTTTGTGTGTTTTGAAAATATATATAGCACTACGTCCATTTTCAGAAATTACGGCTCACTTTATGGCCATTTTGGAAAATGTGGAATGAAAATGATTTAGACTGGGTTGTGGTTCCAAACTGCAAAAGGATTATGGCTAAGGATCTTTGGAAATAGTTGATCAAGGTGAGAACCTTTTGAAAGTCTAATTTCAAACCAAGTTAGAAGAAGTATACATTTACCATGGCACAGTATCTCATTGTTCAGATATTCCTTTCTTGGCAAGCTAAGGTTGGGGGAGGGACAGATATATAACATAATCTGCAAATTGAAACAGCAGTTGATCACGGCGGTTTGTGCTCTCCTGAATTTTATAAAAGAGAGATTAGAAAAGAAAAAAAAATGCAATTCTTTGCCAATACAGTTTATTCTCTATAACAGCCTTCTTAATCTTCACTTGCTATAATAGCCTGTGTCTATATAGGCAAAGTGAAATATACTATATATGGAATTACAGACTCATAGAATTTTAGAGCAGGAAATATTTGTTTTTGTAGTAAGGGAATTCAAATCTCATCTCTGACATTGATGTGACCCTGGGCTACTCACTTTAACCTCTGTTTGTCTCAGTTTCCTCATCTGTCAAAGAGGGATTAGATACTTGGCTCAGTGGATAGAGTAGCAGGCTTGCAGTCAAGAAGATTCATCTTCCTGAATTGGAATTTGTTCTCAGTTGCTTTTCTAGATATATGATCCTGCACAAGTCACTTGACCTTCTTTTCTTCAATTTCCTCATCTGTAAAGTGAGCTAGAAAAGGCTATGGCAAACCATTGCAGTATCTTTGCCAAGAAGGCCCCCAAATGGGGTCACAATGACTTAGATGTAACTGAAAAACAGTAACAAAATGGGGGTAGTAATAGCAGTTCCCTCTCAATGTTGTTGTCAGGATCAAATGAGATCATTAGAAAGTGCTTGGCACCTAGTAACCACTAGGTAAATATTAGCTAGTATATTCTTTGAGCCTCTATCAAATAGAGATGATAATGCTTGTAGTACTTGTAACCTTTATACCCTATAGAAATGTGTTACCACTATAAAGTCTAAACATCTTATAGAATACATAAGGCAGAAACTGAGACTAAGAAATATTGTTTGTTTTTGGCCCTTTTTGAGTCCATCTTGGGTTTCCTTGGCAGAGTGGTTTGCCATTTCATTCTCCAGCTCATTTTACAGATGAGGAAACCAAGGCAAACAGGGTTAAGTGGCTTGCCCAGGGTCACACAGGTAAGGTAGTAAGTGTCTGAGGTCAGATTTGAACTTAGGTCTTCCTAAGGTCCAGCTCTCTATCTACTGTGCCATTTACCTACCCTGTAAGAACTATTTTTAGATATAATTAGGAAACAGCAGAGCCTGAATCCAATTATCTGGATTTGGGGGGTAATTTCCCAAATAATTTTGACTTTATAAAGGGTCTACTTTATTTTATCATGACATATTAAGGATTCTTGCTTTTGCCTTCATTCATATGAAAATCACATTCTCCTGGTACACATCTTAGCTAATTGCTATAGAGTTGCTGTAGCTGAATATAAAATAATTATCTGGAGTCTAACGAGGGGAAAAAAAAGTTGCGTTGGAGATCTTGTCCGGATTAGCTTCACAAGGTTATTTTCCCAAATGGAGACATGTTCACTTTTCAGTGTGGTGAGAGGAAAGTCGTTATTTTTGTATATCCCTTAAAAAAAATCTTTTTGGCTAATTGAAGAAAATTTTCCCCTTTATTAAACCTGTACTTAATTGATACTTTTAGATATCCTCAACTTATTTTTATCATTATTAAAATGACTCTGTACTAAAATAAATATCGGGACCTCTAGGGCCCCCAGTTCAGCCCTTTGAATTCAAACTTCATGGGGGATTCACTCAAAGGGCTTCCCTGAGAGTTTTACTCTGGTTAGCAGGAGACTGGGAGGGCTAGGACCAAAGGAGGAGGATAGTTACAGAGAGGAAATTATTTTTTCCATATAAGGAGGAGCTTCCTATCCAAGAAAAGAATGAATTGTCTTCCTGAGATAGTGAGTTCCACAGCACTGGGGCAGTGACATAGTGACAAAAACCACTGGCTCTGGTGTCAGAAGGATCTGGATTTGCACTCTGGCAACCTCTATGATCTTGTTAGGTCATTTAACCAATACAGTGCAATGGATAGTAACCAAGGTTGCTTATGGCCCTTGGGCTGCTTGCTGCATGACAAAGGCTTTCCTCCACATACAAAAAATCTTTTCCTCTACATTTTTCCAAGGCCCTTTGGCATGCTGCAAGCAGCCCAAGGGTTGTAAGCACCCACGGGCAGCAAGTTGTACAGGCCTGATTTAGAATGAAAAGACTTGGTTCTGCCACTTACTATTTACATGACCTTGACCCTGAGCAAGTCTCCTGAACTTCTCTGAGCCTTAGTTACCTTATTGGATCAGATAACCTCCAAGGTCACTACAGTCCTAAATTCATGATTCTATGACTTCACTGGGATTCAGTGTCCTTTTCTGTAACATGAAAGGGTTGGATTTAGATGAGCTCTAAAGTTCCTAATAAAGTCCCTCTCTAAAGCCTCTAATTCACGAGTCAGAGGCTATATGACCACTTATGTAGTAGTTGTAACAGGCACTGAGAGGCACTCTAAGGTAGGTAGGTAGAGCCAGGGGTCTTAATCTTTCTTTCTTTCTTTTTCTTTTTTCCTTCCTTTCTTTCTTTCTTTCTTTCTTTCTTTCTTTCTTTCTTTCTTTCTTTCTTTCTTTCTTTCTTTCTTTCTTTCTTTCTTTCTTTCTTTCTTTTTCTTCCTTTCTTTCTTTCTTTCTTTCTTTCTTTCTTTCTTTCTTTCTTTCTTTCTTTCTTTCTTTCTTTCACCTCTTTGGCAATTTGGTGAAACCTCTGGATCTCTTCTTAGAATGGTGCTTTTAAATGAATAAAATAAAATGCATAGGATTAATAAGGAAGCAACTATATTGAAATATAATTATTAACACGGTATTTAAAAAAATATGGACCCTCTGAAATCTACCCATTTTTCTCTTGGGGGTACTGTGGATCCCAGGTTAAGAACCCCTGAACTACAGCATAAAACTGTGTCAGGAGATGGGTTCAGATCTTGACTTAGATACTGTCTAAACATATCATGGGCAAATGGCTTAACCTTTTACAGCCTCAGTTTCTTCATCTACAAAATGGTGATAATACAACTTGTACAACCTCCTTTGCAGGACTTTTATAAGGAAAGTACTAGCTTTATCTTTTTTTGATAAATTTGATAAATAAATTATTAAGGAGTGTAATGACAACTCATTTATGTAGTACTTTAAGGATTTGATTTCCTGATGACCACCCTGTAAAGTAGGTTGCAAACATATTATAATCTCCATTTCACAGATAGAGAAATTGAGGCTTAAAATGACCTGCCTGGGGTCACATGGACAAGTATTGGGTAACCTCCAAGATCCCTGCCAACTCTAAAACTGTTGCTATTCCGTGAACCTTTGATTCTACCCTAGCAAAAAGAGTTTAATTGCATGGCAAAAATAGTCATTCCCCCAAACCTAAAAGCTTGTCCTTGAGATAGATCTTTAGCTGATTGGAAGAATTTGTATACATCCAGGTACTTAGCTAACAGGCCACTGATCTGTACTTTGTAGGGTGGCAGTCTGCCTAAACAAAGCCAAGCTGTTCCTACGATTTAAATGCCATACTCTGTCCTCACATTTGGCCAGAGTGGTAGATGGACAGATCTTAAGCATATATTTATAGGTGAACCAGTATAACGATTCTGAAGCTCAGAAAATGCCTTTCCCTCCCAATTTTATCACCAATCAACAGGGAGAAAATAAATGGTTCTCTAGGACTAAGTCGATTTAGCTAGTTATTAAAAAAAATAGCCATCTGCAGTGGCAGAGAAACGAGCAGTCTGTTGGTTCCTTTTCCAAGGAAATCTGCCTTGCATCTGTTTAATTTTGTTCACTACTTCTACTCCAGAAGATGCCTTTTTCCCTACTCCCTGACCCTCTTCTTTTTACTTCCACTGCAAAAAGGAGGATGTAAAAATAGTGAATCTTCTTTGGTTTGCACTTAGCATTTTGAGATCCGGTAAAATATGCTAAAAACAAACCCACCAGCGCAGAGTGTGCACCCAGAAAAAAGGAATGGGGGGGGGGAGGGAGAATGAGAGGCGGCGACCGGAGACCAGGGCGAGTAGGAAGGCAGCTTTGCGTGGAATGAGGACCAACCACACAGCACATTAGTGACATCTCATCATTCATTACACAAGACAAGCGCCCCCCTCCACTTTTCGCCCCCTTTAAACTAAACACGGCCTTTCATAATTGCAGGCGCCTCTAACGCCTCCCCTCTCTGCATATACATTTCTCGGTGTTTTAACTTTTCAACCCCCCTTTAGAAAACGTTCATGAAAACGCAACCATTAGAAGATGAAGTAATCTTTCCCTCGGCCTCAACCCCCTGGGCCGCTCAAACATTACCCACAAACTCATATGGGTAGTGGGGAGGGGGCAGAGAAGGGGGGACGGGAGACTGGAGGGTTACAGTGGGTTTTGTCTGGAGCTGGCCTGCTCTCTGCTGTCCACTCGCTCCTTAAGCCTAACCTTGCGCCTCTCCCGGGAGAATCCCCGGGAGCGAGGCAGCGCGTTCGGTCCCCGGGGTAAGATTCGGAGGCGCGAGCCGAAGTCCGCGGGGTACAGACTACAGGGCAGGGGTAACGAGTCAGGGGGTGGGGATGGTGGACGAATGCCCTGCGAAGCTTCGCGGGGAGGGAAGGGGATTGGGGGATGGCAGGCGGAGGGATGGAGAGGGAAGGGGAGGAATGGTGGGGAGGAGGTCGTGGCGAGGATGGCGGGGGGGGGGGGGG